>JADMNL010000023.1:319562500-320045000 GCA_016271365.2 Neoceratodus forsteri
TACTTCTGTCTATTTCTTACTTGTCAGATGCCAAGACACCTGTCCTTGAAGTGATTATGATGTGTAAGGCAACATTGCCATCTTTTGGTGATGGACACCACTTCACCTTGTTATGTAAGACTTTGTATAAGAAGGTCTTTGTTCTAAAACTGATGACTACAAATTTATATAATGTTATCTTATACCATGGAGCCACCTCTAATTTAGCCAATAGGGCTCATCTCTGTAACTAGAAATGTTTCTATCTTTCAGTAACCATAGTAATTATCATAGGTATATAATGTTATGCACAGGCTTTACACCGGAGACCCGAGAGACCCAAGAGACAATAAAGAAACCTCGAGGTGTAGGGAGGCTTAGCATTGGCTCCCGGTTCGTATTGGTAAGAACTGCTTAGGGCAACTGTGATTTATCCTTATTCTGTAGTAATAAACTTGTTTATTACTCAGATACAACTTGTCTGTGATTATTTTGCATCTCAATATTGCCAAGAACCTGAAAGTGAGATTTAGATCACTTACAATTGGCGACCCTGCAAGCGATATTGGCTGTTGTGAATTTTCACTTGTTGCTAAAAGTTTCTCTTCACGGGACTGTAGGTGTACATCTCCAGTATCACCTCTCCGTCTTTTTCCACCAGTTGTGGATACTTGCAAAGTCTGGCTTGATTTTTTGGTGTGGTCGATGCCGTCTCGACCCACTCCATGGACTTTAGTTGCAAGCCTACAACTTATACAGTAGCCGGCTGTGCTAAAAGTACCTGTGTTGTGGATCGTCACATAGCATGGTCTTTCACAGTTTGAATTTTTGTTCCCTGCCACGTAAATGGCCACCGTATCAGATATCTGCGCAGAACTGAGACTCGATGTCTCGAATTTTCTTACCTCCCATGGAGGATGGGCTGACTTCGCGCGGGACGCAAGTCAATCCGATAACCCTGTACTGGGGATCTCAACTCAGTACACTGAGACGCAGCAGTCAACCAACAGGCGATCTGCTAAAGGGTTGATGGTCGCTGCTCTCTACGCTGCTTTGGAAGCCTCCGAGGCGAGGTTTGAACCTTGACCTGCAGATCGCATCTCTCAAACAGCAGATGGGTTTGCAGGAGCGGAACGTAATAAGATACAGCAGAATTTGGAGGCTGAACTCCAAATGCTGCGTAATGAAAAGGATTCACTATTGCATCATTCTGCACAGGCAGGTGAACAAGAAATGTGTACTCTGAAAACTGAGTGTAAAAGTTTGAGACAGGATAAGAGTCAAGTTGTACAAATGAATGATTTGTTGAGTGCTGCAAATGCACAGATGAGTGATGAGATGGGTGAGCTACAGGATGAGATCAACCAAGTATGTAATGATTTAGGGATAGCCTATAGGGACAATCGCGAATTGAGCGCCGAGTACCGTGTTTTGCAGAAACAGAAGCAAGATCAGGTTGATATGGATGTTGCAAGTGTGAGTCATGATGAATGTAAGGTTAAGATGGATAAACTGCGCCATCAGCGAGAGGTTTGACTGGCCATGTGAGGCGATGGGTGGCGTAGCCCCCTCTCACTCGTCAGATCAGAGGGGAGCTATCCGACCACGACATTTCACAGTACAACGCCTCAGTCACGCCCCTACTATGGCCCAGATACCCCCACCCAGCCATCCACAGCATGGCGGGTCCCCACCCCTACTCCCCAGGTCAACGTCGATGCGACGTGATGCTCATCATGGGAGACACCATCA
Organism: Neoceratodus forsteri; assembly: GCA_016271365.2. Lineage (NCBI taxonomy): Eukaryota > Metazoa > Chordata > Ceratodontiformes > Ceratodontidae > Neoceratodus > Neoceratodus forsteri. Next base: position 319,564,232 of record JADMNL010000023.1, read on the forward strand.
TGGCGGCGCCCATGATAGAGAACAGGCCCAAGCCTGGTCCGCCAGCGCCTCGGTAGCCATTGGGTGTGGAAGACAGACAAGAGATTGAAACCATTATTGATAGGGCACTAGGGAATATTCCTCTTCCTGAAAGAAGCATGAAAGCCATTAAAGTCAAATTGACAAATTTTCAAGGGCTGGCACTCAGGAAGGCGTTGCTAGGACGGCAGCTGAAGCTGCAGCCCATGCAGCGTTGGATGGTCGAGATGTGCTGCCCTTGCCTGATCAACCACCAACTAATCCCCTACAAATGGCCTACTCTGTTCAGCAAATTGCTGACAGTATCGGTCGGATGACCCCGCCGACAACCTCAGCTGCCATTTGGAAAAGTGCGCTCAAGAGCGAGATGCTCAGTCTCGCTATGAATACCAGAGTCAAATACTACGCCAAACCATCGATCCTGGCTTACTGGGCAAACTCAAGTTGTTCGCCAGGATGGGAACGCCACCTTTGACGAAGTGGCAGCTGAGCTCATTTCCGCTCACAGCCCTGGCGTGGTTGGAGTAATGCTAGCATATCCCGTGAAGCAAAATGCTAAAGAAAGCCCAGCAACTTACCACCAGAGACTCTGGATGGCTTACCGAGCAGGAAAACATCTGGCACAAGAGGCCGCAGATGTAGACCTTATTGAATATAAGACCCTGTTCATTAGAAACATGATCCCAGCAGTAAGAGATAAAGTAGAGCCCACTACTTACCCAAATACGGATAGGTTTGCCGATATTCTTCGGAAAACCGAGAGGGTGTACCAGTTGTATATCCGAGATTTGGGTTCCGGTTCCAAAAAGGTTGCTGCCGTGGAACCCGCTCCGGGGGCCACGACGCACTACACGGTGGAAGGACAGGCCCAACGACAACAGGCCAAACCTCCATCGGCCCCTCCAGCTGGCACCCAACAAAACCCTCAACAACAACAGCAGCAGTGGGGTGGGAACCGGTATTGGAACAAGAACAAAAAGTATAAGGGAAAAGGGAAGCCATTACAAAGACCGGGTCCCTCATATAAACAAATAGCTGAAGAAAATCGGAAATTTCGGGAACTCCTGGGGCAAGTGCGTTCTGTAGCGGATGCCGTTCCCGCTCAAACACTTGCAACAGTGCAACCGGCGATCCATGACACTACTGGTCATGGAGACTCCGGCAGTGGGAGTGCGCAGACCCACAGTCTGAACCCAGGAACGCCACATTGCATCAGTGCAACACGGTGAGGTTATCCATGCAAGCCAGGCCCAACCACTGCATGCCCCCAACGACACGGATTGACAATTACAGGCCCCAGTCCGCATTGTAAACAAGCTGGTCTTGGATACAAACGGAAGGCCCGCACCGAGGCCGGTAGGTCGGGGCCGCCACTTAATTGTACTTTTAGATACAGGTGCAGCTGTATCTGTGTTACACGATGATCACCCTGAAACGTCTCCATGGTCTACCGGATGGAAGACCAACATGTCAGGAGTCGACGGTACTAGGCTGCCTGCATACCGCTCCCTGCCTTTACCGGTAGAGCTAGGTCATCTGAAGGCCTCCCACACCTTCCAGCTGATGGTGTTGCACGATCATCCCAGCATTATTGGGATTGACTTTCTGGCACCACACGGCTGTGTGGTGGATCTGGCAAATATGCTGTTGATGCAAATCCAGGGTCAATACCATACTGTCTTGATTCCTGACTCACATGCTGTGGCAACCGTCTCTATCAACAATAAGGAATATGGCGTCATAGATTTATTCAAGAATCATGAATTTTCCCAAAACTCCTGCCCATTCTGCAGCGACATTGGAAGCGTTTGCAGTTAACAAACACGATTGTGGCAGAATGCATACTGTCATGAAGTGCCAGGCCGACACATGAAAGACAAAGACAATACCCGTTTCCCCCTGAAGCCTTACCCTCTTTGAGAGAAACAATTAAGTCACTCCTTAAACAAGGAGTAATCAGAACTTGCGTCTCCACTGCCAATTCTCCTGTTTGACCGGTAAGAAAACCCACAGGTACCTGGAGACTTACCATTGACTACAGGAAACTAAATCAAGTCACTCCTAGTTGTTCCCCAACTGTAGCATCAGCACCAGATGTGTCGATTACTGACACCAGACCAGAAATGGTTCAGCGCTCTGGATATCTCCAATGGTTTTGGTCATTACCATTGGCCCTCAAGAGTCAATACAAATTTGCCTTCACCTTTGAAGGAAGACAATATCGTGGACTTGCTTGCCAGGATTCCATAATAGCCCATCCTCTTCCATCTCCATATGATGGATGCCCTACAAGTTTCTCAACCCCAATGTCTCTTGCAGTATGTAGACGACCTGTTGCTGGCTAACTGCACACAGGATCAACATCTGGATCTCTTGGATGAACTATTGACTCTTATTCAGAGAGCAGGCTTGAAGTGTAATCCTGAAAAGCACAATTGTGTCAGAAGAAGTACTCTTTCTAGGTTTGAAGATAACAGATCAGGGTCGGAGTCCTACTTGGAAGAAAATTCAAGGGTTGCAGGACTTGCCATTACCTACCAGTGTGGCAACTCTTAGAAGGTTTTAGGTATGGTAAACTTCTCCAGGATTTCATTTGTGACTTTGCACAGAAAGCCGCTCCACTGTACGATTTGCTCAAAAAGGACGTTCCATGGAATTGGGGCCCTGTCCATACCCAGGCTGTGACGTTACTGAAGCAGGCCCTGGCCTCCGCCCCAGCACTGGTGAACCCCAATCCAACATTACCATTTCACCATGAGTGTGCCACCTCCGACATTGCTATGTCAGCAGTACTGGCCCAGAAGGTACATGGCTCCTTGAGACCAATTGCATCTGCATCACAGCTCTTGACTCCCATAGAACAGAAGTATGGCCTTTGTGAAAGGAACCTTCTGGCTACCTATTGGGCGGTTAAGCACTTCCTGTATATCATTGGGTACTCTCCACTGATTCTTAACACCAATCACCTCCCACCACATTCTTACTTTCAGACCGAGTGAAGGATGGGTCAGTCTCTAATCCAGACTGACACATTGGTCACTCTCCTCCAGGATAAGGACATACAGGTCCACCAAACCAAAGTTCCATCTCATTGGCACACGGTCTCCTTTTTCAGGGAGAGCCCCACGATTCAGCTCTGCAATCACCTGACCTTCAGATCAGGTCCATTTTCCCTGCCACCCTGAGGTGCTAGAAAACACCTCCTGTGTCGCGTTTCACGATGGTTCAGCCTCCTACTATCAAGGTGAACAAATTGCAGGGTTGGGTATCATGGTAGCATATCCTTTTGGAAACACTGTCAAGATATCTAAACGTTGTACTGTAGCTTCATCACAGTATGCAGAGCTAGCAGCAGTGGCCTGTGCATTAGAGTTCATCCAACATGGAACTCAGGATATTATCATCTTTACTGATTCTAATTGGGTTTGTTGCTCCCTTACAGAATTCCTCCCTTTCTGGCAGAAGAACTCCTTCCTCTCTTCTGATGGCAGTCCAGTGAAATACAAAGAGTTGGTAATTTACATACATGCGTTAGGTGAAATACCCACACAAACTTTATGTGCACAAGGTTAAAGCTCATTCCTTACATGATCCCTATCATGCATTTAATGACACAGCAGACACCCTTGCCAAGGAAGGGACCCGGGGGATGTTTGGGAAATGGAACATCCAGAGGCCAACGCAGCTGTCCAAATGCAGCTCTTAAAAGAAATCTGAATCCTTTACCCTTAGACCTCTCAGCAGCCCAGCACTTGGACACTGAACTCAAAGAAGTGTTCAGATTCTTGGACAAAGGTACTGAAGAGAGACTTCCCACACATAACCCCTACCGTAGACATGAGAGCAGACTACATTTATCTCCCGATGATAAACTCATTTGGTTCCAACCAGAGGATACCAACATCAAATTATGGGTAGTCCCCAGACACTTGAGATCTGAATTCTTGCATCAGGTACATGATACCCCCACTGGTGGACACCAGGGAGCTGAAAACACACTCCAAAGACTCAAAACTACTGCCTGGTGGCCTGGAATCACCAAAGATGTTAAACAGTACATTGACAATTGCCTTGTTTGTGCATAGAACAATCCCATACCTACAAAACGGAATGCCAAACTTTTACCACAACGACATACTGGACCTTGGCATGCCATCCAAATTGATTTTATTGGCCCTTTGACCAATACCAGTAGAAACAACAAGTACGCACTTGTAGTAACAGATTTATTCTCTAAGTGGGTAGAAGCTTTCCCCACTAAGACTTGTACTGCAAAACAACTGCCAAAATCCTGGTGGAACAAATTTTCTCCAGGTGGGGTCTGCTCTCAAAGTAGACTCCGACAAGGGAACCAGTTTTACAGGTGAGTTGATGAAAGAGTCGCTCGAACTCCTCGGGTCAACAAAAGTTCCACATACCTTATCACCCTCAATCCTCAGGTCAAGTAGAAAAGAGCTAACAGACGGATTAAGCAAATGTTTTCCAAATTCATTGAGGACAACCCCAAGACCTGGGATTCCTACTGCCTTTACTCCTTATGGCAATTGGGGATACGCCCTCAGCCACTACCCAGCTCACACCCTTTGAGGTGATGACTGGCAGACAAATGAGGTTACTTGAACATTTGCTCTTTGACCTACACACCCCCACTGCGGACCAAGTGTCTGTAGATCAGTATGTGGAAAAACTCAGACAATACCTCATACACACACACTTGTATGCTGCAAATTGCATGGGCAAGGCTCAGCAACAATCCAAGATACAATTTGACAAACACGCACAAGAAGTGGATTGGCAGGTTGGAGATCAAGTAATGGTACTTCGATTTGCACATCCCACCCACTCCTTCTCCAACAAGTGGGAAGGCCCTTACCCCATTGTCAACAAGCTCAGTCCAGCAGTCTATCAAGTTAGACTCCTCCACAACAACAAATCGACTGACAAATGGTTACATGCAAACCAACTGAAATTGTACAAAGGAGTTTAAACTTACTTTTCCTAACCCCATTGGGCGGAACTGTACTAATATACTAATCTTTTATCTTCCTTTTCAGATGCATTGACAAGATGGTTATCTTGTTCCTCTCAGTACTCCTTGCAGGAGTACTCCCCAACACTCAAGCACGGCACGGACCTCCTTAGCCACTTTGATCATCCACCACCTCCTCCAGAGGGAGTTTCCATCAAAATTCCAGACACCATGGTCACTGTACAGGAAGGTTCGATGCATACCTCACTGCCTCAGTTGTTGCTCCTGATAAATCTACCCTCCAGATTGAATGGCAAACCACAACCCAAGGACAAATTCTTCCTGTGGCCAAACTTTCTAAGGAACTTTCCAAGGTTATTAGCGCTAAGTGTCCCAAATGGTACTCTGTCCTTGTTACAAACTGCATTAAGACACTCTGGGTTATATAACATATAACTAATTTGACCCTTCCTATTGTAATTCTCTTTCTCAAGATGCTGCCCGAAAATTTTGTGCTATTCACCACATGGCCTCAGCTGCCATGTATTTATCTGTTTTAACCCCACTGAGAAACAGCTTTTGGAATGTCCAAACATAATCCTGGCCTCGTAGTGGTCTCACTGCCACTGCCCTCCCAGGTTCTCTGATTAATAATTTGCAATTTATGCATGTACGGTTTTGTTTAATCTTACTTATTGGAACATGAAGGAATTTGGTATGTGTCACAATACTAACACATCTGCATTTTTCAGTACCTTATTGCTTGACAGTTTAGCTGCATTTCAAATACGTACTAAAGACCCCTTTACTGGCGTATACTCAACTGAACATAGAGGGAACTTTAGGAGGAAACCTCCTCCTAGCACACATACTAATAAACGCACTAAACGTGAAGTACATAGTTCTGATGTTACAGGTGCCACTGGCACAGTTACAGGTATTTTTGGTACTGCTATGTCCATTTGGAACAAAGCAGACATTGCTGCTATAAAGAGTCACTCAGCGAAATTCTCCGCTGGCTTGGTAAATAACGTTTTCCCACCGTTATTGCATGGTGTGGATGGTCTTAGTCAGGAAGAGAGATACACTGTATATAACATGCATGACATTGCAAGAGGCATTCACTGATTCCAAGGATAAAGATTAATGCACTCATACAACAGAACAATAGAGAAGCTGAGAAACAATACATTGGCAGAGAAATACTTTGCTCTGCATATGGATCATACATAATCACTACCATCAACAACCTTTTTAGAGATTTAGAAATTGGAAGGATTCCGACATAATACATGACAGACGCCTCTAAATGGTATTGTCCCAGATGTAAATCTCAATCACGTATTGATTTGTATGCAACAAACTTTGTCTATTCCTCTTTCCACAGCTCATGAACTTGGGGTTTGTGACCAGACATCCAAACACTGGTCCTTGTTTTTCTGTACAGAAATGTTCTATAAAGATACCATGTTTGTCTCTTTTACTGTCTCCTTACACGCTTTGACCCTACTACAGCTTTGTTCAACAAGCTTGCACTGGCACACTCTATTGGGCATTTGGACGAAGACATCTACCGAGACGCCTGGATCTACCTCCTCGGTCTACCATATTCCTTCTGACGCCTGGGTGGCACCAAGACACAGACTGTTGTGCTAAGAAGCAGTACATCTACTTATGCCGATGTGATGTGTTTGATGTTATCACGCCCTGTATGTGGTTATTCACCAGACAGCATTGATTGGACTTTCACTATGGATGCTGACATCACTGAAAATGGCACCAACGCTTTTGCACCAACGCAGTCACTGGATCAATTCTATCAGTCCTGTCGAGGAAGCTCATCGCCTGTCAACACGGATCTCAAGACGCCACCTACACATGCCCTGTCCAGTTGCAAAAATGGAGACTACCTACTGTGCGCTCTCAGTATAACTCTGAAGGGGAGTACTGCATTGTCACAAATATTAAGACGTACTCCTATGGTTCTGTTACTTGTCAAATTGATTACCCCAACTTCTGTTTTGTCCCCCATCAGAAAACTGTTATTGGACATACTGTCATAACCCCCGTTCCCCTTGTAGAAGCAGACATCATTGATGGGAATCCAGATTATTTACTTACCTTAGAAGAATACCTACCCTACTTTAACGTACACATAGATCCACTGACACTCACACTGAAATCACTTTTAGATAGAAAGGACACACACCTCATCCACGTCAGCAATAATATAACCAAAGCCAATGAAGCCATTCTTGACCTAATGAATGATGGAGATATGAATAATGCTTTGACTAACACTTGGTTAGAGATTACTTTTAAAGGTTTTGTTATAATACAAGCATTCTTGATATTCACTTTGATTATTATGCTTTGCTGCCTACGACGTACCCTGCACCAACACCGTGAGCAGCTTGAGTTTCTTTACAAGGCTCGCGCCTCCGGATTGTAGAGAACCACTGCTCCTAACCACTCCTTACATTTAGCCTGTGTTGCCTTTGAAGGCAACAAGGGGGGGAATTGTTACACGAGGTCCCTGCACCCTAATTGATACCTCAGGGTACAATCAGAGACAGCTAATGTTTAGGCATAGGCTATACTAATACATAGGGCATAGGGCATCTCACTGTACAAGAGTAGATGTCAGGATATGAATACATATTATTGTAACTCACTTTGCTTGCTAATGCAAACACATTATATTATGTACTTCTGTCTATTTCTTACTTGTCAGATGCCAAGACACCTGTCCTTGAAGTGATTATGATGTGTGAGGCAACATTGCCATCTTTTGGTGATGGACACCACTTCACCTTGTTATGTAAGACTTTGTATAAGAAGGTCTTTGTTCTAAAACTGATGACTTACAACTTTATATAATGTTATCTTATACCATTGGAGCCACCTCTTAATTTAGCCAATAGGGCTCATCTCTGTAACTAGAAATGTTTCTATCTTTCAGTAACCATAGTAATTATCATAGGTATATAATGTTATGCACAGGCTTTACACCTCGGAGACCCAGAGACCCCAAGAGACAATAAAGAAACCTCGAGGTGTAGGGAACACTTAGCATTGGCTCCCGGTTCGTATTGGTAAGAACTGCTTAGGGCAACTGTGATTTATCCCTATTCTGTAGTAATAAACTTGTTTATTACTCGAATGCAACTTGTCTGTGATTATTTGCAACTCCAATATTGCCAAGAACCTGAAAGTGAGATTTAGATCACTTACACATCCCACCCAAGCAGAAGGCCCCTGGACTAGACTCTCGCATGGAATGCATTGGATCCCTGAATCTTAACTCAGAAATCATACTGTTGGGAGATTTTAATGCAAACTGGTACTCTCCGGATGCAAGTCCTTACAGGTATGCAGTCTCAGCGGTTCACCTCTCCCAGCTTGTAGAATAATCCACAAGGGTGAACTACAGGACTGGTACTTCCACCTTATTGGATTGGGTTCTGTCCACCCGACCCGAACACATATCTCATATGACGGTACTCCCCGACTCCTTAAGTGACCATTCGCCTGTCCTGTTTCTATGGTCAAACAACTTCTCTAAACCTCCTCCAAGATCCATTACATGGAGAATCCTGAAAAGGGGGCACATAGACCTATTGAAAGCTGAACTTCAGCAACAGGATTGGTCTTCTGTTTGTTCCTCCAGTAATGTGAATACAGCACTGGAGCAATTTATCCATCTTTTCAATGTGGTGTGTGACAGGCACACACCGTTTAATACCCGGAAAATAAAAGGGTACTGCAACCCCTGGTTCTCTTCTGATCTCCTTGAATGGATGAGATCTCGCGACCATATTGAGCATGTAGCGTGGGCCATAGGTAGACTGGCCGACATTCAGTCCTATAAAAAAGCCAGAAATGACTGCACAAGGGCAATATGTGCAGCAAAAAGTCAGCACTTTAAGGAAGCACTCTCACGTACCTGGGAAGATGGCAGAAAATTCTGTTCAAACCTCAAAGAACTCACTGGAAAAGATTTTAAAACTGCCCCCACCTTGTTAAACTTGGATGGTGTTCCCACTCAGGATCCTAGCTCCATAGCAAATGCTTTTAACAAGGTGTTCTCAGATCCGAGTACTGTCCTCCCTCCTGACTTATTTCACCAATGCAGTTCAACCCTTAATGAATGGGCAGGGAAACAGCCACCCTCTCATCCTCCCTTCCACTTCAGAGCCGTGTCAGCATGTGAAGCCAAGAAATATTTGCTAATAGTCCTAGGGAAATCAAGGTCTAGTGGTGACTCCTTAGACCTTTCTCTTGTTGCACAGACCGTGGATGAGATACTTGCTCCTCTAACACACATTATCAATACCGCTCTGAGGTTCTCACAATTCCTGGATAAATGGAAAGCTGCCTTAGTGACGCCTGTTTTTAAGAGTGGGGATCGACCCTTGACTGGAAACTATAGACCAATCTCAATCCTCCCGCCATTTTCTAAAGCACTTGAAAGAATAGCCAGTGCAGTGTCAGTGGCTCAGTAGGTAGCTCACTCGCCTCTGAGGCCAGGAGATCACAGGGCTGTGGATTCGGTTCCCACATCTGGAACTTGGGTTAATATCCCAGTACTGACACTGTAGTGCAGCATGAGAGGGGTGCTGCACTTCTGAGGTGCCGTCTTTCGGATGAGACGTTAAACCGAGGTCCCATCTGCCTGGATTGGTGGTAGTTCATGTGGATGTTAAAGATCCCATGGCACTTATCGAAAAGAGTAGGGGTACTTTATTGGTTATAATACACAACATCACACAAAAAGAAAGCAAAACAAAACAAAGGAAATATCACCAATAAAAATCAGATAAAGTGAAAATATAAAGAACCAATATTAACAAAAGGAAATGTTTCACCATAAATAATTAACATAAGATCTAGAATATTTTTTTCCATCTAAACAGTGGATAATTTGTAAATCAGAAATAATAGCAGAAAGGATAGTCTCAAAATCTGTATGAGATTGTTGCAACACAAAAGAACAACGAGCTTGCCATAAATAATATTGAAAAAGTGCAAAAAAAAATTCAGAGTACTTCTATGATATTTGTCCCAATCACCTAAATATTCCCCTAATACTAAAGTACCATAAGAAAGGGACCGCAAGTGAGGCATATTCCACTGTCGGGCTGTAAAGTCCCAAAACTTCTGACTAAAAGGGCATTCAAGAAAAAAATGCATCTGAGTTTCTTCAATGTTAGTACAATCTAACCTTAAACAGTATCTTTCAAAAACTGGTTTATACTTTAAATTGCCACGGACTCCCAGCCTTCCATGAGCAGATATCCATACAATATCCCAAACTTTAAAGGAAAGTCTGTCATCAGTCAATTTACTGAAAACATTTTCATATTAGATGGGAACAAGATGGAAAAAGCAATATTATTTTCTGCACATTATATACAACATATTAAGTAAAAGGATTTTCTGTGCAAAGATTGTATTTTGTCAAAGGAATCTTCCATTGATGTAATTTTTTAAGGCAGATATCCCATAATTTGGAATATCGTCTGAGGACAAAACTCTTGGGGAAGAAGAGACCATTTAAAAATATTTATGCCAAATGGATTTGTTCCAAAATTGCCAAGTGAGAGGCGGGGCTTGCCAAATAAAAGAAAAGGAGGAAAAAGAAAAACAGAATGAAAAAAAACAACAGGGTTAATCATATGGACCCCTCCCTCTCGGAATCTAAGGTATGTATAGTCACGCTTCACCGGGTTTAATCTATTACCCCACAACATCTGAAAAAATATACTGTAAAGCCGTGTCTCTAACGAGAGAGGAGGAGGAAAAAGGTGACTTATATAAAGAAAAATGGGAAGAATGAATATTTTTATAATCACAACCCTTTTCTTCTTCCCAAATTTCCAGTGTTTCCACTGATTCACTTTAGCCTCTCCGTCAGCTAACTGTTTTTCCCAATTATAGTCTCCATGTCATGTAGTACAAACCAGGCGCCCAGGATTTTCTGAGGCCCAGACACAGAGGATATCATAACAATATGATAAAGCCGAGCTAACTGACCCAATTGTAGTACAAAACTTTTGTAATGTTAAGAGAGGCACGGAGTATGTACTAAAGAAAAGGAAAATCTCTAAAGCTCTCCGTAGAGAGAGATCAGCTAAAAGAAATAACGTCATCTGCAAAGGCAGTGACCTTGACCTTCTCTAAGCCTACGGATGGAGCAATCCGGAAATGGAGGCATCACAAATGATGCTTCTAATAACTGGGTCCAGAACAAAAGTATATAATAAAGGACTCAAGGGCATCCCTGCGGACACCCCGAGAATTAATATTTTCCCACCTAATAGGCCATTCACTATTGGAATAGAAACTGCAGATGTGTATAGCTTTGAAATCCACTGAAGGAAGGTCTCAGGAACTCCATAAGAGGATAAAACAAAAAACAAGTAGGAATGACTTACCGCGTCAAATGCTTTAGATTGATCCAGAGCTGCTATTAGCTCTGTGGAAAAGAAATTTGCTTGACAGGCCAAGAGATCCTGAAGTAAAAAGAGATTATGTTGAATCTTTCTATGTTTTATTGCACAGGTTTGTGCAGGGTGAATCAAAATTCGGGCCACTTTCTCTAGCCTAGTATTCAGTATTTTAGATAAAATCTTATAATCACTGTTAAGTAAACAAATAGGTCTCCAATTGGAAAGTAATGATTTATCCCCTTTTTTGAAAATAAAGTCATCATGGACATTGAGAAGTCTTGACAGGAGTTCTGGAAGATAAATAAAATTAAACACACTGGGAAGAAGAGACCCATATACTTTATACACTTTTTGTAAAACTCATTAGGTATTCCGTCTATACCTGGAGAAGATCCGAGCTTTAGATGTTTAATTACGTCAATTACTTCAGCAGAGGTAATTGGTGATCTTAAGGACTGGATCAAACTATAAGGTAGATGAGGAAGAGAGGAAAAAACTGCATGTTGAAGAGAATCCATAGATAACACATTAGGAGATGAAAAATAATCCTGAATGTAGCGTTCCACTACCTGTAACATACCTCGTCGAGTGGTAATTAGTTCATTATCAATATTAAGCAAGCCGGTCATGAGGGTATCTTTCAAATATGTTTTACATGCATGAAATGGGTCCGCCATGGGGGAATCCTTATAGACAAAGCGAAATTCTAAATCAAGGGATTTGGCCCTGTTATAGTGATAAGTTTTCATTTGTTGTTTAATATTCTTGATTTGAGAAAGAAAATGAATATGATCCTTTGGAGGGAGTGACATAAGTCTATATAGTTGATTCCTCAGGACCAAATATTTCCTATAGGCGTCCTGAACCTATGCCTTACCCCAGGACTGAAATAAATGTTTGAGCTCTGTGTTAAATTGCCTCCACCAGTCATATGGGGAGGGAAAGAGATCAAAAGTGGAAGATTTTGCAGCTAAAAAAAATCCAAGCTTAGAAAAATGAACCGGGTCCGAGAGAGAAGGAAGTATTTAATCTCCAGAGAAATACCCAAACTGAATCTGGGAGGAAGAAGTCGTAAAGATAAAGAACAAAATAAAATATGGTGGTCAGAAAATTCTACCGGAACAGCAACACAAGACATAACCTGTAGATAGCGGGAAATAAAGAACATATCAATCCGAGTAGCAAAAGTGTGTCTATGATAAGTATTGCCTCCTGTAGGATGTAAACTACGAAAGACATCCAGAAGCCCAGCATCTGTTACAACCTCTAATAGTGCATGTGAATCACAATATACCTTTTTCCCTTGCATTCTACGAAACTGAATGTCAAGGGAGCAGTTAAAATCCCCCCAAACCAAATGTTTCCTTGTAAATAGAAAAGGCTTTAGGTCTGAAAATAAGGAAATTGGCCTGTTTTAGTCTGTGGGCCATAGACATTAATATTTCGAAAGAATAGTGCCCCATGAACAATCCAAGATAAGTAACCTACCTGGCAACAAATCAGTCACCTTCATGATTGTAAAAGAGGAGTTACCAAACAAAATAACTACCCCATCAGCAATTTCAGTACTATAAGACCAAAAAGAAGGGCCACAAGTCCCATAATCTTTTCAATCTGTTTTCCTCCGAAGAGGAAGAAACCCTTGTTTCTTGTAAAAACAATATCTAGTTTTAAAGTTGAAAGATATGAGAACACAGATATCTGCCTATGAAAGATTTTAAACTGCAGACATTCACGAAGCAAACTTTAAAGCTGCCATGAAAATACTTATGAGCTATGCTTTTGACTCACTTTTCTTTTCTTCCCTTTTTTTCCTTTCCTATCTTTGGCTAGCTCAGTTGATTTGCTGTTGTCATCATCTGTTACACGTTCCGAGAGATGGGAGGCCTCAGATTCCATATCCGAGTCTCTCACCTCATCCTGGAGGGGGGAAAAAAACTTTCAGTCACAACCAGACTGATCTGGGCCTGTTTTGAGAAAGCTCTGGTGAACCTCCTGCTTTTAACAGCTTCAAAAGGGGGCATGATGGTGACCTGACTCTGATTATCTTCCAACGGGGGGACCAGGAGGCACAAGCTTCTGGGAGTCAATAGCCACCTTTTGTACCGGTGGACCAGAACTGGGAAATGAGGGGGGAGGTGGAGGGTCTTGCCGTGGGGGGTCTTGCCGTGGGGGGGGGGAGGGTTAACCCTTTCACCCGGGATATCCAATTTAGCCCGAGCTTTTTGAAGTAGGCTATCTTGGTCCAGACCATCAGAACAATTATGTCTTGCCCACGGACACTGATGGAAGGCATGACCCTTCTCCTCACAAAGGTTGCATTTAAAAATATTTGTGCATCGGTCCACAGAATGCCCAAAACCCCCACAAAGAGGACACTTCATCATGTCACATACACTACTTATATGCGTTCTATCCCCACATTTATAACAGGCCTTAGGCTGGCCTGCATAAAAACATACCCCTCTGTCCGTTCCCAGAAAAAAACTGTTTGGCAAATGCACAACCTCCGAATCAACTTGCAATAATTTCACTTTAAATTTCCACCCCCCTGTCCAGATGCCCTCTATATCTAAGAGAGCCTCAGACGACCCCAACACTTCACATTTAGATTGCAGCCATCTATAAATATCGCTGACGTTCACCCCCTCATTTCTGAACATTATAGTGACACATCTCAACAATGGTTTAGACAAAGGAATAGCAAAAAAAGGCAACCACACTGGATGATTTTTCTGGTGAGCATATTTGTCCCAAAATCTGTCCATAAGGGAAACGGATTGGAAGCTGATATCATAGGAATCTTCTCCAGAAACTTGAATAAGGGCATATATGTCCTTAGCACAGAATCCCATTTTGGATTTCAAAAGATGTTTGAAAACATAATATCTATCGGGGTGTTCTTGTAGGCCCCCTCTATATTTCAAACGGACAGCGTTACGGCGAGGGGCTTGCTCTAATTTGGCTTTAAATAAGTCTGCCGTTGTGGGTTTAGCAGGTTCACCCGAAACTCCAATCAAAGTAGAAGCAGAGGCCACTGTGGAAAAGCCAGATTCAGGCCTACCCCTAGATTCCCTCGATGTGGATGGTTGAGGGGAACGCTGCAAATCAGGAATAGGAGTCTTCTTACCTGAGAGGGGAGTCCATTCCAGATCAGGTACCCAGGCTCCCGACTCAGTTCTGCGCCATCCGGCATCTAGAAGCGCCATCTCCTCCGACCAGTCTGCATGCAACTCCCGACTTCCTCCTGCCTGGAGCCCAATTGCTGTTGCACCAGGAGCGTCGTGCGCGGTCCGTCACTGTTTGCGGCCCTCCCGGAAACCTTTCTCCAAACACCAGATCCTTCTCCAATTGGCAGTATGAAGATCCTCTAGGCTTGTATCTCCGTGCTGAGAAGTCCAGAACCATGGGGAGATTCGGTAATAAAGGCGCCGCTGTAAGTACACCATTCTCGTTCTCCACAGTAACTGGTAGCTGAGGCAGCGACTGCATAAGTTGGCAAATTCACCTCCACATCGGAAAAGGGCTCCGTGATAGCTTTCTGTCTGGGCTCCTCCACCACCTCCTCCATTCCGACTCCTAGGACCGTCTCCGCCATAACGGTTTCTGACGTCAGCAAGAGCCCCTACCAGCCACTGACCAGCAGCCAGTAGGGGAATTTCCCCGGTGTCCTGGCCAAATTTCCCTCATTCACTGAAAATACCACCAACAGTTAATCTGGTTCAAGGTCAGTTGGCATTCATCTGTATCCCCCTCCCCCGGGTCGTGCCTGAAAATAGGCAGGATTTGTCTAGTGCACTTACCCGGTCAACAAAAACTAAATAAAAAAAAAAATAGTGGCTGATCAGTTGGGTGAGCACCTTGAAAAATACCAACTCCTCTGCACGCATCAACATGGATTCTGCAAGGGTCATAGTACCACAACAGCACTCCTCAAGTTCACAGGATATATTCACAATGCTCTGGACCAAGGTACCCTAGTTGGAGCAGCTTTCATTGACTTAACAAAAGCATTTCGTATACACCCCCAACACTGACATTTCGACAGCAGAGTCCCCTACAGCGACAACAATGCCATGTTGCTGTAGAGAACCCGCTGGAACCTGGCAGTGTCTGTCGGGGATCCTGCACCCCCAAATCAGCTCCAACTCGGAGTTGAGAATCCTAAGTGGAGGGGGTGTGGAAGTACAGATGCCCTGTCGTGGGGTTCGGGCCAGCACCTCAAGAAAGCACATATAAACAATTAGAACTCGACAGCCGACTGCAAATGCAGTCGACCTGCCGGTTTCACTCTCGGGTCTTTCGACAAATATTTTGTCGATGACTTGTCATGGATCCAAAGCATTCGATACAGTAAACCATTACCTTCTTATCAAACAGCTAGCATCCTTCAGCCTCTCAGTTGATACTGTGACATGGTTCCAAAGTTACCTACATGCCCGCTCTCAGTGAGTCAAGACTGATAATGTTGTCTTGAACAGCAGATCTGTCCGTTCTGAAGTTCCACAAGGATCTATACTCGGCCCACTGTTATTCAGCATATTCCTAAATCGGCTACCTTACACCTGGCAGAGAAACATCCTACTTTACGCAGGCAATGCAGTCCTATTAACCAGTCATCCTGACCCTAAAGAATTAGAGCACAACTTACAGAGGAATTTCAAGGAGGTTGAGAAATGGTTCGGTGAACATAAACTTGTCATGAGCTACAAGAAAACTAAAACAATGATGTTCTCCTGCTCCAAAAGCAAATACAAATCCTACCCGCTCTCTATCCTAAACTCAGTGGGTACACCTCTAGAACTAGTCCAGCACTTTAAATACCTGAGAGTTACTGTTGGCAGCACCTTATCCTACTCCAAGCACATCGACTCTATAACCAAGGCAGTCAACTCATGCATTAGACTTCTATATAGACACAAGACTTGCCTAACAGCAGAGGCCCTTAGTATGGCCATTCTGAGCTCCGTTGTTTCGCTTGTAGACTATGGCCTAGTGATCTATGGCTCTGCTACTGACATGGCCCTCTACCACCTCAAAGTGGCTTTAAACAGAGCATGTTGGCTTATAACTGGAGCTGCTAGGCTCTCACACACTTGCAATGTTTTTACCTTTATGCCTAGGCTAACTGGCTACAGTTCACAGGTAGACTCAGGTACCAATCCTGTATTATGGCTAAAAAGGTAAGCTTAGGCCTTGTGCCCCCTGGGGTACAGAAGCTACTTACCCCTTATGAATCTAATCAACGGACTAAAAGCTCCGAAAGTCTGATTTTCAGCATTCCCTGCATCTGCACTACACTTGGGCAAAGTCTTTTGCACACCTGAGCTCCTACATGGCTTAACTCTCTTCCTCCTGACATTTCCTCTGTGGGTAAAATAGGCCCCTTTAAAAGAAAGCTTAGAAATTACCTTATTGAGAAATCCAGCTGTGATTGCTTTCTTTAATTGCCTTCTCCCATTATTTTTGATTGGACCCTATATAACCTTTTACCATTAGTTCTCATTCACCAGACTCCCAGCCCCCCTCCCCCCGTTTCTCCTTACCAGCTCCTCTATCCCCCAGGCAGGTCAGGCACTTTCATATGCCTGTCACCAATCTGCCCTGATTCTGTCTTTCCCTCTCTCCTTGCTATCCTCTGACGACGCATTCTGGGCTGAAATATCCTCCAATCTAGTACTTTCCTACAGTTAGCCCTGTTCTTGTTGGCTTTAAAGTCGGTATTCACTGGTCATTACCGACATTCAGGCAATTGTTCTTCTGGAGTGTAAATACTATATATGAATATTGTTGCTTACTGAATTCCTGTAACATATTTGTTTTGTCTTAACTCTGACGTGGAACCTATGTAATGAGTTTGTTCTTTTCAAAGGTGTTGATCCGAGATTACAATAAATAAATAAATACTGGAGGGTGCAAAAGATGCTCTGCCCCATTTGCAGGCATTCACTGATCTTTGTGGGCTTGGTTCCAGTTCTCAACCAAACAACAATAATGCCATTGACAAAGAACGTCCTGACCCAGTGACTTTTGCTAAGCCGCTGGACAAAGGCGAGCACATTTCTGTTGAGGAGACATCCTTAATTCACTTTTGATTCTCAGTTCCCATCCTTTCTAGTAGCTGAGTCCTGCAAACCAGTAAAACTATTGGAGGTTCAGTTGGTGGCTCTGCTATCAGTGAAACCAATAATTTCCACTTCTGGAAATGCTCCAGAGTATTTTCCCAGTTTTTTGCACTGTGACCAAGTAATCAACCAGGAGTGGTTTGCTGTTGATGAAGAAAACCAGCCTGCAAAATCCCAGGTTAAATGTTATTCTTTTCAGGAGACTTTATTAAAAATGGGAGGTTCTACAAATCACTGATGCTTTCAGTAGCTAATACAGTTAAGTGCATCTGTTCTTACTGATGGCAATGATATGAAGGTAGATGCAGTCTTTCAACTTGCTTTTTAAGTGATATGGTCTAATGCATCTTTTCTGGTTTTCAGGCCACTGTGTGACTGGGTGTCAGCTCGTTCAGATGGTTTACAGTAGAATTCTTCAGAGTCCAACCTTCTTCTTTTCATTATCTTAGCATCCTCCTCATTAGGAGATACCATTTTTGAACATCTTCAACTTTCATCCAGGTGTCCCTTTGCCATAGTTTCAGTTATGAGTGGAGTCTGGGTTCTCGTCCCACACCGGGATTGGACTCATACCTAAAACGCTGGCATCTGAGTGCAGTATTGGGGGGGGTGCTGTACTATTGGGGTGAGCCATCCTTTGGATGAGACATTAAACTGGGGTCCCTTCTACCTATCCTACTACTGTCCTGGTGGGTGTTCAGGTGGAAATAAAAGAATCCAAGCATTCTTTGCAAAGAGTAGGGGACATTCCTAGTGTCTTGGTCAGTATTCCCCTTCCCATAAAACTGGTTCATGCAATTGTCCAGGCTGTGTGTGGGTGTTTATATGTGATATGGCCACCACTATACATTCAGTCACTTCACTACCAGTCTAGCATTGCTTGTAAAACACTTTGGGATACATTGTGTATGAAAAGTGCTATATAAATGCTGATTCTTCTTCTTCTTCAATAGAATTCTCTACCGCGTCTTCAAGGTGCCAGTTCTTTGTGTTTTCAGTATACAGGAACCCAGTGACAAGAAAAATGGTGGACCAGACTTTGGAACTCCTGCTCCAGATCAAGTGAAAGTTGCAGCACCCCCTCAAGAGAGGGTTTAGCGGTTCTGCTCAGTCTACTTATAGTCCCAAAAATCGGGGAGTTCACCTGATTCTGGACCCAAAGAGTGTAAACAAGTTTTTAAGACAAACTGAATTCATGATAGAGTCCATTTGGTTTATTACCAGAGCAGGACAACCAGGGGACTACCTGGCTTTAATCAATCTGTAGTATGTCTTTCTTCATATTCTGATCTGACACTCTCAACAGAGATTTCTGAGGTTTGCCGTTCAGAATCAGCATTTTTAGTACCAGTTCCTCCTCTTTGGCCTGGCATCTGTTCCAAGGGTCTCTATGAAGATCATGATAGGGATTTTTGCATTCCTCAGTCTGAAGGGTCATCATGTTTTCCATTGTCTGGACAATCTCTTAATCAAAGCTTTGTCAGAACAGACTGCAAGGTTCTCTGTAGACAGGACATTACAGATCCTGGAACAACATGGCTGAATAGTCAACAGAGAGAACAACTCCCTTACTTATTCATACTGTTTGCCTATTCCTCCAGGTTTCGCTTTCCACAAGACTTGTTACATGCCTTTTGTACTCTTCCAGTTCCTGCCTTTAAATAGGTATTTATTTGCTTGGGGTACCCTAGTTGGAAAACAAAATCCAAATAAATAATTACATACTTCATCTCAGAGACTGGAACATCTTAGAGCCTGTTTCCAAATTGATCTACAGAGGGTATTTCTCTCCTTGTACAGAGTGGTTTAGCAAGATATTTGGCATCTAAGGTCTCAGAAGGTAGTTTCAGTTTACCGTGGTCTTCAAACATTAGTTCTGATGACCACCACTATAGAACCAGTCACATGGTCTTATCTCCATTTGAGGCCTCCCCCATCCCACCTTCTGTACTCCTGGTCTCCAGTATCAGATTACCATTTGGATTCCCTCCTCAGCTCATCAGTCCCTACATGTGGGAAGATACGGGCAACCTGGTGAAGGAATCCCCACTGTTCTCCACTCTGGAGCAAATTCTAACAACAGATGCCAGCCTCCTAAGCTGGGATGCTGTTCTTGACCTGACCTGGATCCTTCGAATAAAATCTTAGAGATGCAGACTGTTTTTCTTGTTTCCCTCCATTTTCAGGAACAGCTCATGTCCCAAGCACTGAAGATTTGCTTTGACAGTGCAGTGACAGTCACATACGTAAACAATCAAGGAGACAAAAACGTAAAGACAACCTCCTGGAAGTACAAACGTTGTTGCAATGAGCTGAAAAGAATCATCAGTCTCTCAGAAATCTATCTAGCAGGGGATCTAAATTTTTAGGTAGATTGTCTCAGCCACCAGGTAGTCCATCCAGGAGAGTGATCTCTAAACCCAGAGGTGTTCTGTCTCCTGTGCAGTCAGTTCAGAACCCCTCAGATTGACCCTTTTACACCCAGGGAAAATGCTATTCAAGGGTCTTCAGCTGATTTCAGTGTCCACTAGCAAAAGCAGTGGACACTCTTGCCCATCAGTGGAAATTCAATGGGTCTACCGGCTCCCTTCGAATCCTCTGGTCCCATGGGTTCTTCAAAAAATTCAGCAATCAAGAGAAAACTTACTTCTGATAGCTCTAAAGTGGCCAAAAAGGTCATGGTTCTCAGATGTGATAAATGTCATGATTTGGAAGCCATTTCAGCTCCTCTGCCACTGGGCTCCACCAAGCCTGCATCAGAACCCAGGGTCACTTCAGTTGGCATCTAGGATTCTGAGCCAGTAAAAACCAGGGTTTACCACCAGTTCACATCTATACCAGTGCTCCCACTATCACTTCGCCACTTCTCTGTTTGGGGATACATACATTCTATGGTGCATACGGATGCTTTGGCGCCTTTCTCACAAGTTCACAGTATCTTAGATTTTCACATCCCAATGAGTGTCTGATGGGTAATGGGCACAATGAACATGCCTCTCCTTCCTGTCTTTGCCACTCTGAGTGATGGGCCTCCACCGTGTTCCATAACTAGCATGGATAGAAAGGGAATTAGAGCCCCAACCACCTCCTGGAGAGTTGGGCTACTATCTTCCTATCGGCCAGGCAAAGTTTTATGAGATTCACTGGGCCACTGTCAGGAATGAGCCATATTTCTGTGTTTTTCTTGTAGATTGGGGGTTAGGGGAAACAATAAGAGTGGATACCAAATGGGACATCATCAAGAAGGAGTTAATGTATTTATTTAAAATTGTTTCACCAGGTAAACATTCAGAGATACTAGGAGAATCTCATTTACAGATGTGACCTCGGGCAGGGTAGCCTCATATTTGTGCTTTATGGCACTGTCTTTTATTTTTAACTGTGCACATTTCACAGCAGTGCTGTTCAGTTTAAGGTCAATATTCAGGCAGTTCCCACATTGGCACTGCACAAGCTTATGTCTGGACATGACACAGACATTTCAAGGGAGAAGTTTAACAAATTTACTATAACTTATTTGCAGATATGGGTTTTCTTCCTTGAATTGTTCATATGTAGTTTGAATCAATGATTCCAATGCCTTCTTTGGCATTATGTCTTTGTTCCCAATGATTTTCAAAATGGGCAGTTCTCGAGAGATACCCCAACGCTGGTAAAAGTTCTGCACCTTCTGAATTATGGATTCTGGCAAAGCATCATTTAGCTTCTTATGCCTGTCAGCGTAAGCACACAGAAATTTCCAGCTAAATCCCAATTCTCTGTGCCAGTCTAATTTTCAGAATTTTTTTCCCACCAACAGTGATTTATGCAGCAATTGACAGATTTGAAAATTATATTTTTGTCGCGTGTGTTTAATTGTTTCCAGTGTGGCTTTCAAACTCATTTCCTCAAGAAAATCCAACCTTTTCTTTTTGGATCATGTTAATATGGATTTCTCCTCAATAGATTTGTACTTTCCGGGTGTGGACTTTAGTAGAATTGCTGAGGAAACATCAACAAATTTCTTTGGACTTTCTGGCCTAGCTTTTAATGATTGTGAGATATTTTTTAATTTGGCAGCATCACTGTTAAACAGAGTCTGTGGTGTGCTTGACTGTGGACTGTATACTTGTGGGCTAGCCAAAGGTCAAGCATCTGAGGCCACGTTGGTATACTGCATTTCAGCTACATCCACGTCATGTACATTTGATTCAGCAGTGATAGTTTGCAATCTAGCACCTTTCTTCTTCTGAGCGTACATAAACTATCTGTGTTCATTTACCCACCTTCTTTTTTGCGCTATCATTTTTGCTTTCTGCTTATTTTTATTGTCCCCCGCCATAATGTTCTCATCTTTGTTTCCACTCTTATCAATTTCTTCCTTTCTGTACCATCAGCTACTTTGACTTGCCTTTTTATTTTGTCTACACCTTTGCACCTGAAGCCTCACCTTTTCCCTGTACTGGGCTTTTTTCTATTCAGGCATTGACATTTTATATTGTCTCACCCTCTCTGATTCTTTCTGATGATGTGCTATGTATTTTGAGGATTCATTTTTCATTCTTGCATGATACTCTCTCATATACAGTTTTGGGGTTCTTGGTTGTGCCATTTGACCAACAGGTATACTCACTGAATCCAGGCAAGCAGTCTCACCACCACAGCAAGATGTGGAGGCAACAACATCCCACTGCGGTTGAGTCTGTCCCAGGTTGTTTCTCAGGAATGCCACCTACAAATTTCACAAACACAAAATCCAGAAGACAGCTTTAAATGTTCTACTTATTTTTGAAACAGTATTCTCCCACATGCCAAATATGTTGACATACTGTAATCAAGGGAGCACTAGATGAAAAAATGTAATGGAAAGAACATGAAATTGGGCCCATCTAATTTGTTAAGTGACTGACTTGATCTAGATTCCAGACTATTACTGTAAAAAAAAAAAAAAAGTCATTTTTTTCCATTCTAATACTCTTCATGTTTTGAAACATTTAATCCATGTTTCCTGCCTCCGTGAAGATTTAAGGTGGGTTCTGTCTTTTTCAGATGTTGGCCTCCAAATTCTGCATGGTACTCTAGATGCAATCTTATTAGCATAAAAGTTGGATGACAATGGAGGAAAAGTGCCCTGGTCCAGGCCAGCAAGTCAACATGACATATACCTACAGTGCAACATGACACCATACAAGCAGTTCTATTATTTCACAGACCTATCTGTGACCACAAGACACAATCAGAGAGCCCAAGACAATCACCAAAGCAGAGGGCCTGCAAAACTACTCCAATTCAGCTGTCACAAAAACAGCTAAATATGCTGACCTGGGCAATTCCAGGTCTCCATCTTTTTCTAGAGGTTTGTTTCCAACTGTACGCAAGCCTCCAGATGCAGTCTAACCAGCATCCTGTGCGGCAGTATGTTCCGTAGAGCTCTGTAGTGGAAAAGTTGAATGATACTGGTAGCAAAAAAAAACCTGGGTCTATCCATTTAACAGAACATCCTCTATCAACAGTGAACAAGCATTTGTCAATGCCGAATGTTTGCTTGCTGGCATTGGCAGTGGTAGTGTAGAAGTTACAGAGCTGAGTAATAGGAATGGCAGTGAAGTATTGAACTGAAGCCAACCCCACCACCACCCTGCAGAGAGTGACAGGCATTGGGGTGTGTCTTTGGGTCGTCAGGCATAACGGTCACGCCATTTCACCACACCCCACCCCACCCTGCAGACACTGACAAGTGTCACGTGTGCCTTGGGGTCTTTGGCCCTTATGCGCACCCCATTCCATCAGGAAATACAGTGAGATGGGTGCAGTATAGGAGAATGGGGTGAACTTTGGGGCCAAAGTGTCCAAGGCATACCTCGATGCCTCTCACTGGCTGCAGGGTGTGGAATGGTATGAGCATTGCAGGCAAGAATCCCAAGTCACATCCCTGATATCTGTCATTATCTACGGGGTTGGGCGTTATGGTTGGAAACCCTAATACCTCAAGCATTCGTTGGTATTTTCACTCCAAATTTTCAACATGTTTTTTTTTGTGACCCCACCTCATGAACAGTGGCAATATCAGTTTGTTAGCCGAAAGCTGCTTATGCACAGTGACTAAGGCATTTAGCACCACAGGTGCAAACACAATCCGAACAGGATGTAAAAAATGACAGTTGTACTGTTCATGGGGAGGTGTAAAAAATGGCAATGTTGCAAATCTGTAGTAAAAATATTTAAAAAACTGGTGAAGTCACGAGCGTGCATAGAAACTGTGCAACGCACACCCGTAATGTAATTAGTTTGGGGATTTTTTACAGCAGATTGTCAACAGAGGCATTTTGGGACCTCCGATCATGAACAGTGTCACTGTGATTTACTTTATCTGTCCCGAACAATGATTTCCCACAGTGACCACGCATCTCTGCGCTGAAAGTGTGAAAACACATTTCGGCCATGTTGTGAAAAATGACAGCTGTACTGTTCATAAGGAAGTGTGGAAAAATGC
The DNA here is from genome assembly GCA_016271365.2 of Neoceratodus forsteri. NCBI lineage: Eukaryota > Metazoa > Chordata > Ceratodontiformes > Ceratodontidae > Neoceratodus > Neoceratodus forsteri. The sequence continues at coordinate 319,588,268 of JADMNL010000023.1, forward strand.
CACTGGTGAAAATCTGGACGAAAAAATACTACAGGCCATGAACTTCACGGTGCGTGGAAACTGTAATGCTCCTCGTAACACAGTCATTTATGGACTTTTGACACCAAATTTTCAACATAGCCATTTAAGACCTCTGCTCATGAAAAGTGTCACTGTGATTTTCTTAATGTGTTCCATACATTGATTTCGCTTTACCGACTACGCCATTGTATGCGCTACATGGGCGGAACACATTTTGGGCAAGATGTGAAAATGACAGCTGTACTGCTCATAAGGAGGTGTAATAAAATGGCAATGTTGAAAATCTGGAGTGAAAATATTGAAAATTGCGAACTTACAAGCATGCGTGAACTGTAGCAACGCTCGTCAAAACAGTCATTTTAGGATTTTTCACCAAATTTTCAACATAGCCATTTTAAGACCTCTGCTCATGAACAGTGTCACTGTGATTTTCTTTAATATGTCCCATACATTGATTTCATATACACCGACTGCGCCCATTGTGAGCTACATGGGCGGAAACACATTTTGGGCAAGATGTGAAAAATGGCAGCTGTATTGCTCATAAGGAGGTGTGGTACAATGGCAGTGTTGAAAATCTGGAGTGAAAATAATATAAAATTGCCGAATTCTGACAGGCGTAGAACACTGGACAACGCCGCTCGTTTTTAAGGATTTTTCACCAAATTTTCAACATAGCCATTTTAAGGACCTCTGCTCATGAACAGTGTCACTGATGTTTCTTAATGTGTCCCATACATTGATTTTGCACACCAACTGCGCCATTGTGCGCTACATGGGTGGAAACACATTTTGGGCAAGATGTGAAAATGACAGCTATACTGCTCATAGAGGTGTGGTAAAATGGCAATGTTAAAAATCTGGAGTGAAAATATTGAAAATTAGTGAACTACGGCGTGTGTAGGAACTGCTAGCATGCTACGTAAAACAGTCATTTTAGGAATTTTTTCACCAAATTTTCAGCATAGCCATTTTAAGACCTCTGCTCATGAACAGTGTCACTGTGATTTTCTTAATTTTATTCTGTACATTGATTTGTACACCGGCTGGGCCATTATGCGCCACATGAAGCGAAACCACGTTTTGGGTGAGATGTGAAAAATGACAGCTGTACTACTCATAAGAAGGTGTGGTAAAATGGCAATGTTGAAAATCTGGAATGAAAATATTGAAAATTGCGAACTACGAGCCTGCGTAGGAACTGCGCCAATGCTGCATTCAGTAAAACAGTCATTTTGATTTTTCCACCAAATTTTCAAAATAGGCTTCTTGAGAGCCCCACCTTATGAGCGCTGGCAGTGTTGTTTAGATTAATCGGGCCTGAAAGGGGATTTGATGCAGTGACGCGAAATCACCTTCGGACCCGGATAACGCCATGACAGTGACATCATTCATGAGAAGGGGTCCCAAAAACCCCATGTTGAAAATTTGGTGCAAAAATTCCAAAAAATGCCTAAGATATGCAACAAAGTTGAAAAAACCCTATCTACCCCATTATACAGCTAACCGGCATTTCCTCAGTTCGTGGTCGGCTTTGAAGAAGCGCAGGCGTGTTTCCCAGTCCACGAAGATTTTCGCGCTGAGGTCCGGAGGTAAGTATGGGGTGAGGGTGTGGGAGGCAGGGGTGCGCCCGGTGGGTGGTGCGGGTTGGAAGGGGCAGGGGACTGCGAGGACCGTTTTTATTTTACAGGTTTTACCAAAATGACGCGCGGGACATTTGCCACGCTGGGTGGGCTCTCAGCGTGGCACAAGAACCAGCTGGTTGGGGTGTGTGGAGCCAATGGGGATTGGGCACCCGTTGGCTATCTGATAACGCCGCGCTGGGTGGGCGCCAACGTGGCATGTGGAAAACTTTGGGGAGCGCAGCACAGCCGACGGGGATTGCACCCCTGGCCGGCCATACAGTGTGTGCGTGGGGGGCAGCACTCAGTATGCGTGCATGTGTTTGTGTGTGTGTGTGTGTGTGTGTGTGTGTTTGTGTGTAGGGGGAGCTGCACATGAGCAGGTGATATCTGATCGCTGCTCACTGAAGCGTAGCTCTCGCACTTTCACTATACGCCACTGCATTTGGAGCTGTCATGGACAGCTCCAGCATGCATTGGCGGACTGGGGCCATGTCTGCCAGTACACTGACTGAATTGGAAGAGGGGGTGACACACCTCCGAAAACTCGGATCATGGCACTATGTTTCTTGCACATGCGTGCAAGCAAACATAAAAATGGTATCAGACAAGCAGATCTATTTATCCAGACCTTTCTGTGACCACAAGATATTATCAGGGACCCAAGATACAACTGCCAAAGTAGAGGACCTGCATAACCAGTCCAACTCAACCATCACAAAAACAGCTAATCATGCTGACCAGGGTGGTTCCAGGTGGTCTCTGACTACACAATGGCGGTAATAAATCTGGCTATCAGCAGATGGGGTAACTAAGGAATGGGGATGCAGTGAGTGGGTGCCCATAGACTAGATTCAGCTTTGGGGGGAACCACACCCTTCCAGACCACAAAGTGTAAGTCATGGACATGGTCACTGAAAAAATGCACCCACAATTTTAATGCAATATCTGCAAATTTCACCATTTCCTCTCGAAATCTGCAATTTCTTGTTATTCATTAAACATGAAAATTGTATAAATACTAATTTATTTATTGAATTTTGGTAACCGGATGAGCCCACTGAGACAATACAGACCCATTTCCATGGGTGACCCGGGAAGTGCATTACATTGGCAGTGTAAGACATTGAATACAAGATTGGTACATGGATCAAGCACATACATTGTAGCAAGCACATATACTTGGCGAAATCAATACAGTCTCCCTTTCTCCTTTTCTGCTAATACTTAGCTCTGTGTTTGCTTTTGCCTCCCTAACTGCCCTCTTTGCTTCCTTAATTTTCAGTAGATAGTCACCCCATTCTACTAATGACTGTTTTTCCTTGTCTTTATAGAAGGCCTTCTTTTTAGCCCTAGCTGCTTCCCAGACCATTGTTGAGAACCATAGATGCCTTGTGAACCTGTTTTTCTTTGTTACTGTTTTAATGCATGCCTTTGATGCCTCAAGGATGTCTCTTTTTATTGTCCTCTATTTCTTCTCTACCTCGCCCATGTCCCCTACACCTAGTAACATATTCCTGACTAGCTTCATCAACCTATCGAAGTCTGCCCTTCTAAAGTGTATCTTTGGATCTTGAGTGTGCTCCAGTTCTAACCAAATGATGTTATGGTCACTGTTCCCCAGCAGCCCCTCTACACCCACTGCACCCACCATCTCTGAGTTGAACACCACATCATGGATCACAGTTTACCTTGTGGGATTCTTAAATAGCTGCATCAATAGACAGTCCTAGGAGTCATCCAGCAGTGCCTGACTCCTGGTGCTTTCACAAGTCCTATGAAGACAGGTTGAAGGAACTGAACATGTACTCCCTGGAGGAGAGGAGGGAGAGAGGGGATATGATAGAGACATACAAGTATCTTACAGGGAGAAACAGAGTGCAGGAAAACATTATTTTTAAGCGAAAAAGATGTTCCAGGACTAGAGGGCATGGGATGAAGTTGGAGGAGGGACGATTCAGAGGAAACATGAAAGAATTTCTTCACAGAGCGGGTGGTGGACAAGTGGAACACCCTGCCAGAGGAAGTGGTGGGGGCTGAAACAATCACGGGATTTAAGAATGCATGGGATAGACATAAAGGAATTCTAGAGGTCAGGGGTAAGGGGAAACAGACTTCTAGGAAAACAAACTGAACTTATAAGCTCAAATGGGCAGACTGGGTGGGCCATAGGCCCTTATCTGCCGACACTGTCTATGTATCTATGCTTTTGGCCACCAGGACCTCCCAAACGATGTCTAGCAGATTCAGATCTCCAACCACCACCACTTCCCCCTTTGGGAAGCAGTAATGCGCAGTGGTTAAGGGCACTAAGCTGCAAACCTGTAGACCTGGGTTTGAATCCCATCCACCCCTGCTTGTGTACCGTGTAACCCTGAGCAAGTTACTTAACTTCCTTGTGCTCCCAGGTTGCACCTGGAAACAAGTTCTGGCTTAGTGTGCCTTCCCTGATTAAACAGTTTCTCCTTTCCCTTTCCCCTTTGCTATCTCCTGTCCCACAAAGTGGGTACCCTCTGTCTTCACACCAATTTTTAATCCTACAATCCTGCTGTTTGGTTTGAAAATCATTTGGCTATGCATAAATCCACTTAAGCACTTAATCTGTGCTGGGCAGACTATCAGAAAACTTTTTGCTGCCCTGAGCCTGAAACAATAGGTGTGAGAAAAGGTGCAAATTGCTACATTTACCTAAATGGAGCATTAACTGCAATGATTGCTGTTGAGTAGTAGAGCAAGTTTCCTTCTATATATACTTTAAGTTTGAATGGAATTTGATTCAAATGTTTGATGAGTTTTGATTGCTCTGCAAATTATACATGTGAAAGTTGCTTTTGAGGGTGTTGGTGACAGTGATACATTACTTGATGGTCTGGCACACTTTCATGCACACATACAAAGCCAGTCTTGGCCCAGGTTTCAAACAATTATTTTAAAATCTCTTTTCTCCAGAGAAAGCATTGCAGGGCCTTACGTGCAGCACATGGTACACCAAACAATTACTGAAAAGCACCAGAACTTTATTTTACGTCTCTTTTCCACAGAAAATTATCAGAAATGCATACAAAAAATTGTTCTTTTTATTTTCCTTATCTGCTTCATTATCTCTCTACTACATTCTTTACGGAATACTTACCAGTACTTGGGGGGGCTGTGATTGCCCTACCTAAGCCCAGGAAAGGAGTGTTCTAATCTTCTGACCTCTGACCTACATGAACTTATGTTCTTACACATCTCTTTTTCTGAAAGATGCTACCCTCTTGGACTTTGTTGATTCCACTGAGGTACTTAAACATTTCTATCATGTCCCCCCTCTCCCTCCTTTCCTCAAGGGTATACATATTAAGCTCCTTTAGTCTCTCCTCGTATGGCTTCTTTTGCAGACCCTGCACCATTTTAGTTGCCCTCCTCTGGACTGCCTCTATCCTGTCTATGTCCTTGCGGAGATGGGGTCTCCAGAACTGGACACAGTACTCCAGATGGCGTCTCACCAACTGTCTGTACAGAGGGATAACAACTTCCTGTGTTCTGCTGGTGATGCCTCTCCCTATACATCCCAGTATCCCCCCAGCCCTCCCTAGCACCTTCTCACATTGCTTGCCAACCTTAAGGTCATCTGATATGATTACCCCCAGGTCCCTTTCCATTTTGTTGTTGTTACTACCCCCCATTGTGTAATCTTCCCTGGGATTCTGGTGCATTATTTTGCACTTATTTGCATTGAATCCAAGCTGCCATACTTCTGACCATTCATCCAACCTTGCCAAGTCCCTTCTCATCCTTTCTACGCCTCCTTGTGTATCAACCCTTTTGCAGATCTTTGTGTCATCTGCAAAGAGGCATACTTTTCCTTCCGGTCCCTCTGCAATATCACATATAAAGTCATTAAAAAGGACTGGACCCAGTACTGAACCCTGCGGTGCCCCACTAGTAACCCCTCTTTCTTCAGAGTGGACTCCATTTACAATTACCTTCTGTGTCCTGTTGTTCAGCCAATGTTTTACCCAGGCTACCACCCTGGGACCCACTCCCAGGCTGGTTAATTTGACTATTAATCTTTTATGTGTGTCTGTGTCAAATGCCTTGCTAAAGTCTAGGTAGGCCATGTCCACAGCCCCTCCCTGGTCTACTACTTTGATCACTCAGTCAAAGAAATCAACTAGATTCATCTGACATGACCTTCCACTGTGAACCCATGCTGCCTTGGGTCCTGTACCCCACTGGCCTCTAGGTACTCAACAATTCTTTCCTTCAGAAGTGATTCCATCACTTTCCCTTCCACAGAGGTCAAACTGACAGGTTTGTAGTTTCCTGCCTCTGTCTTGGTCCCACTTTTGTGAAGGGGGAATCACATCTGCCTTCCTCCAGTCCTCAGGTACCACACCATCCTCCCATGATTTGTTAAAATGGGAAGTCAGTGGTGTCACTAGTTCTCTGCTTAATTCTTTTAGAATTCTGGGGTGAATTCCATCTGGCCCCATTGCTTCGTCCACCTTCAGTTTTAAGAGTTCTTTCAGAACCCTTTCTTCTGTGAAATGACTGGGATCGACCCCCCTATCCAGAGTGCTTCTGTTAATTGGATTAGGCACTTCCACCACCTCCTCTTTTTTGAATACTGAACAGAAGTATTCATTCAGTATCCCTGCTTTTTCACTGTCCCTCTCTGCCCACCCACTGTCCATTCTATTCAGCCTCACTATCCCTCCCTTTGTCTTTCTACACTCCCTGATATACGTATAAGACGTTTTATCCCCCTTCTTAACCGAGTGGGCTATCTTTTCCTCAGTTTGGGCCTTTGCTATTCTGACTACCCTCCCTGCTTCCTTCTGCCTTAACTGGTACAGTTCTCTCTCCTGCTCCTTCTGTGTTTCCTTATACTTCCTAAATACTATCTTTTTCTCCCTAACCTTCACCGCCACCTCTTTTGAGAAACATAGTGGCTTTTGCTTTCATTTTGATTTGTTTATTTGCTTCACACAAAGGCTTATTGCCTGTGTGATGGCAGTTTTGATATTTCCCTATTGTTGCTCCACCTGTTATTTTTGTTCCCTTCCCCTCGTGTCTTAGCCCTTAACTTTAGTTCTGTCCTTCTCATCTTATACCCCATCCCCCCTTCCACTTCCCATACCCTTAGCTCATGCTCTGGCCCTGTGCTTAGGTGCCCATCCCCCTCGACTCCATCTCACCATTTCTACTCTCACCCTTTTACTTCCACTCATCTTCTCTTCTTCTTATTCATCATTTTTTTTTTTTTTTTACAAACCTTGGTTACATAAGAATTTTGCCTGACCTGGTAAATAAATAAATACTTGAAAGGGCGTTTTTTTAAACTAGTTCACCTTTTACACTTGGTGCTGCAGTGACCCTGGGTAAAGACTTCTGTGTCACTGTAGTACTAAATTACTTGTCCTACTGTGACCGAGCAGGGCACACTAAACGCAGCAGTGTGCAGGAGGGAGACTGTTGTGCTGCATCACATTGTGTATTTTACTCGTTCCTGTACATCCAGCGTTGTTGCTCATTTTTTAACTACTAGAGTCTAAATTTGGAGCCCTACACTCCGGAAGGAGGAAGTAGGAAGAGGGGCTACTTGTGCAGTTAGTCCAACATGGTACTACACAACAATACGAGGTCTTCAGGAAACAGAATTTGATTTAGGCAAAATTGTATCAGATGATCCTCAGATGAGAGGATTTCGCCTAACCTGATAAATAAAGAAATAATTACTTGAAAGGGCATTTTTTTAAACTGGTTCACCTTTTACACTTGGTACCACAGTAACCCTGGGTAAAGACTTTCAGCTGAGGGAGGTGGGGGCTACCAGGGGACACTCAATGAAACTGGACAGGGGAAGGCTGGGGGGGGAACAAGGAGGTGCTATTTCACTGAGAGAGTGGTGGAGCCCTGAAATGTGCTGCCTAGGGAGCTGGTGGCTGCTGCTACTATGGAGGGGTTAAAGAGGGGCTGGGGTAGTATAGAGGGAGGGTGCATCCAGGAGCCCCACTGGGAAATGGAGGACCATGTAGGGAGGGGGGGCTACAAACGGTGCCCTGGGAAGGCTCTGACCATCAAGCAGACTCAATAGACCATAGGGCCTAATCTGCTGGCTTCATAGTATGTTAATATGTTAGTATTAATTGTCCTACTGTGAGCAGGGTGAGCTGAGTAGGGTGCACTCGGAGCATGCAGAGACACAAGCGTCTGTTCGCGTGTTTAGTGTGGTTTGTGTGTTGATGTGGCCAGTGTCTCCAATACTGTGGCAATGTAGGATTTGTCATGACTAACTGCAGTTTGCAGGGATAAATCCTATGATAAATCCTATGTTTACACATTATTAGGCTGGGTCATCAATCATCGGGTATCAGTACTGTTTATACTTATTGCAAACATATGTCTCAGTTAGACGGTGATATCCAATTTGTTCCCCTTGATTGAGATGTTACATTGCTGTGGCATACAGCTCGAGTAAGGAAGAGGTGTTCTTAGCATGTTTAGTCCCTACAAAACTATGGTCATTACCCTAATTAAAACTACCAAGGGCAAGGTTGGGCAGCAATGTGCAAACTGCTTTACATATCTGTTCCACAATGACCCTTCCCCAGAATTAATGTCTGTTTGCCCAAAATGTACTCAAAACAAGGAAATGAGAACTGAAATCGAGGAGTTTTATAAAAGATTAACCTCACTTGAATAGAGCCACACGACATGCTACTTAGGTTTAGAGCTCTAAATGAACCACGGCAAGTAACTACAGAAGAGCTAGAATTATCTCAGAATGAGCCCATAAATGAAGCAATAGATGTTTCTAGAGATACAGCTTCCTTCAATACTAATACTACGCCAGTGGGCTCATTATTCGATGCTAGAACAATTTTCAATGGCCTCAGACAATCATATTAAAAAACGTTCTAGGGAGGAAGATCAATGTGAGGAAGCCAATGAACATTGGTTTGAGGTTCAAAGTAAAGACCCTGTAAGATAGGGCATAAAGCAAGTGCTTACAATATACCTCTTTATACCAGATTTGACCTCCTATTGGATACCCAAATGTCTGATACAAGTATCACTGAACCTATACCATGTACCTCGCCTGCCTCTGAATTAACACATTGTTTGAAGACTACATCCTCATCTAGTCTGTACTGTGATCAGACGCCTATGGTGCCAGATAACTCATCACAGCAGTGCACTTCTACAACTAGCATTAAACCAGAACATTCAGCTTGTATTTCTAAAGCTAATATATTACTAAATGGACATGTAGATACGAACATACGAAATTTGCCAGCAGATAAAGGCCTAGAGGTCTATCAAGTCTGTTTGAATGTGCAGCTAGCACCCCTTATTCTGCAGCTGCCCCTCCCTTCCACCTTCCCCTTTATTAACCCTCCCCCTTGTCCTGTCCCATCCTCGTTTGAAGCAGTCCACTGTTCTACTGCATACCACTTCAGCAGGTAACGCATTCCACCCAGCCACCACCCTCTCTGTAAAAAAGTGTCTCCTCATCTCCCTCCTGAACCTTCCTCGCTCCAGTCTCATATCATGGCCCCTGGTGGCCCTCCCCTCCCTTAGTTTCAACAGCCCCTCTGTACCCAACTTGTTTATTCTTTTCATGTATTTAAAGGTTTCAATCATGTCACCCCTGTCTCTCCTCTCCTCCAGTGAGTACATGTTCAACTCCTTCAACCTCTTCTCGTATGATAAGTCCCCCAGCCCCTTGATCATCTTTGTCACTCTGAGCTGCACCCCTCCAGTAACAATGTCCCTCTTCAGAATCTAGGACGCCAGTACTGCATGCAGTACTCAGGTGTGGTCTAACTAATGACCAATACAGTGGCAGGATCACCTCCTCCCTCCTCGAGGATATACCCCTTGCAATACAACCCAGCATTTTGTTGGCCTTTGCAGCTGCCTTCCTACATTGTGCGAGGTTGTTCATTGACCCTGTAATGAGCACCTCAGATCCTTCTCCTCCTCTGTCTGGGCTAGCTGCACTCCCCTAGTTGGTAACTCCTCCTTGGGTTCTTCATCCCAAAATGCAGCACCTTGCACTTTTGGGCATTAAAACCAAGTTGCCAGGTGTCTGACCAGGTTTCAAGCTTTGCCAGATCATCCTGCAACCCCTGCCATCCCCTAGGTCATCTACCACCGCCCTACCTTGATATCATCAGCAAACAGACTGATCTTGCTCTTGATGTCCCATGATATGTCTGCAATGAATATCCCAAACAACACTGGTCCCAACACTGAGCCCTGTGGAACACCGCTCATCACTGCCCTTGGGTGTGAGGCTCCCACCCACCACCACCCTCTGTTGCCTTCCCTGCAGCCAGTTTCCTACCCATCTCACCAGTTTTGCACCCGCCACTGTGCCTACTAACTTCCTTCCCAGCCTTCCATGTGGCACTGAGTCGAATGCCTTACTGAAGTCCAGATACAGGGCATCCACTGCATGGCCCCTGTCCAGTTGCCTAGTTACCCAGCCATAGAACTCAGCCAGGTTGGTTTGGCAGGATCTGCCACGTATGAAGCCATGCTGTCTGCTGTCCTGTAGTCCTTTGGCCTCTAGGAGGGCCACCAGTCTCTCCTTCAGGATAGTCTTCATTAGCTTACCCACGATGGATGTGAGGCTCACTGGTCTGTAGTTTCTCGGTTTATCCTTTGGGCCACTCTTGTGGAGGGGCACCACATGAGCCATCCTCCAGTCCTGAGGTACACACCCCGAATGTAGTGAGGCATTAAATAGGTCTGCCAAAGGTCCTGCAAAGACCTCTGCCAGCTCCTTCAGTACCCTGGGGTGGATGCCATCTGGGCCTGGCGCCTTGTCCACCCTCTGTGCCTTCAAACCCTCTCAAACTCTGCTCTCCATGATTTCCCCATCTGTCCCACTTTCCCTCTGCTTCTGCCATTTCTCCCACCTTAGGTGTCACCCCTCTTCTCTTTAGTAACTACTGAGCAGAGTACTCATTTAGTGCTTCATGATCGCACCTGCTTCCACCCAACCCCCTCCTTCCTAATCCTTACTATGTGGTCCCATAGCTCTTTTCTCCTGATGTACTTAAAAGTCCTTCTCCCCCTTCTTAATGCCTTGTGCCAGCCTGAGTTCCGTAGATGCTTTGGCTCCCCTTACTGCCCTTGTCACCTCCTTCGATTCTGTCAAGTACTCCTCCCTGTCCTCCCCCTCCCTGTTTTCTTGTACTTCCTAAAGGCAGCTCTTTTCCTCCTTACCTTTTCCATGACCTCCTTGCTCAACCAGATCGGTTTCTTAGCCCTAGCCGTCTTGCTCTGGGCTTTGCAGCAGGTTTTGGTTGCCTCCACTATCCCCAGCTTTATGAGCTCCCACCTCTGGTTAGTGTCCATACTAGATTGAATTCTGGCCAGGTACCCTTTTACCACTTCCCCCATCCTCCCAAAGTCAGCCCTCCTGAAGTCCAGCACTATTGTGCCAGATTCCCTCCTTTTTGCCCATATCCAATGTGAGCCATACTGAGCGGTGGTCACTCCCTGACAGCGGTTCCTCCGCTGTAAGTTCTCTCACAAAGTCCTCATTTGCCAGCACAAGGTCAAGGTATTCCTAACCTGGTTGGTTCACTGACCATTTGCAGCAGGACGCTGTCCTGGAAGGCATCCAGCAGTACCTGCTCCCTTCTGTTCTTGGTTGTTGGGGTGCTCCATTCCACTCCTGGCATGTTGAAGTCCCCCACAGTCACCACACTACCCTTCTCACAGGTCCTCCTGATCTGTCCCGCTAGTTCCCTGTCTAACTCCTCCGTCTGAGATGGTGGCCTGTACACCACTCCCATTCAAAGAATCCTATTCTTGGAATCCTGGATTTGTATCCAAAGTGACTCCGTACTACCCTCCTCCCCTTCCTCCCTTACACACTTCAGTCCTTCCTTCACATATAGTGCCACCCCCCCCAACCTTTCCTAATCACCCTGTCCCTACGAAATAACCTGTACCCTGGTACAGACAGGTCCCAGTCATTGTATTGGGTGGCCCATGTTTCCGTGATGGCTGCAATGTTCACCTCTCCCTCTGCCATGAGAACCTGTAACTCTGCAGTTTTCCTCCCAAGGCTCCTAGCATTAAGGGTAACCACCTTCCACCCTTCCCCCCATCCTGCCCTCCTTTCCTAGCATCACCAACAGTACTTGCCATTTGTCCTTTGTCACTGTTATGGGGGTAAGCTCATATGGTTTCCCAACCTGTGGTCTCTGCATATCTCTTCCCCAACTGCCACCCCCACCCTTAGTTTAAATTCACAACTTCCTCTATGTACTCCTCCATCCTCTGTTTCAACACTTTCTTTCCCTCCTCACTCAAGTGTAGTCTGTCCTTGGCATAGAGACTACTGTCCTCCCAGGTCCCTCCTCACCCCCCCCAACAGCCCATACCCTTTAGCACAACACCAGGTTCTTAGCCATCCGTTAAATTCCTCTATTCTCAGCTTTCTTGTTGTGCTTGCCTTGGCACAGGAAGTATCTCTGAAAAGTTACTGATCTTCCTGCCCCTCACATAATTGTGCTAGTTCCTCAAACCTCCTCTGGACTGTATCTACTGTCTTGTCAGCCAGGTCGTTTGTCCCAAGATGTATAATTAAATGAGGCTTGTCCCTACCCTTCTAGCATATTTCAGAACAGACTGTCCCACCCTTTCCGCTGTCATTCCTGGCATGGCCTCCACCCAAATGCGACTATGCCTCTCCTTGCTACCCACCTAACTCCTCTTAGTATTGAGTCCCCAGCACTAAGATTCCACCCTCTTACTCCTGCTTGCTTCCATTCATCTCCCTCTCTCATTTCCAGCTCCTCTTCTTCCTCCTGCACATTATTTCCCCCTTTTACCCCTGTTGCAATTCTCCCAGCAGAACTTCCCCCACTCCAGTTTGGTCCAGGCATTTATCAATTACTCCTCTAATTTCAACATTTCCCTCCTCCACCTTCTTCCTCTCTAGCAGTGCACAACTATTTTCTGAAGGCCCTTCACAGATGCCCGCTCCCTCTTTCTTCATAATAACCTGTTCTCTCCTTTCCACTCCATGACTTTTGCCACTTCTTCGCCTCCCCTCACAAGTCCCTATCTCCTCCTTCCATTTGTCTTTTGTCTCCTGACCTGGTTTCCCCGGCAATTGTTCTTCCTGGCCTGGGCCCCTTTGTCTCTGCTTCCTTTCTTCTGACCCTCTCCTCACCACTGTTGGCTTACACGCCTCCTCATCTCCCTTCTTCCTCCCTCCAGTATTGGGCTAAACCCACCCCGATCTGCCTTGCCTGTCTTAGTTCCTCCTGCAGACCCTCAATCTCCTTTCTAAGTTTTCTATGTGGTTTGCACACTAAACATCCTCCACACTCCAGGCAATTTTTAGAAAGATTGGTGCACATTGATTGTTGCAGCCTACCACCCTACCCATTGCTGTCATTGCCACCAGTGACCCCCACCCTTCTAGATGCAGGATACAAACACTCCCCAAGTCTCCCTCTCCCTCCTCTATCAGTGCAAAACATTTTCTTTATTTCCCTTACCTCCTTTGTTGCACACATTTAGATATATTGAGCAACTGCTTTTTATATTCCTATCCTTCCTATCCACACTCAAAAACAGACTTTAAGTAGCCATTGCACAACCTTCTTCAAACTCCTACTCCTCCTCCTCCTTTCCCCAATGCAATATCAATGCGAAGAAGTAATAATGAAAGCTCCTAGATTTGCATTTACTTCCCTTCCAGTGAGAGAGCAGTCACCTCTTCACTTGCTGCTGTTCCTTTCCTGTATGTCTGCTTTTGCTATGACAGGTGCATATTCTTTTGCCTGTTTGAGGAAGTGATGTCAGAACCCCTGGTATAAAGGAAATAATGGACCAAGGGTGGGACCAGCCCAAGTCTTCCAGAAACAATCAGGTAGCTGAGACCTCTGGTCAGACCATTAGCACCCTTCCCCCACTCTGCACTCAAACTTTGCGGCTAGTGAAGCCAGCAACAATGAATCACAATTCTACTCAAAGCCCCCAAAATAGGTTTGCTACCCAAAGAAACAGGACTCCAATTCAAACAGCTTCACCAACAACACATCAAAATAGGCTTGGAATTACTCAGCTTCCACTTGCATACTGTGTGACCCTGAGCAAGTCACTTAACCTCCTTGTGCTCCCAGGTCGCTCCTGTAAAAAAGCTTCCAGCTTAGTGTGCTATACCTGGTTAAACAACTAAATAAAAAAAAAAAAGATATATGTCTTATATATAGGGGGGGCAAGAGAGTAAAAATAGGAGTGGTGTATAGACCCCCTGCCCTGGCGGAGGAGCTGGAGGACAGTCTGGTGACAGATGTTAGGAGACACTGCAGACTGGGCAGAGGAAAGGTGGTAGTGTTAGGGGACTTAAACATGCCAGGAACAGACTGGGAGACTATGACATCCTCTGTGACCAGGGAACAGAGGTTGTTGGATGTCTTTCAAGACGCGTTCCTAACTCAGCAGGTGAGGGAACTGACCAGGGAGGCCGGTACTGGATGTGGTCCTGGCAGACAGTGACCAGATTGAGGAGCCTGGAGGTAAGGGACCCATTGGCGGGGAGTGACCATGCCACGGTCTGGTTCTGCCTGGACCTAGGACGGGTAGAAGGCTGCACAAAGACGGAAGTAACCGACTTCAGGGGGGTGGATTTTAAGGAAATGGGAAGGATCCTTAAGGAGCATTTGGATGGGATTGGGTCAGACATGGACGCTGATAGTAGGTGGGAAATCATCAGGAGAGGGGTGCAGGATGCTACCAGCACCTGTGCAAGAGTAAGACAAAAATGCGGTGGGGCCCAAAAACCCTGTTGGTGGACCAGGGAGGTCCAGGAGGTGGTCTTGGAAAGAAAGCAGCCTATAGAAATTCAAGTACTCAAGGGGAAAGGGATCGAGGGAGTATGAGCTGATGGCTAGAAGGGCCACTAGAGTGGTGAGGGTGGCTAAGGCAGAAAGGAGCAGAACCTGGCCAGGGAAATTAGGAGAGGAAAAGGGTTCTTTAGATACATTGGGGAAAGGCAGAGGGTGAAGGGCAGATTAGCAGGATTAAATCAGGGAGAGATGGGCACAAGACCCAGAGGAGCAGGCTGGGTACTAAATGAGTACTCACCTCAGTTTCACCAGGGAAAATGGGATGCTGCATCATACATGGGAGGAGACAGAGATAATGAGGAGGGGCCCTACCAATCGGCAGGTCTGGGGAGGGGGCATCACTGGCAGGTGGGGGAGGGCTAAGCAGGAGAAGAGGTACTGGAAGTGGAAATCACAGCAGAGAGTGAGGGAAGCCCTCAGGTCCCTTAAGACAGAGAAAGCACTGGGGCGGATAAATTACATCCTAGAGTGCTGAAGGAACTTGCAGATGTCCTGGCGAAACCCCTGGCAGAGCTTTTCACCATCTCTCTGAGGACAGGGTGGGTGCCCCAAGACTGGAAAGTGGCGCATGTACCCTATCCACAAGGGGGATCAAGGGAGGTGGCAGGAACTACAGGCCTGTCAGCCTGACATCAGTGGTGGGCAAGGTGATGGAGGGCATTGTCAAGGAGAGGCTGGGGGACCTGGATAAGTCAGGGTGCCTGGGCGATAGACAGCATGGATTCATCCGGGAAATCGTGTCAGACAAACCTGGTGGAGTTCTATGACTGGGTGAAAAGTGCCTTGGACCTTGTAGACCAGTGGATGTCCTCTTTCTAGACTTCAGCAAGGCATTTGACTCTGTTCCTCACGTGGGCCTGTTGGATAAACTAGGAGAAATGGGGTGGAAACCAGATGATCCGATGGATAGGCAATTGGCTCCAGGACCGGACCCAGAGGGTCGTAGTTGAGTGGGATAGTCTCTTCCCAAGGAGGGTCATTAGTGGGGTCCCACAGGGATCAGTCCTTGGGCCCCTTCTGTTCAACGCCTACGTATCTGACATAAGGACAGGAATCAGGAGTGAGATGAGTCTCTTTGCAGATGACTCGAAACTGGGGGCGGTGGTGGATGGGGAGGAGAGGGTGGCCTGCAGGGGACCTGGAGGCTCTGGAAAGATGGTCTAGAAAGTGGAAGCTGAGGTTTAATGGGGAAATGCAAGGTACTCCACCTGGGGCCAGAAACCCAGGCCAAGTGTACACCCTGGGGAAATACTACAAGTCTCAATGGCTGAGAGGGACCTGGGGGTGGTGGTGGATGTCAAGATGAACAACTCTGAGACTTGTAGGAGGCAGCAGCCAAGGCCAACAGGATGCTGGGATGCATCGCTAGGGGATCACCTCCAGAAGGAGGAAGTGATACTCCTCTGTATAACTTCCAGGTGAGGCCGCACCTGGAGTACTCGTGCAGTTTTGGAGCCGCGCAGAGGGACTTTAACCTCCTGGAGGGTCAGGAGAAGCAACAAAATGATTTGGGGCTTGGGGACAGGACCTATGAGGAGGGCTCGAAGAGCTAAATACGTACACTTTGGAGAGAAGAGGGACGGGGGACATGATAGAGGTCTTCAGGTACATGAAGAGGGTAAATAGGGAGGAACAGTGAGGGTGCTTGAAGGAAGGAGGAGGGGCCACTAGAGGGCATGGGTGGAAGCTGGAGGGGAAGATTCAGGGAGAAAGGAGGAGGTGCTACTTCACTGAGAGGGTGGTAGAGTCATGGAATGCACTACCTAGGGGCTGGTGGAGGCAGAGACAGTGGAGGGTTCAAGAGGGGTGGGACAGGTACAGGGAAGGGTTCAGGAAGCAAAATCCAATGCAGCAAGAATATCCGGAACTGGGAAGGGAGAAGCCAGAGAAGGCTAGGGGGACAGCAAGGTCAGCACCCAGGGTGGGGGCTGACCAAACGAGCAGATACGAAAGACCATTAGGCCTATTCTGCTGGCATTTTAGTATGTTAGTATGTCTCCAATTCAAAGAAACAGACCCAGTTAAATCACACCAAATTATGTTTTAAAATAGAAGAAATAGGCCTCTACAAATGCAGCCTGCCACACAGTGAATCAAACAAATGAGCCCACTTATAGCTACCAAAACAGGTTTCAAAATTCCAACAGTCCCAAACAATACCTTGCTAGCTCCTTAGTAGTAAGAAAGAAAAGAAATAACCTTCTACTAAGTAGAATCCACAAGAAACAATGTAAAACAACAATAAGCTACTGTACTGTAGATCTGATCTGATCTGATAGATGGCATAATCTGTAACAGTACTAGTTCACATACAATAAATAACAATGTTTTATTGGACGTATCCATTTGTAATGCAGAAAGTAATGCTGCACCAATTGATCATATGGACATTGGTGGTGGTAACACAATGCTAAAACGCCAAATATTTGTGTTAGGAGACTATTATCACACATATCGACAGAATAGTTTGTGAGCAGAATAACTCAATCCGTACATGCTCTGTCTTTCGTGGGGCTAAAATTGGCAATATCACCAGAATGCTGCCTAATATACTCTATGAGAAAGGAGAAAATTCATTAGCTGCAGCTCACACTGGGACAAATATCATCATGCATGATGAGCTAGGTAATATCTGTCACAAACCCACTCAGCAGGTCAGCCCTCTACTCCCAAAGTGCCAACCTCTGAGCATAGTCTTGTGAACAGTGAACAGAATAAGGTAGCCCTCTTGTCTGTTTTGTGGATTTGAGTCACCTTTTATCCTAAGTTCTGGAGGGATTCAAACTTGTTAACCTCTTGTTAGCATACCCAATTGTCAGGCTCAGATAATTCTGTCTTCAGGGGGGCCAGATATCTTGCCTACGGGCACCTAACCAGGTATTACAAAATGAACCCTTTTTGAACTGTATGCAAGACCCAGAGAAACTCCTAAACTCTTTCCCAGTTTGGTACACCCATAAACTCATGCACTGTGTCAGCTTTAAAACCATCTAACTTCACTTAAAACCAAAGAAATATTTCAAGGCACACCAGGCAGTTTCTGTTTTTAAAATATATCTTTACTAAACAAAAGGTAAAATAGTAAACAGTAATATACAGAACTCTTATCACAAAAACACAGGTCATTAAACAAAAAGGTGTAAAATGCAACTATATTTCCTATCCACACAAAATACTTATCTTCTAAAGGCTTGATGTTGCTGCTTCAAAGTCAGGTAAAGTCATTCTATGAAACCAGAATTATAGTTTTTAAAAGTTGCTTTCTCCAGCCCCCTGGATGAGGTCACTGTACTTCCTCCCTATCAGGATATTATTATTAAAAATATATCTCTACAGGAAACAGGATCCTTATAAGGCAGTAAGATCCTGTTTTTGTCAGCATAACATCAATTCTCAAGTGACACCTCTTTGATGAAAAAATGGTCTTCCTGATCTTCACAGATATCAAAGCCTTTTTAATTTCACAGAGAAGTGTCATACCCTGCTTTCCTTTCCTGTTAACATTGTAAAATGGATATGTTCTTTCCTGACAACTAGGCTGCTGATAACAGAACTAGCTAAACAAGATGTCCCTGATTGTAGGTACCTTTTAGCCCTGCAATTATCTTGGCCTTGCAGGTGTTAGATTTTTTTTATCTAAGTTCCTTTGTGTATGGTCATCTCACATACTGAGATCTTGGTGGGGGGATGTGTGAGTGAGTGAGGGAGGTCACTCCAAGTGCACTGGCATTTCCAGCAGCCAAATTCAATACCACATCTCTGTTATTTTTAAGAAATGAAAAATGATACAGCACTCAGAGCTGGCTGTCTGTGTCACAATATCAAACTTGACTTAGTCGCTCTATCGAACAAATTAAGTAATTTAAATTGTGAACCAGTGTTCTCTGAAATTCTCCTTATTCCCAGAGCTTCTTTGGAGGTAAACAACAAAATCGAGCATTATAATAAATGGCTTAGAAAATGGTGTAACAGACAAGCAATCAAGTGTGTCACTCATTGGGAAGATTTCGAGGGTATATTCGAGTTATTTAGCGGTGACGGACTCCACCTCAGTAGAAGAGGAAGTCGATTGTTGGGCAAGCATACTGTTGCCCCAATTAACAGCAGTTTAAACTAGCAAACTGGGGGGAGAGGCAGGGCATGCCAGCCTCTCTTAATGGGGGTGTTAGCTTAAACAGTTCTGTAAATACAATGCAATTAAAATTTTTATATTTTAACGCTAGAGGACTCAATAACAAAATTGATGAGTTAAAAATAATATATAATCAAGAGAATATTGATATCATAGCAGTTACTGAAACCTGGGGCGATGAAAAATCCTTTTGGGCTTGGACATTACCAGGTTTTAACCTGTATAAAATGAATAGAGTTGAGAGAAAAGGTGGAAGTGTTGCCTTATTTATAAACAGTAACCTGCAAACAATAAACATATCTAATTCAATCAAATACTGCACTGATGAGACCCAATCTGTATGGGTTAAACTGTCTCAAAAGGAGATTGAGCCTATAATACTTGGAGTATGTTATAGACTTCCCAGCTCCTCATCTAAAGCTTCTGATGACATATTGCTTGAACTAGAGACAGCATGTGAACTGGTCAATATTATATGCATGGGTGATTTCAACCGTGAAGATATATTATGGGGAACGGGTACAGCTACTTCTGGTCTTGGTAAAAAATGATTATCCACCTGTCAACAGTTAAATCTTGAGCAATGTGTCATGCAGCCGACTAGGGGAGAACATATTCTAGACTTGGTATTACACAGTGAAGACTTGAATATTGACAATGTGTCTGTAATAACACCTATAGGAAACAGTGATCATAATACTATATCCTTTGACCTGAACATAGAAACTATCAGTAGTATCTCGACAACTAAGATTTATCAATATGATAAGGAAGATATGCAAAAAATTAAAAAAGATCTAACAGCTATAAACTGGGATTACATTTTCACAACTCAAACAATTCAGGATAGCTGGAATCTGTTTAAAAATTAACTACTTAGGTTAAGAGATAAATATATTCCATTTAAAAAGAAACATCAGAATAGAAATCAATGTCCTAAATGACTAAATAAGTCCATCCACAAACTACTAAAACTTAAAAATAAAAAATATTCAAAATATCTAAAATCAAGAACACATAAAAACTGAGAGGCATATAAAAAATGCAAATCTAAAATACACAAATCTAAAGCTTCTTGGAATTTAAATTTGGTGATCACTGCTAACAAAAATAATAGTAAATGCTTTTATTCTTAGATACATTTCTTGAAAAAAACCTGCTTGTCAAGTAGGCCCATTAATAGTTAATAACATCACTGTTTAGGAACCAAAACAAATGGCAGATATTTTTATTTCACATTTTTTTAACACTTTTTATCATGAAGATACTATTCTACAGGAATAAACAGAGAATTGTAGTGAGTCTATAAAAATCCTTGAAGATACTATTCATAATAAGTAAAAAAATCTAAAAGGTAAAATGTGTGCTGGACCTGATGACATCTCTGGTCATTATTTATAACTTTTAGCAGATATTATTACCCACCCATTAAGGCTCCTCTTTGAGGAATGTTTAGCCTGCGGTTTTGTTCCTGATGACTGGAAATCTCCATACCTGATTCCAATTCATAAGAAAGGATCAAAAGCAAATTGGAAAAATTATAGACCGATAAGTCTTACTTCCACTATTTGTAAAGTATTAGAAAATATTATCAAAGATTTCATCACCCCAATTCTTAGCGTAATTGATGTAGAACAATATGGATTTAAAAAGGGAAGGAGTTGTTTGAGCAATCTATTGTTTTTATGAACAGGTCAGTTATCACCTTGACAACAATATTCCATTTGATTTTATATACATAGATTTCAGCAAGGCATTTGATGTTATGCCACACAAGTCCTTAAAAGAGAACTACGCTGAATCTGTATGTCATTTTCCCCTGTAATTAAAGCCAATTTTTAAATACTGGTTTAAATGCTGTTGCTGTCAAATCTCAACAGGCTTTTAATTGTCCTAGTGGGTGGTTTTGATTCACACACAAGTGTTAAGTACCATTTTAGAAGTGTGTGATGTAGTTTATGTCCCTTGCTCTTGCTCTTGTTGGCACAATGAATTCATGTTCTATTATAGAACTCTGTGGCAGAGAGGGACACAATGTACATCATACTGTTCCAAAATGGCACTTATCATCAGAGTGCAAATCAGAAACATCAACTGTGTTCACTAAAAGCCTGTATAGAGGGAACAGTGACAGAACTGTATCCAGTACTTAAGAAACAGCTGCCACTGGGGGACATGGTTTATAGATTCAGCGCAGCTCTCCTTGAATAACTAAACTCCACACTACTATTATTAACAAAAATATTTTATTTATTTATTTCAACAATTTGGATTTATACCTTTGAGCACAGTGGCTCTTTTACAAAGGTTCCATATCAAGTGGAGATACATAACAAACAAGGGTCAGAGTAGACCAGTAATGAACAACACATGGGTAAGACAGACTGGGTTCTAGCAACTAACAAGAAATACTATCAACTAACACAGTATCAGTAAGACATCAGATACCAACATTTTTAACAGTATCAATAGGATATATGATTAGGTTACAGTTTATTCCATATGCCGTGCACTGAAAAACACTTATAGAACTCTTGGCATGTGGCCTTTGAGGGGCGGAGGACATGGGGAAGTAGAAAAAGAGTAGCTACCTTGAACAGGTGTTGTCAGAGGGTGAAGTGGAAATGAGAAACAACTTATTTCATCAATAGTGTTTAAAGTTAGAGCAGGGAGGAGAGACTGAGGTAGGGAGACATGGGGTGGAGAGCTTAAGGACTATTATGATTTGTGGTAGGAAGTGGCGTTATGAGTTTCAGAGGTAGCTGCCATATTGCAGGCATTGTCAGAGAAAGAGAGGGGAAAACAGCATTGGGGGGATTGGGGGAAGGGGGTGCTAGCAGGTAAGAAAAAATTACTCACCTTAGTAATGTTGTTTCTTCTAATGGAGTCTTGCTATATTATGACTATTGCAGTTTGCCCCAGCCTTAGAACTGCTCCAGAGGTGAAAGAGTTAACTTCCATGCAGAGCATGGAGCTTAGAGCGCGAGCTCGGTTCAGAAGCTCTGTTTGGCTGGTTTCAAACCGAAACCGTCAGATCTTTACGAGCAAAAACTCACTAAGGTTCTGTGTGGAAGCTGTAACCTACACTAGCCAACTGGCCACTAATATATTAATACATTTTTGATGGTCCCAACACAAAGACTCAAGTCAGTGAACCAGAAAATTAAGATAAAATAACTAAATAAACCCAACACCCAAACATGAAAGAGGGCATCAATAAATGCCAACAGAGGACTACCCATCCCATACCCCAAAGTAGGAGTTCTGAGAGGGGCAGGCTGGGGGGAGGTCATAATATAGCAAGACTCCATTAGAAGAAACAACATTACTAAGGTGAGTAATTTTTTCTTCAAACAACATGAAGTCTTGCTATATTATGACAATAGCAGACTACACAGCAGTACCTCCATGGAGGAGGGACAGAACCTACTTAGGGAATAGGCTCTGAAGCACGGCTGTGCCAAACCGAGCATCCCTCCTGGCCTGAATATCCAGGGAGTAATGCTTGGTGAAAGTGTGTACTGTCTTCCAAGTAGCTGCCTGACATATCTCCAAGATAGGGATGTCTCTAGCAGCAGCTAGAGATGCAGCTGTACCTCTGGTAGAGTGAGCCCTCAGGCCTGAGGGGGAACCCACCCAGCTTTTGATAGCAAAATTGATACAAGAAACGATCCACCTGGCAATGGATCTCTTAGTGGCAGGTCTCCTTTCCCAACCTCACCATAAGTGAGAAACAGTTGGAGGAGTCAAACCTGTGACCCTTGGTATGCTCTATGTAGTAACTTAGGGCCCTCTTAACATCTAAGCTGTGCAGCCTCCTCTCACCAGAGGAGGAATGGTCAGTGAAGAACACTGGAAGTGAAATAGATTGGTTAAGGTGGAAATCTGAAACCACCTTAGGCAAAAACTTCCTGTTAGTCCCGAGGACTACTTTATCCCTGTGAAAGGAAATAAAGTCAGTTTCTACTGATAAAGCCTGTAACTCACTTATATGCCTGGCAGAAGTGATGGCTACCAGAAATACAGTTTTCCAAGTCAAAATACTTAAGCTCTGCCGAAGACAGAGGCTCAAAGGGGGGTTGCATTAGCTGAGCAATGCATACATTAAGATCCCAAGCCGGGGCAGGGTCACTGAATGGAGGATTGGTGTGAAGCAATCCTTTAAAAAACTTGGAAAATACAGGATGAGCAGAAAGAGAAGAGGGCTTCCCTGCTGAAATGAAGGCAGAGACAGCAGCCAAGTGCACTTTCAGGGTGGCTGGTCTCAGTCCCAAAGAATTAAGATGGACCATGTAGTCCAATACAGTGGGTAGATCAGCAGATTCTGGGGAAACATGCTTCCCCAGAACACCATATGGAAAACCTTTTCCACTTGGAGTTATAGGTAGCCCTGGTGGAAGGCTTCCTAGCAGCCTTCAGGATTTCGAGAACACTTTGAGAAAGTTGCAAATCAGCAAATTCTAACTGCTCAAGAGCCAAGCCTTGAGGTTGAGGGATTTGAGATTCGGATACCAAACTCTCCCCTGAGCACAGGTTAACAGATTGTGGTTCCTGGGGAGACAGGGGAAGATGGACTGCTAAGGACAGAAGGAGTGGGTACCAGGGCTGCCTGGCCCAGTCTGGAGCAATCAGGATCATTTTGCAGGGATGAGACCTGATTTTGACTAGTACTTTGAACAGGAGAGGGAAGGGGAAAGGCATAAAACTTCTCCCAATCGAGGAGAAAGGCATCCAGGGAACTGGGCCCAACACTGGGGCCTGCAACAAAACAGTGGAAGTTGATAATTGTCTGGGGCTGCGAAAGATCTATCTGAGGAGTGCCCCATCTGGCAAACACTATCCCCAGTACTAGGGGATCCAGTGACCATTCGTGATGGCCCTGGGAAATCCTGCTGAGGGTATCTTCCAGAACATTGTCCTTGCCTGGGAGGTGAACTGCTATGAGGGAAGTGTTCAGGGAGTAAGCCAGAGACCACAGCTTCATCGCCTCGGTGCACAAGGCCGAAGACCGAGTGCCCCCTTGTTTGTTGATGTACCACATTGTAGTGGTGTTGTCTGTTCTGACCTGTACCACCTTGTTCTGAACAGATGCAGAGAAAACCTGAAGTGCTAGAAAAACAGCTCTGAGTTCCAACAGATTGATGTGGGCAGAGATTCCTGAGGGACCATAATCCCTGGGTGGAGAGGTGCCCATGTGAGCTCCCCATCCCAAGAGGGATGCATTCGTAGTAAGGGTCAAGGAATGGGACAGAGGGATGAAAGGCACCCCTGTCTCAGATTGCTCTGATCCTGCCACCACTGAAGGGCCTGGATCAGGGTTGAGTCACTGGGATTAACTTGGATAGAGGATCTTCTTTGAGACCAGAAAGCTCTCAAATGGAACTGAATGTCCCTCATCTGAAATCTTGCTCCTTGCACCACAGCTGTGGAGGCAGCCATGTGCCCTAGGAGCTGCAGGAAATGCCTTGCTGGTCGAGAGACCTGCAGAGTGAAGGATGCCAGGGCCACTAAGGTCCTTACCTTTCCAAGGAAGGAAGGCTCTGGCCTGCTCTGTATCCAGTTCTGCGCCTATAAAGGTGAGTACTGGACAGGTTCCAAAACTGACTTTGGAAGATTGAGAAGAAATCCCAGAGGTAAGCAGCTGCTGGGTAACTAGCAGGTGTGATTTGACCTGGTCTGGAGACTGACCCACAATGAGCCAGTCATCCAGGTAGGGAAAAATGGCAATCTTTTGCTTAGGTGGCGACTGCTACTGCCAGACACTTTGTGAACACCCTTAGGGCAGAAGTGAGGCGAAGGGCATTGCTCTGAACTGATAATGGCCTGAGGGCAGTTCGAATCTGAGGTACTTTCGATGGGGCGTCTGATAAGAACATGGAAGTAGGCATCTTTGAGGTCCAGGAGGCTAGCCAGTCCCCTGGCCTGGGGAGGTAAAATCATTCCCAGTGTCACCATTTTGAACTTTGGCTTTAAAAGGTGCTTGTTTAGATATCTTAGATCCAGGATAGGCCGCCACTCTCCTGTCTTTTTTGGGGTAAGGAAGTACCTGGAGTACAGACCCTTGCCCTGGTGAAGGGGAGAAACCTTTTCTACAGCTCTGAGAGCCAGGAGGGTTGAGACTTCTGTTTCCAAAGCAAGAGTCTCTAAAGGGTTTGTAGGTGGAAAAGATCTGGCTCTCATCTTTGGAAATTTCTTGAAGCTGAGAACCAGACCCTGGCTCACTACTTCTAGGACCCACCTGTCTGAAGTTAAAGACTGCCAGTCCTGGACGAAGTGAGCCAACCTGCCCCCTACAAGTAGTGGAGAGCCGACCCTGGGCATCCCATCAGGGTGCCTGTTTGGCAGGGGCTTTAGGCTGAGGGGTGGGAGCAGGCCTGCTCGAACCCCGTCTGTCTCTCCTCTGAAGAACCCCTCTGTACATAGGCTGAGAGGAGGGCCTGAGTCTGGTAAAAGGCCTGTGAAAGGCCTACCCCTACCCTGGGCTGCCTCTGAAGAGTGGCTTGCCATTCCTTGGCTTGTGCACTCCTGTAAGTGGTTCTATATTCATCCATTTCTTCATATAATTCTCTGTCTGCTCCCCAAACAGAATTTCCCACCACAGGAAAATCCATAGCCTTAGACTGGGTATCCTGTGACAAAGTAGTACACCTGAGCCAGGCCAATCTCCGAAAAGCCACAGATGTAGCCATGACTCTAGAGGATACATTGTTAGAATCCACTGCAGCATGGAATTGCACCTTAGATGCCTCCTCCTATCACCATCAAGAGCCACCTGCTCCAGCTCCTTTGCAAGCTGGCCAGGGACCTGTTTGGCTAAGGCCATGACAGTATCCCATCTAGATTTCTAGTATCTTGCAACATAAAAGCCATATAGTTAGCTTGTCTGAGTCCCAAGGATGCTGCCTATGTATTGTTTTGGCCATGGCATCAATCTTCCTGGAATCCTTGTCAGGAGGATGTGAAGCCAGTGGAATATTAGCTTTATCACAGGCTGCAGCCTGAACTACTAACATGACTGCATTGCTGGAAAGAAAATCTGTGTCAGGACCTGATAAAGTGTACCTCCTGTCCATCTTTTTATCCACAGGAGGCACAGAATTAGGAGCTTTTAAAATTTTTATTGTTTGTTTTCTAAAAGATTTATGTAAAGGGATGGACAACCTCCTGGACTCTGGGATATCCATCATCTCCACATAGTCAGGCTCCTCTTGCTCATCCAAAGCCTCCTCTAAGGGAAGCTGGAGGGTCTCAGCAACTTTTTTATAAAACAAAAAATGAGAAGGGGACTCAGAAAGCATAGGGGGAGACTCACCTGAAGGTCTGTCTGGGGAGATGTCCGGTTCAATGGGCACATCCAGACTTTCAAAGTCACATTCACACTGATCATAATCCTCATCCCCCTCCTCTGGTTCATAGAACTCTTCTATATCATAATCCTGAACCACTGGAACCGACCGAACCGACCTTTTGCCAGACAGTGGCGGTTCGGAGGGAACCGGGGACAGGGACTGGACAATCTGTATTGCTCTGGCTATCTCAGCAGCAGTTGGAGAAGGAATTTTGGACTCAAACCTGCTGATTTTTAGATTTCTTTGCTGGAACTGGCTCCTCAGAGCCAGCTTTTTCGTTGCCAGTCTGCCCTGGTCGAGGGCACTCCCTCCAGTTCGGTTGGCACGAACCAGGCTGGCCATCCGGGTCAGCGGACTTTTTGGCCTCTCGTTCCCTGAGCCTGCCCACTCTCTTGTCCAGGGTGGCTGCAGGGAATTTTTTACAAATCTGGCAGTCTGAATTGAGGTGGTCAAACCCCAGACAATAGACACATGTAGTGTGTGGGTCAGCCATGGCAAAGGCTTCCCCAAAGACACTACAGTGTTGAAATGATGGGCAGTTTTTCTTTTGGGTTTCTCAGACATGATGCCAGCCTAACCAACCAACTTGCCCTTTTAATGGCAGTGCCAGGCAAGACACCCTTATCGGTTCCAAACACGTGTCGCGAGGTCGTGGAAAAAACACGTAATGAAATCCGTTTTTTTTAGAACCGATAAGAACCGGGAACCGCACTCTAAAAAGCCTTAAAAGGCTTTAAACTTATATTTAAATACAACTCGATCGGTTCAACCGAACCGATAATACTACAAGTTCTACACAGAAAAAACCCTATCTATTACTTACGATTACCATAGACAGAGCCTGAACCGATCGGTTTTGCGGTTAAAATAATGAAATCGCGGTTAAATTAAACCGAGAAATAGCGCTTTAAACCAAAGAAATGAACCGAGCAACAGGAGGAATCTCCGGAGCGACTGTTCAGTGAGGCGGAGTAAAGAATCTGACGGTTTCGGTTTGAAACCAGCCAGAGCTTCTGAACCGAGCTCGCGCTCTAAGCTCCATGCTCTGCACGGAAGTTAACTCTTTCACCTCCGGAGCAGTTCTAAGGCTGGGGCAAAATGCAATAGTCAAAATACAGCAAGACTTCATGTTGTTTGAATCTTCATATGGCCAGTGCTGTGCTTGACAGTAGCAAGGGTTCATTTGGGCCAATAGTCCACGCAGGTATTTCTTGAAGGTGCTAACTTTTTTGCACTCAATCAGTGATGCAGGAAGATCATTAAACCATCTAGGTCCCCTGAATGAGACAGCACGCTGGGCAAAGGTAGTGCGCCTAAAGGGGACCTGAAGTATTCCTTTAACTGTCCTCTGGGTTGCCTTTTCAGATGTAGTCCATTTAAAGATGCAGGCTGTAAACGTGGGTGTATGTCCTAGTAGGGATTTCTTTCCAAGTAGGCAGGCCTGATAAGTGACTCTTTATTGCAGGGGGAGCCATCCCGTTTCCCTGTATAGCTGACAGGTGTGGGTGGGGCGATCAGCTCCCAGGACAAGTCTGCATGCTATAGTGCCATCATCCGAGTTTTCGGAGGTGTGGCAGCCCTCTGCCAATTCAGTCAGTGTGTTTGCAGGCACGGCCGCAGTTCTCCAATCAATGCTGCAGTTGTCTATGACAGCAGTTGAAAATGCAGTGCCGTATAGTTGAAAGGGAGAGCTATGCTTCAGTGAGCAGCGATAAGATCGCGTGCTCATGCGCGCCCACACACACACACACACACACACACACACACACACACACACGCATACTGCGTGCTCGTGCTTCTCTCCACGCACACACTGTATAGCCAACGGGGGTGCCCAGTCCCCCATCAGCTGTGCTGCACGCCCCAACAGAGTTCCAGGTGCCACACTGGGAGCCCACTCCAGCGTGGCAGCAGTCTGTATGGCCAATGGGTGCCCAATCCTCATCGCCTACTGTTTCCCCGCCCCGAATATGTCAGTGCCACGCTGGGAGAGCCCACCCCAGCATGGCAACAGGTCCTATGGTCGATGGGGTGCCCAGTCCCTGTTGGCTCCACTGCCCCCACCCCAAACAGCCTTCCAGCTGCCATGCTGGGAGCCCACCCCAGCGTGGCACAAGTCCAGCGTCGTCCAGTAAAAAAAAAAAAAACCTGAAGAAAAAAAAAACCTTCCCTCGCAGACTGGCTCTGACCCCCTCCCCCACCCACGTCCACCCTCTGTGCATCTACCTCCCCACCCCCACCTCACCCCATGCCTACCTCCAGTCCGGTAGCGATGATCTTAGGTGGACCGGGAACAATCTGCACTCTTCAAAGCCGACGCGGTGAGGAAATGCGGTAGCAGCTATAATGGAATAAATAGGGGTTTTCAACTTTACTGCATATCTTGGGCATTTTGGGAATTTTTCTCAAAATTTTCAACATGGGGTTTTGGGACCTCACCTCATGAATTCTGTCACTGTCACTGGTGTTAATCAGCCCGAAAGGTGATTTTGTGGTCACTGCATGGAACCACCTTTTGGGACTGATTATGAAACGACAGTGTCACAGTTCATGGGGTAGGCCCTCAAAAACCCTATGTTGAAAATTTGGTGAAAAAATTCCCAAAAATGACTGTTTTACGAGCATGCTGTTCCTACGCACGCTCGTAAGTTCGCAAATTTGCAATAATCTCACTCCAGATTTTCAACATTGCCATTTTACCACACCTCCTTATGAGCAGTACAGCTGTCATTTCTCACATCTTGCCCAAAATGTGTTTCCGCACATGTAGCGCACAATGGCGCAGTCGGTGTGCAAACTCAATGTATGGGACACATTAAGAAAATTACAGTGACACTGTTCATGAGCAGAGGTCTTAAAATGGGTATGTTGAAAATTTGGTGAAAAAATTCCAAAATGACTTTTTTACTAGCGTGCATTGCACAGTTCCTACGCACGCTCGTAATTTCGCAAATTTTTAATATTTGCACTCCAGATTTTCAACATTGCCATTTTACCACACCTCCTTAAGAGCAGTACAGCTGTCATTTTTTTACATGTCACCCAAAATGTGTTTCCGTGCATGCAGCACACAATGGCGCAGTCAGTGTGCGCAATCAATGTTTGGGACAAATTAAGAAAATCACAGTGACACTGTTCATGAGCAGAGGTCTTAAAATGGCTATGCTGAAAATTTGGTGAAAAAATTTGCTTCAGCCTTTCTGCAATGTTATTAATGAAGACATTGAACAGGACTGGCTCCAGGACCGATCCCTGCAGCACCCCACTGGTCACCCCCTCTCCCTAGACTGCACCCCCATTTACCACCACTCTCTGCCTCCTGTCTGTTAGCCAGTTTCTAACCCAGTTTACCACCCTTTCCCCCATGCCCAGCCTACCCAGCTAGTCTATCAGCCTCCTATGTGGGATGGTGTCAAAGGCTTTGCTGAAATCAAGGTAAGCGTTGTCCACTGCCCCACCCCGATTCACTTCCTTTGTCACCCAGTCAAAGAAATCAACCAGATTTGTCTGACATGATGTCCCCACTGTGAATCCATGTTGTTTATGGTCCTGGGCTCCAATGGCTTCTAGGTGCCCCACTATCCTTTCTTTAAGCAATGTCTCCATGATCTTTCCCCACTACTGAGGTGAGGCTGAACGGCCTATTGTTCCCTGCCTCCTCCCAGCTGCCAGACTTGTGTAGAAGGACCACATGTGCCCTCCTCCAATTCACTCATGTTGAATGACTCAGTGAACATGGCTGCCAGAGGTACTGCTATCTCCCTTCGCAGTTCTCTTAATATCCTTGGGGTTTATGCTATCTGGTTCCATCACTTTGTCCACCTTCAATTTAGTGAGCTCCTGCAGGACTCTTTTGCCTTTGAATGGACTATTGTCCACCTTTTCAGCCCCTTGGCAACTGCTGTACTGCTGTGGCCCTTGCCCCTCCCACTCTTCTGTGAATACTGGACGGAAAGACACAGTGCTTGTCTTGGGAAGAAGGCATGGAACTATCACTTCCAAATACCTAAACAGCACATACAAGCAAGCAACATTTGGCATTGACAAGTGCTTGTTTAGTAGAGTTTTTATCCTATTTAATGCTGAATTTGTGGCAGCACTGTAAATGGTAAGCCCGTAGTCTATCGATGAAAGTATACAGCTCCTTTTTACCAAGTCCAATGCCTCTGTGGTCATTCAGTGCTTGTGTCTGTGTAGAATCCCTAATTTGATATTTGCCGATTTGACAACATGGTCTATATGCCCCGTGAAGGTAAGAATATCATCAATATGAATTCCCAGGTACTTAAAAGTGTGGACCTGTTCCAGTGCATCACTCTTATTGCTAAGGGTACACAGGGGGCCTGCTTTCTTTTTGTTTTGCGGAAGGGAGAAATGCATTATTTTCATTTTTTTATAGTTTAGTAGCAGTTTATTTTGACTGAACCATGCCTCCAGGTTTGTAAAATGCTACTGAAGAGTAGTGTTGATGCCTGAGGTCTGGACTCCAGAGGTAGTGATGACAGTATCATCCACGTATAGGACCATGTTATCTGGACAGGCAGATGGCAATGAGTTTATAAAGAGGCTAAACAGCAGTGGGCCTAGGTTTCTACACACGCTTGTGACTTCACCAGTTTTTTGTTATATTTTCACTGCGGATTTTCAACATTGCCATTTTTTTACACCTCCCCATGAACAGTACAGCTGTCATTTTTCACATCCTGTTCGGAATGTGTTTTTGCACCTGTGGTGCTAAATGCCGTAGTCACTGTGCAAAAGCAGTCTTCGGCTAACAAACTGATATTGCCACTGTTCATGAGGTGGGGGTCACAAAAAAACCATGTTGAAAATTTGGAGTGAAAACACCAACGAATGCCTGAGGCGTTAGGGTTTCCGACCATAACGCCCCACCCTGTAGAGAATGACAGGCATCAGGGGTGTGACTTGGATTCTCACCTGTAATGCTCATACTATTCCACACCCTGCAGCCAGTGAGAGGCATCGAGGTGTGCTTTGGACTCTTCTGCCCCAAAGTTTACCCTATCTCCTATACCGCATCCATCTCACTGTATTTCCTGATGGAATGGGATAGCATAAGGCCAAAGACCCCAAGGCACACTGTGACACTTGTCAGTGTCTGCAGGGTAGGGTGTGGTGAAATGGCATGGCCGTTATGCCTGACGACCCAAAGGCACACCCCAATGCCTGTCAGTCTCTGCAGGGTGGTGGTGGGGTTGGCTTCAGTTCAATACTTCACTGCCATTCCTATTATGCAGCTCTGTAACTCCTACACTACCAATGCCAATGCCTGCAAGCGAACATTCAGCATTGACAAATGCTTGTTTACATTCTGTACCTTGCAGCTCATCCCCCATCTCATTCCTACAACACTGAAAACTGTTTTCAAGCTACTTTTTAACTTTCAAAATACCTCCATTAAATAAGCAGACACTTTCCTTTTTGCTTAATTTGCAACTCTTTTTACAGCACCATCTCCCCCCTCACCATGTTCCTTTTTTCATATACAGTATGAAATAAAGTAAAATAAATAAATAAAATCATGGCTTGGTCCTTATTTGCCACAGATTATTTGCCATTGTCATATTGTATTTGACTTCATTTTATTATGATTATTATTGTTTCAATAGTTCAGAAAACACCTTTGAGCAAATGCTCTTTTACAAAGGTTCCACGTCTTTACAACAACATACAATCAAGTTATAGGAATAGACCTACCCCCATCTCTGATGCCCCCACGATCTCCAACTTCAAAACTGCACTCTGGAGCCAGCTATTTAATATACGTAGCTGCACCTGTCTCTAATTGAGGCATAGCCCACCATGCACTGACAAAGCTCACTTGAGCGGCACCTCATCTCACTTCTCTCAACCTGCCCGCTGCCCATTGAATTATTATCACCATGCTGTTTCTGCATGTTCCCTCGTGCAAGAATGTTCCACTGTAACTAAGCTGGTTTTCTCTGTACAAATGATTGTAACTACATGTTTTTTGCTAAATTTTGTAACCGTATGATGTAACAAAGAGTTTGTAATGTATTTGTCCTCAGTGTGACGAGGTACCTTTGGAAATGAGCCTCTGGCTCAAAGGTTGTAAACTGATGTACAAATAAATAAAATAAATAGACAGAAAATATAACAAATGCTATACAATTAGTACAAAGACAAATTGCATGACTCCTATAGATATTTCAATACTGCCTGGTGATTACAATGTCAAATTAAGTAAAGATGAAAATACATTTTGCGAGTAGAAAAAAAAAAAATTACTGACATCCATCAGGAGATGAGTGTTAAGGGAGCACAGTGCAGAAAAAGGGGTAGCAGCCTGGAGGTTAGGCTTAGTCAAAGGTCCTAGAAGGGGGAATGAGATCATATCTTCAAATACAGTGAAGCCCACCTGGATGAAGCGCAGCGCTGCAGAATTCTGCACTAGAGTTACTACAGTAAACAATACAATTTCAATGGGAGTTAATCTCTTTTGTCATGCAGTAAACCTGTGACACTGCGCTTCATGTTGGCGGGCTTCACTGTAGCTCCGGTTTGGAGTCTGCATGTGTCCTCACTATTCAGAGACCAGGTACCGACTGGCAGAGTACCTGACATCCTCTTCCTAGTATCCGGATTTCATGGGAATACCTAGGCTCCAAACCAGAGCTATTTTAAACAATTCCTTATAGTAAGGCTATGGATGAGCCCCGGCTGCTCCCTGCAGGATATGTCATCACGGGGACAGCCGCGGATGCTAGTGGGCATGCCGGGGTGGGTTCCTTATCCTAAAATGCTGGCGGGGAGGGCACAGGATCAACCAGACATTTTTTTAAATAAAACGACAACTATTAAGTGCACAAAATACTTTTATTTTTTAAACTGCTAATCGGGGCCCCTGCTTCACACGGAGGTGGAGCCTGATATGAGGTGGACGTTTCCCTTTAAGCAGTGCAAAAGAGGACACCACGTGTAGGGAATGTAAGGGGGGTAATAGAAAATCTAAAAAAAATAACAATTATTGTGAATAAAAACAATTTATCAGAGGGCATGATTACAATCATTAAGAGCCAAAGGCACTACAGTTGCTGAAGGAGTGCTTAGTGTGGATACATTATTCACAGCTCTTTGCTGCACTAGCTTGAATGTCACAAAATGAAGCCCTGTTTAGGAGGGTCAGAAGGCAATTGAATGTCCACAGAAAAAACACAGACCAAAAATGCTGATGTTATGTACAATATGTATTTTATTATAGAACTACAGAAGAGACATGAAAGAAAAACTGTTTCTCACTTTTTAAACAAGCATTTGTCAGTGCCAAATGTTGATTGCGTTGGTGTGTTGAGCTCGCTCACTGCCCCTCTGTCACTAGCTCAGTCTGTTTCTCCCGGTGCTGCAGGCTGCTCTGTTGTACTGGGCTCCTGCCTGCGTTGGCACCTTGTTCTGCCCACTAAGAAATCCGCAGCTGTCCCGACAGAGCTGCGTTGAGGTGGCTCACTCCCCCTCTCTCACTCGCTCATTCTGTTTCTCCTGCTGCTGCAGGCTTACCTTTTGTACTGGGCTCCTGCCTGTGTTGGTGGCTTTTTCAGCCCACAAAGAAATCTGCAGCAGTCCAGACACAGGTCTGTTGAGCCAGCTCACTCCCCCCCTCTCTCACTCACTCATTTCGTTTCTGCCCGCACTGCAGGCTGTCCTTTTGTACTGGGCTCCTGCCTGTGTTGCCACCTTTTTCTGCCCACAAAGAAATCCACAGCTGTCCCGACAGAGCTTCGTTGAGGTTGCTCACTCCCCCTGTGTCACTCACTCATTCTGCTTCTCCTGGCTGCTGCCTGCCCTTTTGTACTGGGCTCCTGCCTCTGTTGGTGCCTTTTTCTGCCCACAAAGAAATCTGCAGCAGTCCCAACAAAGCTCCATTGAGCTCGCTCACTCCCCTTCTCTCACTCGCTCATTCTATTTCTGCCAGCAATGCAGGCTGCCCTTTTCTATTGGGCTCCTGCCTGCGTTGCCGCCTTCCTCTGCCCACAAAGAAATTTGCAGCAATTACAATACAGCTCCATTGAGCTCGCTCACTCCCCCTCTCTCACTTGCTCATTCTGGTTTTCCCACCACTGCAGGCTGCCATTTTGTACTGGGGCCCTGCGTGCATTGCTGCCTTTTGCTGCTGACAAACAAATCTGCAGCTGTCCCAACAGAGCTCTGTTGAGCTCACTCACTCCCCCTCCCTCACTCGCTCATTCTGTGTCTCCTGCCGCTGCAGGCTGCCCTTTTGTACTGGGCTCTTGCCTGTGTTGCCGCCTTTTTCTGCCCACAAAGAAATCTGCAGCAGTCACAATAGAGCTCCGTTGAGGTTGCTCACTACCGCTCTGTCACTGGCTCATTCTGCTTCTCTTGGCGCTGCAGTCTGCGCTTTTGTACGGGGCTCCTGGCTGCGTTGGCACCTTTGTCTGTCCACAAAGAAATCCGCAGCTCTCCCGACAGAGCTCCATTGAGGTCACTCAGTCTCTCTCTCTGTCACATGCTCATTCTGTTTGTCCTGGTGCTGCAAGCTGCCCTTTTGTATGGGGCTCCTGCCTGCATTGGCACCTTTTCTGCCCAGAAACACATCCACAGCAGTCCTGATAGAGCTCCATTGAGCTCACTCAGTCCCCCTGTCTCACTCACTTGTACTGTTTCTCCCACCGCTGCAAGCTGCCCTTTTGAACTGGGCCCCTGCCTGCACTGATGCCTTTTTCTGCCCACAAAGAAATCTGCAGCAGTCCTGACAGCGCTCCACTGACTTTGCTCACTCCCCCTTCCTCACTCGCTCTCTCGTTCTGTTTCTTCTAGTGCTGCAGGCTGCCCATTTGTACTGGCCTCTTGCATTGGGGCCTTTTTCTGCCCACAAACAAATCCGCAGCAGTCCCGACAGAGCTCAGTTGAGCTCGGTCACTCCCCCCCTCATTCGCTCGATCTTAATCTGTCCCAAACACTGAGTTCCCACAGTGACTGTGCAATTCTCTGGCAGGAATGCAAAAACATATTTTAGGCAAGATGTGGAAAATGACAGCTGTACTATTCATAAGGAGGTGTGAAAAAATGCCACTGTTGAAGATGTAGTGCGAAAATATTACAAATTTGCGAAATTACAAGGGTGCGTGGAAACAGTTCAACGCACGCTTGTAACACAGTCATGTTATGGAGTTTCATCACCAAATTTTCAAGATAGGGATTTTAGGACCTCTACTCATGAACACTGCCACTGTCATTGTCTTAATGTGTCCCGAACACTGATTTCCCACAGTGACCGCGTTATTCTGCACCGGAACTGTGAAAACACATTTCGGTCAGGATGTGAAAAATGACAGCTGTACTGCTCATAAGGAGGTGTGAAAAAATGCCACTGTTGAAAATCTATCGTGACAATATTACAAATAGGGTTGTCAGAACTAGTTCGTCAAAGATTCGAACCCTCCTCGAACCCTGGTGTTCGAGTTCTAACTTAGAACTCGAACACTAAAAGGTTTGCAAAAGGGTTCGAATCTGAGTCCCAGCTGATGACTTGTGTGTGTGGAGAGGTGGGCGAGGCACGTCCCAGCAGGCAGCCCCGATGTGGGGGGGTGTAGGGGTATGTATGGGGACTGGAGGAGGCATGTCCCAGCAGCAGCAGGCAAGTGGCAGCCCCGATGTGGTGGGGGGGTGCAGCAGCAGCAGTGTTGTTGGGGTTGCCAGTCTTGCCAGATCCACCACGAGTTGTCTCACAGTTTGCGCTTGCGTAACGTACTTATGTATGCTCAAGTGAAGTCATCCTCACCACCTGACTAATACTGTGTGGTCAGGTGGGGGTCGAGTAAGCTGCGTGAGCCGCGGGATCTGTGGGGGTATTTATTTAGGCAGATGCAAGCCGAGACAGAGCGCCATTTGCTGAGGATTTCAGGAGGCAGCAGCAGCCTACTTAACTGTAGCATACCGCTACTACCGCAGCCAGCATTCTTGTCCAATACTACTTACTAGGCCAGGGCCCAGGTCGGTGTGGCCGCAATCGGACTGCAGCACTTGCTAGTGCTGCAGTGCTTATTGAATTATTTAAAAAATTCCATCATCCATTTTCCTGTGAAAAAGGGCTAAGCAGGCCTGAGACCGAGAACAGAGAAAGGCTGAAAAAAGGCTCAATAAATTAACGGTCTGGGTGTGGGACTAGGGGAGGTTCAGGTGGAGGATTAATCAAGAATGGGAAGGGAATAGGGATTGAGACCGAGATCAATATCAGGACTCAGGAGAGAGATAAAAAATAAAAGAAGAACCTTTGTGAAATGTGATTGTGATTGAAACTGCAACACTGCACAGTGGTGCACACTCAGCAGCTGCCAGCAACAAGCATATAACAAGGGGCCAAAAAAAAGACAAATAAATCTGTACCCTACCCAGAGTGTGTCACAGAGACAAGCCCAGTGGCCAGTTGTGTGTCGGCATTAACCTTACATGACAGAAGGGTAGAAATATAATTCTCATTCCCTGAGTTATGTGTTATGTATGTGACTCCGTCTCCTGTGGTCAGCCCATCACCCTGCTGCTGTGTGTGCCCCTTGACTGCACTGTACCCTACCCAGTGTGTATTACAGAGAGAAGCCCAGTGGCCAGTTGTGTGGTGGCATTAACCTTACATGACAGAAACATAGAAATATAATTCTCATTCCCTGGGTTGTGTATGTGACTCCGTCTCCTGTGGTCAGCCCATCACCCTGCTGCTGTGTGCCTTTGACTGCACTGTACTCTACCCAGTGTGTGTTACAGAGAGAAGCCCAGTGGCCAGTTGTGTGGTGGCATTAACCTTACATGACAGAAGTGTAGAAATATAATTCTCATTCCCTGAGTTGTGTGTTATGTATGCAACACCGTCTCCTGTGGTTAGCCCATCACCCTGCTGCTGTGCGCCCCTTGACTGCTATGTGTATGCCTATGCCCAGCAGCCCAATCATTCTGTAAGCCTTGAACCTGGGATCCTTTAGTTGGAAACCATCATATTCTTTAATTACTTTCAGTCTACTGCATCACAGTGTCACACAACCAAAATAACATTTTGGAGTTGTAGCCAGCGATCTGCAGACCACATTGCTTTCTCACACGGAATTGTTTGGGTGTGGTGTGTTCACCGCGGTATACTGCTACTGTTATGTCTGACACCAACATAGATGAAGCATCTGGCGATGGTGTTGGAGTAGTCTGTTGGTGGTAAAATAGTAATCTGGTGCTATGAGAAATAACCGAAATGTTTCATGTGATAAAAATTCAAAAACAGCAAAAGAGCAACAGTGAAGTGTGGTAGGGGACCTTTAAAGAAAACCTGTACAGCTGCTGGGGTCACACGAAGAGGCACCATAGGTATACCATTCATGCTGTTAAGATCCCTGTGACTAGCAGCAATAATGCAAGTGATGACAGTGAGTCCTCTCTGAACTCAGGCAGTAGCTGCTAGTCTCAGATCCACACTGTTGTGTCTCGCGACAAATCATTACTTCCTCAACAAAGTGAAATGAGCAAGTCTGCTGACAATGAATCAGGTAGTGCACTTGCAAATACATCCAGCACTGTTGGCAATGAAAGGACATATCCATTGAATCCGCCACTTCAGTGTTGGCCAGCAATGAAAATCCATCAGAGTCTTCTGCCTCTTCTAGCACCAAGGGCATGTCGGGTTCTGCTAGGACAGGTGAAAAACACAAAACAGTCTTTAGCTATCTTCCTAGCACTCGAACAAAATCTGTCACATCTCAGGTGTGGAATTATTTCTCTGTCAGTAAAACTGATCCATGCAGAACAATTTGTTCCCTGTGTAAACAAATTAGTAAGCCGTGGTAAAGTTGTGTCATGCCTTGGCTTTTCTACAGCTCTTAACGCCATCTGAAAAAGCATTCAGTTTGCTTGATCATCCAAAACCCATGTCCTCCATCTTCCAGACCTTGCCGTGAGAAGGGTCAGAATCTGAAATGGATACTGATTGTCTGAACTTGATGCGGGCAGAACCACTGCCAGTCCTAGGATCCTGTTACCACCAATGCCAGCACCATTAGTACCAGTTGCACATCCAGTGATGGCACAGAATGTATAAGTCTAGTCCACCATCTCTGCGTCCATCTGCCCATCAAGCACATGTATAATAATAAACCAGCAGGGACATGTTGTAAACAGCTTCCACCTCTCAGGCATTTAGAAAGGAAAGAATACCTTTACTAGAAATCATCAAAGACCCTTCATCTTAATCACAGAATTGGTGAACTGTTAGCGGGCCTTCTCCCATACTCTTTGGTAGATCAAAGAGGATTTAGGGAGCTCATGACATTAGCAGAGCCTCGTTACAATGTTCCTCATCGAAGGTACTTTTCCTATGTTGAAATACCAAACATTTATCGGGCTTTAAAAGCAACAGTGATGCTTGCACTTAAAACTACGGAGGTGGGGTTATTCATGTCACAACAGATATGTGGACCAGCACTCAAAACATAGATTACATGTCCCTTACCACTCACTGGGTCACGTTTTCTTGTGATTCTTCAAAAGCAAAAGACACCCCAAAGATGGCTGCTGCATATAAAGAAGTCTGGGCAAAGTCATACTGCTGCAAACATCTTGCAGGAACTAAATGACCTCCTTGATGAATGGGTTATTCTCATGGTCTAAAATGTGGCTTCATAGTAAGTGACAATGGAGCCAACATCTTGAAAGCAGTACAGGATGGAGGATTTCCGCATGCTTCTTGCTTTGCACATTGCTTACATTTAATTGTCACGGATTTCTCAGCAATGAAACACAAGTGGATGGTATGATTACTGTTTGCAAAAAAATTGGACTTCACTTTCACATTCAACCAAGGCTATACGGACATTGTCGAACTCAAAAAGACACAAGCTGCCCTAGCAAAAGCTGATTCAAAATGTTTCCACTCGTTGGAACTCAACACTTTATATGCTTCAGCACCTCTTGGAGCAAAAGCAAGCTGTACATGAGTATTGCTCCAGTTACATTATTGGAGATGGCATAATGCTGTCTGTACTGCAGTGGAAATTAATGGAGACAGTGTGCTGCATCCTAGCTCCTTTGAAGACAGCTGCAAGGGACATGTCTTCTGAAGGCGCATCTGTGAGTCAGGTTATCCCACTCATGATACTCATTTCACATCATCTTAGTGTTCTAAATCTACAAATAGAAAAAGACAGATCCAAGCACAGACAACATGTCGCCTGTATCATGGGAATCTCGTAAAGAAGAATGGTACGCTTCAAAACCAATGACAAATTAGTTGCAATGGCGCAATCAAAACACTACATCCTACAACTCTCTTAGATCCCAGGTTCAAGGCTATACATCTTCCAAAACAGATGATATAGAGCAGTACAAATATCTGTTGCTAGATGAGCTGCAGCACTCACAGGAGTCAAACACAGACACGCACAGTACCCTCAGGTTGTCATCACCACAACATGCAGGTTCATCTTCACAAAGGGATACAGAACTGGAAAAGTCACCAAACATTAACAGTAGTTGCTCCACAACTGCCACTTCTTCAACCATTAGTAGCAAGCTAAATCTGTGGAAAACCTTTCCCCAAATTGCTGCCATACCAGCTTCTGCTTGATTCCTCTTCTGAGCGGTCTCCTGTCCATCATGGTAGACAGTTACCTGCAAGAACTTCCCTATTCCTATTAATGCATGCCCTTTAGAATACTGGAGATCAAAAGTCCAATTTGGACAGAGCTGTATAGGATGAAGCCTGCAAATATCTTGGTTGTCCTGCAACAAGTGTCTGTTCAGAACGTATGTTTAGTACAGCTGGCAATATTGTGACAGACACCAGAAATAGGTTGCTGCCAGAAAATGTACACACGTTAACTTTTATTAAAGTTAATAAGTCAAGATTTTCATATCCCTACAAGATACATAGACAGTGTCAGCAGATAAGGGCCTATTGCCCACCCAGTCTGCCCATTTGAGCTTGTAAATTCAGTTTATGTTTTCCTAGAACTCTGTTGCCTCTACCCTGATCTCCAGAATTCCTTTATAGCAATATTCCATGCATTCTTAAATCCCGTGATTGTAACTCCTAGCCCCACCACTTCCTTCTGCAGCAGGGCAAGGTTCCACTTGTCCCACCACCCGCTCTGTGGAGAAATTCTTCCTCATGTTTCCAACTGCCCCTCCCTCCATCTCATCCTATGCCCTAGTCCTGGAACATCTTTTTTGCAAATAGTGTACTCCTGCACCCTGTTCCTCCCTGTGAGATACTTGTGTGCGACTCTATCATATCCTCTCTCCTCCTCTCCTCCAGGAGTACATGTTCAGTTCCTTCAACCTGTCTTCATAGGACTTGTGATGCAATCCATGCACCATCTTTTGTTGCCCTCCTCTGAACCTTCTACCCTGTCTATGTCCTCACGTAGGTATGGTCTCCAGAACTGTACACTGTACTCCAGGTGGGGCCTCACTCAGTGTCTTGTATAGCGAATTATGACCTCCTTTCCTGCTGGTGATGCCCCTGCCATATACATCCCCAGCATCCTATTTGCTTTATCTGCTGCCTTGTCACATTAGAGTTTCCTGTCTTGAGGGTCATCAGAGATGATAACCCTGCGATCCCTTCCTGCTTGGTGCATGCTATATCCTCACCCCCAACTGATATATTGTGCCAGGGGGTTTTTGTGCCTTATGCATCATCTTGCACTTCTTTGCATTGAATTTCAACTGCCAACCCCTGACCATTCTTCCAAGTTTCTGCAGGTCCCTTCTCATTCTGTCTACACCCTCTGGTGTGTCTACTCTGTTACAGAGCTTTTGTGTCATCAGCGTAATGAGTGAAATTCTGCCTCTTTATGTCCTGGTGTAATGTCACTGATGAAGATGTTGAACAGGACCGGTCCCAGCACTGATCCCTAGTACCCCACTGGTCACTCTTCCCTCTGTGGAGTGACGGCCATTTACCACCACCCTCTGTGTCCTGCCACCCAGCTAGTTACCTACCCAATTACACTACTGTCCTGCCCACACCCATATTCCCCAGTTTGTGTAATAGTCTCTATGGCATATGTCAAAGGCCTTGTTGAAGTCCAGATAGGCCATGTCCACTGCCTCCCCTGATCCACTTCTAGTCATCCAGTCCAAAAATTCAATGAGGTTGGTCTGACATGATCCCCTTGGTGAAACCATGCTGCCTTGGGTCCTGTAGTCCACTGACAACCGGATATTCCACCAATCTCTCCTTCAGTAGTGCTTCCATGATCTTCCCCACTCACCGAGGTGTGAGGCTGACTGGTCTGTAGTTCCCTGCTTCCTCTTTCCGTTCTCGCTTTGTATAAGGGGACTACATGTGCAGTCCCTCCAGTCTTTTGGGTACCTAGTTCTGTTACTAGTGGCTGCTAAACAGGGTTGTGCCAGAGGTTCAGCCACCACCTTCTTAGTTCTTAAGGACCCTAAAAATCTCTATCTGGCCCCATTGCTTTATCAACTCATATTACTTCCAGTTCCTTCAGGACTCTTTCTTGTGTAAAGGGACTGTGTCCATTTCTGCGCCATTCTCACCCTTGTACTCCTTCAGACCCATTACCCTCCTCTCTTCTCAGTAAAGACTGAGCAGAAATACCTGTTCAATATGTCAGCTTTACTGTTGTCACATTCCACGTGGCTCCCATCTCCCCTCAGTCTCACCTGGTCCTCCCTTGTCTTTCTTTTTTTCACTTATGTACCCAGTAAAAGGTTTCCATCCTCTACCCACTGATTTTGCAATCTGTTCTTCTGTCTGAGCTTTTGGCTTTCCTTGCTGACCTCCCTGCCTCCCTTCCTTCTCCTGCTACATCCCTATCCCCTTCTGCCTGTGTCTTTTGTATTGCCTGAATGCAAATCTTTGGCTTTCACTTTTGCTACCTCCTTGGAAACCACATATAAATGGCCCCTCTTCTTTCTTTGCTAACCTGTTTAATGTATAATTTGTTGTTCTGGTAATCCCCATTTTAAATACTGCCCACTGTTCCTCAACCCCTGATTCCTGTCCCATTCCCCTTAATGTCTCTTTCAAGTATCTCCCCATTTTCCCAAAGTCTGCCCCCCTAAAATCTAGGATATGTGTTTTTGTTTGGTTTGAATCTGCTCTTTTTGTGATTTCAAACTACAATGACTGGTGGTCACTGTTTCCCAGGTGCTCCCCCACTGTTACCCCCATCACACTGTCCCTATTTGTCAGCACAAGGTCCAGTATTGCCTTCTGCCGAGTTGGTTCCATGACCAGTTACTTGAGGAAGGTACTTTGAAGGGAGTCCAGGATAATCTGTTCTGTTGATGCTGCTGCTGCTGGATGCTCCAGTCCACGTCTGGAATATTGAAGTCTCCAAACCAGTACTACCTCATCCTTGTCTGCCATCCTTTGGATGCTTAGCATCAGCTCCCTTATCTGTTTCTTCCTCCTGGCTGGTGGTCTATAGACCACACCTGTGCTGGATGGCTGTTCCCATTTTCCTTTCCAGCTAACCTTTCAGTATCCTCCTCCCCATTTTGTTCCTCCTGGATCTCTGTGGCCTCTATGTCATTTTTTCATATACAGTGCCACCTCCTCCTTCCTGCCTGCTCTGTCTCTTCTTGAATATGTTGTAGCCAGGTATGGCCATCTCCCAGTCGTGGTTATCATTACACCAGGTTTCAGTGATGGCCTGACTGCCACCATGACAGCTCACATCTTCCATCTTGTTGCTAAGGCTCCTAGCATTTGTGTACAAATGGGTTTCTCCATGATTTGAACTCCTAGACTGTTCTACTGTCTTTACCCAGCCCCTCTTGGCTGCTGTCCTTTATCCCTGGCTCTTGCTGTCTGCCCTTCTGCTGAATTTTGGCCCTTTCTGCCTATCCACCTCTTCGGCACGAATCTCCATCTTTGCACACTGCTTGCAGAGATAGCCACCTCTGGTTCACGGGTTCCACTGCTAGCATTGGGGGGTGAACAATAGAAGGTACCCTCCTTGCTGGACTGCCACCCTTCATAGTTTAAATGCTTATCAATGTAGCATTTAAACTTATCATTGAGTGCTTGGATTCCCATCCAGGATGGATGCAGGCTGTCAGGCTTGAACAAACTTCATCCCTCCAGTGGGTCCCCAGTCACCAATGAATCCAGACCTTTCCTCACAGCACCAGTTCTTCAACCATCAGTTAAAGTTCCTGGTGCATGCACTCCCCATGGCTCTCCTTGTTTCCTCGTAGGTAGTAGCTTGAGAAAGGACAGAAGTAGCATGCTTCTGAGACCCCTCCTCAATTTCCTAAACTCTTCCTGAACTTCCTTTAGCTCCCCATTTGCCAGGTC
The DNA here is from genome assembly GCA_016271365.2 of Neoceratodus forsteri. NCBI lineage: Eukaryota > Metazoa > Chordata > Ceratodontiformes > Ceratodontidae > Neoceratodus > Neoceratodus forsteri. The sequence goes on from JADMNL010000023.1 coordinate 319,631,566, forward strand.
ATTAGTACCTTAGTGGATAATGACATCCAGCTCACCCTCCCATCTTGCTCTCCCAGTGATCCCAGGATCTTCCTTCCATCCTCCATGCTGTGGCACCTGGTGGCACTTCCCACCCTGCTCCTCCTCCTGTGTTCCTAGCTGGATCCCTCTATGATGGAGTCCCCACCAGGATCACTTCCTCCTCCCTCTGGGGTCCACTGCTTCTCGCCTGAGGTCACCTCCTTGTCAACCTCCATCCTTTTCATACTCTGGGTACCTCTATTTGGTTGTCCTCTATTCGCTAGTGGCATGAGTTCTTAGCGGAATAGGATCTGGGATGGCCTCTGCCTGACCGCTTCTAACCTTCCCTGAGCCCAACGTCATCCAAGTGCTCCTCGCTCTCGGCATCCCCAGGGGGCAGTTGCATTGGACTGGGTGGTCTCTGGATAGGGTTGATGGTACTCCTGACCCAGTTTACTTCCACTCTGAGTCTGGCTACCCCCATCCCAAGTAGTCCAGATGAGATGATGCAGATAGGGCAGCACCTCAGTGTCCAGAAGGTCTGCCTGAATAAGGACAAGTCCCACAGCCACCATTGCACCACCCCTACATTATACTGCAATTTACTACCTGTCTGCTACTGAGAGCTCTCCTAGTTCCTTTTATTATTTTTACTGTCCTAAAATCCTGCACTGATCCTCAGATAATTTTCTTAAAAAAAAAAACAACCAATAAATAAATAAATGAGTCAAAACACATGTGGAAGTGCTGAGGGTGAGCTTCTTCCCCTTATACCCCTCCTAATTCACACACTTCTTATACCCTGTGTGTTTCCGCCTCCTGTCAACTGGGGATTTTAATAGGGCAAATTTGCAGCTATTAAAGACAGTACAGAATTACACCCACCACTATGTTTTACATTTTCAACAGCCCAAAAACAATTATAAGTAAAGACAACAAAGAAAGTACAGTGTCACTAAAAGCCCACAATCTAAGTTTAAAAGAAAATAGCAATTACCAGTTACCTAAAGCACTGAATTGAATATGTTTCCTTCCTTCCCCTTCTAGCTTCTTCTGAGAAAATAAAACTCTACTTGCTCACCTCAACTCTGACTAAGCCCCACCTCAAGTTATCATGTAGCTGAGGTCACAGGCCAGACAATTAACACCCTTCACCCAACTACAGGGCAGTCAGACAAGCCAAGATAAAATTTGCAGCAATTAAAGACAGCACAGAATTACACCACCACTATGTTTTACATTTTCAACTGCCCAAAAACAATTATAAGTAAAGACAACAAAGAAAGTACAGTGTCACTAAAAGCCCACAATCTAAGTTTAAAAGAAAAATAGCAATTACCAGTTACTCTAAAGCACTGAATTGAATATGTTTCCGTCCTTCCCCTTCTGGCTTCTTCTGAGAAAATAAAACTCTACTTGCTACCTCAACTCTGACTAAGCCCCACCTCCAGTTATCACGTAGCTGAGGTCACAGGCCAGACAATTAACACCCTTCACCCAACTACAGGGCAGTCAGACAAGCCAAGATAAAATTTGCAGCAATTAAAGACAGCACAGAATTACACCACCACTATGTTTTACATTTTCAACAGCCCAAAAACAATTATAAGTAAAGACAACAAAGAAAGTACAGTGTCACTAAAAGCCCACAATCTAAGTTTAAAAGAAAAATAGCAATTACCAGTTACTCTAAAGCACTGAATTGAATATGTTTCCTTCCTTCCCCTTCTGGCTTCTTCTGAGAAAATAAAACTCTACTTGCTACTTCAACTCTGACTAAGCCCCACCTCCAGTTATCACGTAGCTGAGGTCACAGGCCAGACAATTAACACCCTTCACCCAACTACAGGGCAGTCAGACAAGCCAAGATAAAATTTGCAGCAATTAAAGACAGCACAGAATTACACCACCACTATGTTTTACATTTTCAACAGCCCAAAAACAATTATAAGTAAAGACAACAAAGAAAGCACAGTGTCACTAAAAGTCCACAATCTAAGTTTAAAAGAAAAATAGCAATTACCAGTTACTCTAAAGCACTGAATTGAATATGTTTCCTTCCTTCCCCTTCTGGCTTCTTCTGAGAAAATAAAACTCTACTTGCTACCTCAACTCTGACTAAGCCCCACCTCCAGTTATCACGTAGCTGAGGTCAGAGGCCAGACAATTAACACCCTCCACCCAACTACAGGGCAGTCAGACAAGCCAAGATAAAATTTGCAGCAATTAAAGACAGCACAGAATTACACCACCACTATGTTTTACATTTTCAACAGCCCAAAAACAATTATAAGTAAAGACAACAAAGAAAGTACAGTGTCACTAAAAGCTCACAATCTAAGTTTAAAAGAAAAATAGCAATCACCAGTTACTCTAAAGCACTGAATTGAATATGTTTCCTTCCTTCCCCTTCTGGCTTCTTCTGAGAAAATAAAACTCTACTTGCTACCTCAACTCTGACTAAGCCCCACCTCCAGTTATCACGTAGCTGAGGTCACAGGCCAGACAATTAACACCCTTCACCCAACTACAGGGCAGTCAGACAAGCCAAGATAAAATTTGCAGCAATTGAAGACAGCACAGAATTACACCACCACTATGTTTTACATTTTCAACAGCCCAAAAACAATTATAAGTAAAGACAACACAGAAAGTACAGTGTCACTAAAAACCCACAATCTAAGTACAAACTGATCCTGAAGTGATTGATGTTGTGGATGTTGATAGTGATGACAACTCAGATGGTGGTGGCTGGTAAATATTGTGTGGGACAGAGTCTCTCTGCACCAAAAAGGAAACTTTTACAGACTGTGATGACTTTGGTTGTCTCTCTCCTTTCTCGATCTACTACCTTGGACAATATGCCCCCCAAAACTTTCACCAATTCATGGCAAACTGCTTTGTAGCTAGGTCTAAACTAAAGTCAACACGTTTTATATAAAGGGCAATTTTAACATCAGTGGGAACAGGCCCAAATTTGGCATAAAAGGACACTGTCACGTCAACCCTTTCTGTATCATATTATTTATAGTTAAAGTGCAAACATATATTTTTGGATTTACCTTCTGTGACTTTGTGGTGCATCAGTATGGGCTGGGACCGGGGACTGTCTATTTTTCAATTTTAAAGAGGACAAAACAATGAGTTCTAATTGGTAGCTGTTTATTATTTTTTCAATTACAGAAATGTTAGCCATAAACCAAAAACGGATGCTAGTACATGGGTGAGGGTTGTGGGTTGGTTTTAACATGGGTGTAAGGGTGGTATGGGTGCTACTGCACAGATGAGGGTGGTGGAAGAAAAGTGGAATGGGTGATGGGGTGAAAGGTGGGTGTTGTTTTAGTCCTTTCATTTACAGATTCGTGATCAGCTGGGGATGGTGAGGAAAAAAATGATGACAGACCGAACCTACTGTACATATAATATATATATATATTTTTTTTTCCTTATTAAATACATTGCAAACTGCTGCCACCTAGCACAATTGTCCTGTTCCCTTTAAAAAAGGAATCAGAAATAAAAGAAAATCTGCATCAGCAGTTTTCACAGAATGTGACCTATCATAAAGTGTTTTTGCTTTACAAGTAGTGATAATTTGATACATAATGGGGTTGACAGACGCTGTCCCTTAAACATCACATGCCAAATGCTGCAGTTACATTAAATGTTCCTTAAGTTAGTATGTGGTGAGGAAACCACTTTTTTTATTTATGTGACTGAAATACAGATTTTCTTGAAGTATCAGCTGCAAAAATGCATCATCTTAAAAAGTTGTATGTATTACTTCAATTTGCCAACAAAAATGTTGGTATATGTATGCATTATCTTAGAAAAGTGCATGCATTTTTTGCCAGCAACAATGACTGGCATATTTTTTTTATTCAAATGTCTTGACTGACTACGTTATGACATAATATGTTTTGCAACAGTTCCACATGCTCAGATGATCAGATGGATAGGCAATTGGCTCCAGGACCGGACCCAGAGGGTCGTAGTTGGGGGGATAGTCTCATCCCCAAGGAGGGTCATTAGTGGGGTCCCGCAGGGATCAGTCCTTGGGCCCCTTCTGTTCAATGCCTACGTATCGGACATAAGGACAGGAATCAGGAGTGAGATGAGTCTCTTTGCAGATGACTCAAAACTGGGGGCGGTGGTGGATGGGGAGGAGGGGAGGGTGGCCCTACAGGGGGACCTGGAGGATCTGGAAAGATGGTCTAGAAAGTGGAAGCTGAGGTTCAATGCAGGGAAATGCAAGGTACTCCACTTGGGGGCCAGAAACCCAGGTCAAGTGTACACCCTGGGAATGCTACAAGTCTCGATGGCTGAGAGGGACCTGGGGGTGGTGGTGGATGTCAAGATGAACAACTCTGAGACTTGTAGGAGGGCAGCAGCCAAGGCCAACAGGATGCTGGGATGCATCGCTAGGTGGATCACCTCCAGAAGGAGGGAAGTGATACTCCCTCTGTATAACTGCTTGGTGAGGCCGCACCTTGAGTACTGCGTGCAGTTTTGGAGGCCACACTTAAAGCGGGACATTAACCTCCTGGAGAGGGTCCGAGGAGGCAACCAAAATGATTTGGGGCTTGGGGACAGGACCTATGAGGAGAGGCTCAAGAGCTAAATATGACACATTGGAAGAGAGAAGGGACCATGGGGACATGATAGAGGTCTTTAGGTACATGAAGAGGGTAAATAGGGGAGGAACAGTCGGGTGCTTGAAGGAAGGAGGAAGGGGCCACTAGAGGGCATGGCTGGAAGCTGGAGGGGAAGATTCAGGGAAGAAAGGAGGAGGTGCTACTTCACTGAGGGGGTGGTGCCATGGAATGCACTGCCTAGGGGCTGGTGGAGGCAGAGACAGTGGAGGGGTTCAAGAGGGGTGGACAGGTACAGGGAAGGGTTCTGGAAGCAAAATCCAGTGCAGCAAGAATATCCAGAACTGGGAAGGGAGAAGCCAGAGAAGGCGAGGGGGACAGCAAGGTCAGCACCCAGGTTGGGGACTGACCAAACGAGCAGACACGAAAGACCGTTAGGCCTATTCTGCTGGCATTTTAGTATGTTAGTATGCTGCTGCTGTAGTACTTTGGCTTGACTTTGTTATAAAAGCTTTCTTTTAAACATAGCAACTTTTGATTTACTCATTTAAAACAGAAAGCAGCAAATAGCTGAGATTAGGTAATATCAGTTATTTTTTCTCATAATTCATGACGTTGAGTATATATAACTGAGTACATAAATGGCTAATGTGCCTCTTTCTTTCACTAAGGAACTATGATGCAGCTGCAGCAGGAAAACTTTTAACATATGGGTGGGTGGGCCTGTTACGTATTGGTTGTTGGCTTTAGCAAACAGAAGAAACCATAGATAAACCTAGTTGTATTCCTATCAATGTCACACATGATAATTTCTCTCCCCCTTATATTGAACAGTTTTTCCTTTACATGTATTTTATTGCTATCTTCATTACTGGCAGCACAATAAAAAAATAGGGTTCGAGTTCTAAAAAATTCTAAAAAAGATTAGAACCCTAGAACTTTTTCAAAAGTTCTAGAATAGAACTAGAACCCAGAACTTCAGAGGGTTCTGACAACCATAATTACAAATCTGCGAAGTTGCAAGGGTGTGTGGAAAGTGCACAATGCACAAATGTAGCACAATCATTTGATGGGCTATCATCACCAAATTTTCAACATAGGCATTTTAGACAGTATCACTGTCATTTTCTTAATCTGTCCCGAACAGTGATTTCCCACAGTGACCGCTGTATTCTACGCCTGAAGTGCAAAAACACATTTCAGCCAGGATGGAAAAAATGACAGCTGTACTGTTCATAAGTAGGTGTGGGAAAATGGTAATGTTGAACATCTGGAGTGAAAATATTACAAATTTGCGAAGTTACGAGCGTGCATGCATGCAAACTGCACAACACATGCTCGTAGCACAGTCATTTTATGGAGTATCATTACCAAATTTTCAACATAGGCATTTTAGGACATCTACTCATGAACAGTGTCACTGTCATTTTCTTAATCTGTCCCGAACATGGATTTCCACAGCGACTGTGCTATTCTGCGCTGGAACTGTGAAAACACATTTTGGCCAGGATGTGATTACTATTTACGTAAGGCGTAGCAACTGTGCAACGCGACGCCATAAAACAGTAATTTTTGATTTTCCACCAAATTTGCAACATAGGTTTTTGAGAGCCCACCTCATGAACACTGGCACTGTCGTTTCATTAATCGGCCCCAAAAGGTGATGCCGCACAGTGACTATGAAATCACCTTTCGGGGCCGATTAATGCCATGACAGTTCCAGAATTCATGAGGAGGGGTCCCAAAAACCCCATGTTTAAAATTTGGTGCCAAAATTCCCAAAAATGACTGAGATATGCACTAAAGTTGAAAAAACCCTATTTATTCCATTATACAGCATACCGGCATTTCCTCGGTTCACGGTCAGCTTTGAAGAGTGCAGACGTGTTCCTGGTCCACTGAAGATCGTCGCACCACACTCCGGAGGTAAGTAGCATGAGGGGGGGTGGGGAGGCAAGGCGCGAGTGGGTGGGCGAGGCTGCGGGTGGGAGCAAGGAGAGCGCCAAGGACAGTTTCCTTTACAGGGGAAAAGACATTGCGGGACCTGTCTTAACTTTACAGGGTATGTGGCATGCTGGGTAGGCTCCCAGCGATCACCGGAGGCTTTCTTTTTGGGGCAGCAGTAGTCGACAGGGAATTGGGCACCCCATTGGCAGGCAATACAGGCGGGGTTTACCTAATGCTGACGGGAGTAGCCCCCGCCGGCAACAGACACACGGGGCAATCAGTCAATGGGGATTGGGGCCCCGCTAAGGGCAAACACGTGGGAGGGTTATTGTTTAGGAACACGGCGGCAAACTGCCGCCGTGTTCACAAAAAATATAATATGTGAAGATCCCGCCCTGCAATGACGGGTCGCTCCCACATTGCAGTGGATGGCTTACGCTGCAATGATGAGGCGGCCCCTGATTGCAGCGGCTGATTTGTCTCAAGTTGGTGCAAAGGTTCCAAACTGCTGTCACCAGCAGTGTGCCATGGCATTGGGGGATGCGGGACAAGCCTTTGCAGGCTGTGGGAGCATTGGCCACAACAGTGCTGCCCCTCCACAACCTGCTTCTGAGCAAGCTGTGCCAATATGTTGCTTGAGCTGTGCGCAATCAACATAAAAAGTTACAGGGTGGCAATGTACATAGGATATGAGTCTCTCCAGTACTGTACGTGAGCCCATATACAGTGTACAAACACAATATGTAGGTATGATACTATAAACAAAAGAACAAAAATATACAGATACAGACACAATATGTAAATATGACAACTGTATACAATTTTCACAGTACAAACTGGAAGTGACCAATTGCTGTATGGGACAGGTGAATAAAAGCAAAAATCATAAAAAAATCTATCTTATACTTCAGGGAGGTGGGGAGGCAATTAGGGAAAAAGGGCAGTGTTCAGAAAGTACAAGGTGGAACAACACAAGGAATACATGGAGGTCTCTATAGAGAAATTGAAAAAGGCCAATGGAGCGGTGTGGAAAGCTAATGCAGAGCTATGAGTAGCAGAGGGGTCAAGGAAGTGGACAAAGCCTTCTTTCAATACCTAAAGGAAAAGAGGAAGGCACATGAAGGAATAGTCAGTGAGAAATTGTGAGGTGGATGGGAAGAGAATGAAAATGGTAGCTATCCTGAATGAGCACTGTACTTCTGTTCAGTCTTCGCAGTAGAGGAGGGAGGACCACTCCCAGAATGTGGGATACAGGCCAAAGGAAGAGGGCGAGGGGTCTGGAGATGGGCTTTGTCACAGTAGAGAGGGTGCTCAAGGGACTCAGGTCCCTGAAAGTGGTCAAGTCACCAGGCCTAATGGGTTGCACTCTAGGGTGCAGAAGAAGGTTGTGTTGCCCCTAGCAATGCATGTTGTTTCCCTCTTTAACTACCCTTCCCCAGAAATGGAATAGCTCCAGTGAACTGGAGGATGACCAGTGTGGTGTCACTCCACAAGAGTGGGGATGGAGATGCCCCAGGAAATTACAGACTGGGGCCTGACCTCAGTTGTTCTGAAATTGTTGGACACCATTCTAAAAGGAGTCTAGTGGAATTCATCTAGGCCAATGGGCTTCTGTATGGGAGGCATCATGAATTTGTTGCAGGCAGACCAAGCAAGACAAATCTGATTGACTTTTTCAATAGGCTTATGAAGGCAGTTGACAGGAGCCAAGGCAGTAGGGTTATGAAGGAAGTAAACAAGGGCTAGGTCAGTATATGTATATGTATATACATATATATATATATATACAGACTTCAGCAAAGCTTCCATTTTATACCCCACAGAAAGTGCATAATGGGACATTGGCTTGGGGGGAAAAGGGCTCAGAAAGGTTATTATCAACGGGGAGTATTCAGGGAACAGAGAGAGATAACAAGTGGAGTACCACATGGATCGATTTTAGGATGGTACTTTTTTTTTTTTTTTTCATACATTTTTATTCTTGTGGTCAGGACAGGCTATGCTCCCATTTGCTCTGCCCCACTGACCCCCACCATCCAGCACCTTCCCAGTTACCCCCACAGATTCCCCCACTCCTGTGGTGGGATCAGTAGGGGCAGGGCTTTCCCTCCCCCAAAGCATATCTCCACTGTCCAGTCCCTGGGTCCTCAAGATGTGGTGGATGGAGGATTGGCATGCAGGCATCATGTATGCCTGTCCTGCCACCACTTTCCTCCATTTTTCCCCCCTTTCCTACGCTGGGGCACACTCATCAACATGCAAGTGTGGAGGCACATGCACACTGCAGAGTCCTGCAGCACCTCCCTTCTTCTGCTGCTCCCAACCTGCACTGCCACCAGGCCTCCAGCTGGTGGCAGTCATTCAACGGAGCATGCAGTCCTCCCCCCAGGGAGAGGAGAGGAGAGCAGTCCTTTGGACCTTGAATCCTCTCAGTCTCTGGCAATCTGTGCTTGTTCCCAACATAGGTCACCAGCATGGAGCGAGGTGTGGCATGGAGCATCTCACCCCTCAGTCTCACCGGGTTGACTAGAATGATACTATTTAACATAATCATCTGTGACATAGGGAAGGAATCCAAGGCAAGATCTGTCTCTTTGCAGACAACTCTAAGATCTCTGGCAGAGTGAATACTGAAGAGGGAATAAGGGACATGAAAATGGATCTGAAATGGTTAGAGAGGTGGTCCCAGATAATGGTACCTCTGATTCAATGCAAAAAGTGCGAAGTTATATATATTGGTCAATGATTGGTGATATAAATAGCAAAACAGAGTATCAGATGAGAGTAATATAGATGAATCAGATCTCTGAGGAAAAAGATCCTGGAGTCATCACTGAAAGTCTCAAACCTACTGCCCAATACAACAGAGCAACTGGGAAAGGTAACAGGATGCCAGGGTGCATGGGAAGAGGGATTTTCTAGTACAAGGATGGTGGTAATATTTCCCCTGTACAGATCTCTAATGAGGCTATACCTGGAGTACTATGTGCAATTCTTGAATTCACACCTAAAGAAGGACAGGGACTCCCTGTCTAGAGGAGGGCCACAGAAATTATCCAGGGGCTGCAGGGGGAATTTTATGTGGAGAGGCTGGCAAGCCTCAACATATGCATACTGGTGACCAGAAGGGAAAATGGAGGGCATGATAGAGACTTATAAGTAGGTGCAAAAAATCAGCAGAGTTGACTACTGTGAACTGTTCAAAGAAATAAGAGTACTCTGATGTGAGGTCATGCATGGAAATTATGTAGGGGGTTTCAAGAAAGATAAGGAAGTTTTTCTTTATGGAAGAGATGGTGGACAGGTGGAATAGATTGCCAAGTAAGGTAGTCCACGCAAAGATCATGACTGGGTTCAAACTTGTGTCGGCTAGACACAAGGGAATAATATAAACTATGGGAAAAGGAGACAGGGATATTCTAGGAAAGGGAATGTCGAAAAAACACTAGCGCTATGGGCTAATAATTCAAGATGGGTGTAGACCAGGCATGGCTTCAGGTAGGCAGACTAGCTAGGCCACTGAATCTTTTGTGCAGTACATTCTAGGTGTCTGTATTTTAAGAAGTGCATTGCCAGCTTGCAGTGGCAATGTTAGGCACCATGGGGCTTAGGGAGGGCAGCAGGCAGCTGTTGAAAATGGGGATACAAGGCACTAAGCTAGGGGGGAGAGAGCAGTAGGCAGGGACATATAGCAGAGCAAGAAATTTAGTTTTATATTTGGTGTTTCAGACCACATGCCAAATTCTAATTTGGATTTTCAATCAAAACATCTGGTATACCACCTCAGGCTTCATGCAGTTTTTCTGTACTTTCGCATACATTGAAAATACAGGTTACTCACCTGTAACAGGAGTTCTAGAAATGGTATATGTTGTTCATCCACACTTATTGGCAGGTTCCTTGCCGCTTTAAATCTTGCCGGAAGGTCTTCAAGCTGGCTCCTCCCACCCACCCGGGTGGTAAAACTCTCGGCTCCGCCCCATGACACAAGATCTGGCCCGCTGGAAGCTCAGGTTGTGCGTCATGAGGACGTGTGGAGAATGTAGTGGATGAACAACATATACCATTCCTAGAACTCCTGTTACAGGTGAGTAATCTGTATTTCTAGGGACGGATATGTTGTTCATCCACACTTATTGGAAGACTCCTAGCAGTTCTCCGGGAGAAGGGAGGCAAGACGATACCCCTACTTAGGAAAAGAGACTGAGAACCGAGGCCCCAAAACCAACATCCCGGCGTGACTCAAGGTCGATGTGGTAGTGGGTGATGAAGGTGTGTGCTGACTTCCAGGTAGCAGTCCTGCAGATTTCCTGGATAGGGACATCCCTGGAAGCAGCCACCGGCAGTATGGCGGTAGAATGAGCCTTATCCTGTGGGAGGCTCCATGCCCGCCCAACTTATAGCAGAGATCTATGCAGGAGGTGACCCACCTGCCTATCGCCTGCTTGGCTGCAGGTCTGCCAGGTGCGGCTCAGCGTGGTGACAAACAGCTGGCGAACCTCTCCCCAAATTTCAGCTGTGTGCTCCTTATATAGCAAGCGGCGCCTCTAGGGTCCAGAGTATGGAGCCTATATTCGGCCTCCGAGGTGTGACTAGGGTAGAACACCGGCAGAGTCAACACCTGGTTAAGGTGAAACTCCGACACCACCTTCGGAAGGAATTTCGGTTGGGGGCGCAGGACAACCATGTCCCTGTGGAAGACCAGGTAAGGAGACTCGATGGAAAGCACCTGGAGTTCTCCCATCCTTTTGGCTGATGTAATAGCCACCAAGAAGGTGGTCTTCCACTACAGGTGAGAGAGATCACACCTGTGCATTGGTTCGAATGGCTTGCCCATGAGTTTTGCCAGTGCCAGCAGTAAATCCCATGGAGGTGGAGGTTCTCACACCAGAGGGGAAATGTGATCAAGGCCTTTGAAAAAGCACCAGACCACCTTCTCCTGCGCCACCGACTGCTTCCCGGCCCGAGCCCAGTAAGCAGAGATGGCTGCCAGGTGCACCCTTAGGGTCATCGACCTGAGCCCTTGCTGAGAAAGGGACCATAAATAGTCCAAGATGCTTGCCAGGGAACAGGAGGAAGGGTCCAGGCCCTCGCCCTGACACCAAATGGAAAATCTTTTCCATTTGAAGGCATAGCATTTGCCGGTCGACTCCTTACGGGATGCCTCAACTACATTGAGGACCTCGTCAGAAAGACCCAAGGCCTGGAACTCTAGCCACTCAGGAACCAGGCTGTTAGGTGCAGGGATTGAAGGTCCGGATGGAACACCTTCCCCTGATTGACTGAAAGCAGGTCCGGGCAAGCTGGAAGCTGCCTCAGGAGCCTGGAGCTGAGGCTGAGGAGATCTGATACCAGCATTGGCGGGCCAGTCTGGGGCTACCAGAATCACCCATGCCTTGTCCCTCCTCACCTTGAGAAACACCTTGTGGATCAAGGGAATGGGGAAAGGCATAGAAGAGGCCTGGGGTCCACAGCCTAGAGAAGGCATCCCCCTGCAGCGAGCCCTGCTGAGGGGGCCGGGCATGGAACAGCCTCAGCTTTGCGTTCTCCTTGGAGGCAAACAGATCCACCTGAGGTGTGCCCCAATGGGAGAACAGATCTTGTACTACCTCCGGCAGGAGAGACCAGCCCTATCCAGCTTAGGGCATCAGCCAGGGTGTTGGAGGCTCCTGCCACATGAATGGCTAGGAGATCTGCCTCCAGGCTGCGCACGAGTGACCAAATGCGGAGAGCTTCCTTGCACAAGGGCATGGAGCGCGTCCTGCCCTGGCAGTTTAGGTAGTACATGGTCGTGGTATTGTCTGTCTGGACCCGAACCACTTGACCCGTAGAAACGGGAGCCAAGGCGGTGAGAGCTAGCGACCGCCCGGAGCTCCAGCAGGCTGATATGGCATCGACTCCCGGGACCAGAGGCCATGCGCTCTGTGCTCCCCCAGATGGGCACCCCAACCCATCAGAGAGGCGTCGGTCGATAGAGAGACCATCGGCTCGGGGCGGACAAACGGGATGCCCTCCTGCAGATGAGCTGGAATGATCCACCACTGGAGAGCATTCTACATCCCCTGGGTCACCGTCACTAGTTGGTCCAATGGATCGCAGCATTGAGACCACTGGCTGACCAGCCCCCATTGAAGGGGGCCCATGTTCCAGCGGGCCCAACGTACCATGCTGGTGCAGGCCACCATGAGACCCAGGAGGCGCAGGAAGTCCCAGGCAGGGCGCAATTGCCCAACCAGAAATGATCGGGCAAAGGAGGAAAGAACCTCGGCCCTGTCCGCTAGGAGCCATGCTCTGGCTTGAAGAGAGTCGAGCTCTGCCCCAATGAAGAAAATCACCTGCTTCGGTTCAAGTTCTGACTTGGCCTCGTTGATGAGGAGGCCAGCCTGAGAGTAAACCTGGAGGGCCAGATCTCTGGACCGCTCCACCTCCTGTCTGGAGGGGGCTGCTATCAACCAATCATCCAGGTAAGGGTACACCCAGACCCCTCGGCGCCGCAGGAATGCTGTCACCACTGCCATGCATTTGGTGAAGACCCTGAGTGCAGGAGACAGGCCAAAGGGCATGGCTCGGAACTCGAAAAGGGAATCCTTCCGCTCGAAAGCGAAGGAATCTTTGGTGAGACGGACGGACAGGGATGTGAAAAAACACGTCCTGCAGGTCCAGAGAGCAGAACCACATGCCTCGTTCCAAGGATGGTATTATCTGAGCCAGAGTGACCATCCTGAAGGTTCGAGACCTTAGGAACTTGTTTAGGTCGTGTAGGTCGAGAATGGGGCGCCAGCCCCCATCCGTTTTGGGACCAGGAAGTACCTGGACACAAACCCCGGGTCTAAAGGAGGGTCTGCCACCTCTCTGATCACCTCTTTCTCGAGGAGCAGAGCGATGTCGGCTCGGCGAGCCGACAGCGAGGCTGTTGATTTTGAGGCTCCCTGGGGCTTATTAGTTTGAAGGCAGGGCCTGCTCAAACTCCAGAGGCAGGTCTTTCCTACCACTTTCTAACACCCACCGTCTGTGGTAATAGCAGACCAGGTGGAAAGGAAGTAGCGGAGCCGTCCCCCCACGGGGGGAACCTGGGGTGAGGTGACGAGGTTGGGGGCGACACCCCTCAACCCGTCACTGTGCAGGCTTGGAGGAGGGACCGGCCGAGGGACCTCCTGGGCCTTTACCTCCCTGCTTCCTGGAGGAGGAAGCTGCGGGCTTGGGTTTGGGACGCCAAGCGCGAGCCTGCTGGCCCTGATGCTGCTGGGCCGGACGTGCCACGGGCGCAGACGGACGAAAGGGCTTGGGTTGTGGTCTGCGGCCCTTGTCCCTCTGAGCGGATGAGACTGAGTCCAAAGTGGCATTGGACTTTTCGATCCTCTGGAGGTGGCCTTCCACTCCAGGGCCGAAGAGGTCGGTTCCCAGGAAGAGGACATCTGCCAATTTGTGCTGGGTATCCGCTGTGAAGGTGGATATCCTCAGCCATGCCCAACGGCGCATAACGACTGTGGCTGCGACTGACCTGGCGCATGAGTCTCCAATGTCCAGAGCAGTCTGAAGTTGCTGCTTGGCCACTGGCCTGCCCTGGTCCCACACCTGCCTGACCGTGGTCTGCAGGTCAGCCGGGAGATGAGGGACTACTCGCCCAAGGAGCCCAACAGGGCATGGGAGAAATGTGAGAGGCACGGGCCGAGCTGGCCTGACGAAGACCAAGGGAGACGAGGTAGACTTTCGTCCCGCATAGTCCAATTCTCTTGACCCTTGTCGGAGGTTTGTCCACGCCCCTAACGCTTCTGGCACGCCGAAAATGCTGTCGGTACCAACCCTCGCTGAGGGATGTTCCGAGAAACCGGACAGGGAACCGTAGGGACCATGATACTGCCTGGCCATCCTGTCAAGGTGCAGGGCAGGAAGCAGGCGCTGCCAGAGCTCCAAGGCCAGGCCCACAATGGCCTCGGCCACAGGAAAGGCCTCCGTAGGGGAATCCCCTCGGTCCAATATCTCCGTGAGGGGATACTTGGCCCACTTGGATACGGGCTCGAGCTGCATCCCAGTGGACTCTGAGATGAGCCTAACCAAACCCAGAAAGGATGAAGGGCTATCGTCCAGCGACTGACCTCCAGAGGACTCCAAGTCCACTTGCCTGGAGAAAAGGGAGGAATCGTCGTCGGACTCAGAAGAGTCCACAAAGAGCTGCCTCGGGCCTGAGCCACCCTCCACCTGCCGAGGGGGATCGGGAGTGAGGGTGACCGACAGCCCATGGGGTAAACCTTGAGCCGACCGAGAGTTCTTGGTCGGAGCCCCAAACAACGGCTGTGGAGGTGGAGGTTCCACCATAATCAGTGGAGCAGCTGGTTTCGGCTGAGCAACGGGCCTGGAAACAGGCGCCTTGCCTAAAGCGAGGGGTTGCTTCGGCCGCTCCGGTGACAGCCACTTAATGGCCGGGGAAGGCGACTGCCGGCTTGTTCCCAGCCAGCAGAAGCTGTTGCCACATGAGGTCCTCGTATCGTCGACGCAACTTGCATCAAAGCTTCCCCTTGTCCAAGGAAGAGGATGAGGATGAGCGGCAGCGCCGCTTGCCACGGTGCCGAGACCGAGACCGCCTATGGTGGCGGGATAGGCTGGACTGCGAAGAAGTCCGAGACCGAGACCACGAACCTCGGCTTTTCCGAGGAGGGTGCGGGGAAGAAGCGAGGGAAACCCGCCTTCCCCTCGGCTCGGAGGGAACACCCAAGGGCTCCGGAACTGGAGGCACTGGCAAGCCCACGGGATCCTCAACCACCACCGGGGAGAGTGGATTTTTGGCTTCACCAGTCGACAACTTGTCCAATGGGTCGAGAAAGATCTCGACTGCGTCGACGGGAGTCTCGGTCAACTGACCTGACGGGGACACCATGAAGCCAGTGGCCGAAGCCGAAGGATCGACCGAAGTCGATGGTCGACCACTCAGGGAGGGGGACCTCTCCCGCTCCCAAGAGTGTCGATGGAGGGACTTACCCTTGTCCTTCTTCTTTTTGGACTGAGAGGAAGGTCCAGCAGATGTTGGTCCCTCTCCCTTAGTGGAGAGAGACAGACAAAGCTCCTTAAAGGAAGCAGAATATGAGGATCCCAGGGAGAGCGTGCCGCCTCCTCTTCGAGGGCGATCATCTGCTCTAGCTGATCCGCCGAGCCCGCCACCATGGAAACCGCCAACCGGGCCTCTTTCGACTTTACCAGAGGGTAATGCTTTTCGGGTCACCCAAGTTGCAGATGGGCAGCACGGTCTTCCAGGACGTAGGCCGAGAAAGAAGAGCACAGGTCGCAAGCCTGCAGGTCGTGCTCAAGGCCCAAGCAGTAGACGCACATGGAGTGCGGATCCGTCCGAGACATCTTCTGCCTGCATGGGCATCTCTGGAAACCGGGAGTCAATTTGTCCATCACAGCTGCGTAGAGAAAAGTAGTTGACCAAGTCTAGAAAACCTAGAGATCAATTTCGAAAACCAAAGAGTTAGGAACTAGTCTTATACGCAGAGCGTTAAGGAGGGAACCTGAGCTTCCAAGCGGTAAGGAAGATCTGGAGTCATGGGGCGGAGCCGAGAGTTTTACTACCTGGGTGGGTGGGAGGAGCCAGCTTGAAGACCTTCCGGCAAGATTTAAAGCGGCAAGGAACCTGCCAATAAGTGTAGATGAACAACATATCCATGTCCCTAGAAACATTTTTTTCTTAAAACCTAGCATTGAAAACAGAATACAAACAGATACAAACAATTGTGGGCAGAATACCAGTTTTTATGCTTGAAATACCAAATGAACGTAAAATTCAAGCCCTGGATAGGGTAGGAAGGAGGACGGTAGGGACTGTGATCTCTAGTGGTAGAGACGGGGTATGGATCAGAGTGGAGAGGTGAGGTAGCAGCCATGATCATCAGAGATCAATATTGCCAGTGGACACCAGCAACAGATATTAGTTTTTGGCTGGCCAGGTTGGGGGGGTCAACTGATGATTGGAATTGATGGGGCAGACCTGGTACTAGGACACCCAGCCTGCCTAAGAGGAATAGGAAAAGAGCTGAGAAGAGGAGGAGTCAGAAGGTGGTAGTCACTGGGGATTCTATTGTTAGTGCAGTGATGAGGTGGATAGGGCATTGCTGGACCAGGATGGTAGCTCTGCTGAGGTGGGCTGACATTCCTGGGGCACAGGTTCAATAAGTGCAATCTATAGACAAGGAATGCAGTTGGATGGGAGGAGCAGATTACCATCATCCCTGCTGGCACAAACAACATAGGAAACACAACTTCCAAGGACAAAAGTAGTGCATTCATGGAACTAGGGATGTTTCTGAAGGGAAAGGTATCCAGGGTGATTGGTTCCCAGATCTTCTAAGTACTTGGGGCTAGCAAGAAGTGACAGCAGGCCATTAGGCAGGCTATTGCTTGGCTAAAGGTCTGTTGCAAGAGGGAGGGTTTTGTTTCTCTGGCCAGCTGTAGGGCTCCTGGGTGGTCAAAGAAGCATGGAGGAGCAACTATCCTCACTTGCATACAGGCTTGCATGAGGAGTGCACCTTGACAAAAAGTGGGTGAGTTTAAAGGCCAAATGCATGTCGAAGGCCAGGACTTAGTGACCCTCATGGAGACATGGTGGTGGAAACATAGAATTTGATGGCAGATAAGGACTGCTTGGTCCACCTAGTCTGCCCATTTACCCTAGCTACTGTAACACTGGAGACCCTACTTCATCTCCGGCTTTACCCCCCTCCTTTCCTTTCCACTAAGGTTCCCTTATGCCTATCCCATGCCTTCTTGAATCCCATTATCATTTTTGCCCCTGCCACCTGCGCTGGGAGGCTGTTCTGGGCATCTACCACTCTTTCTGTGAAGAAGTACTTCCTCATATCTCCCCTGAGTCTACCCACCTTCAGCTTCATGGCATGTCCCTTTGTTCTTGAGAATCTTTTTTTCTGAAACACCTGGTAATAGGGATACAGATGAGACTACAGGGAAATAAAAGTCATTCAGAGTGCCTGGTGCTCGGTGGCATACAAAAGCAGTAGCAAAAGCAAGTAACAGTTATGGCACTCACCACAAGTATAGCATTCAGAAAAGCATAGAATTTTCTGTTTTTTAGCAAGATGATTTCTTTAGTGCTAAGGTGAATCCAAGTGCATGGAACAGCAAGCAGCACAATAATCTCCTAATGTTTCATCTCCTACAAGGCTTTGTCAAAAGAATAGTACCCTCTGTGGATAGGCAGCTTACATAGCAGCAAGGTCACAGGGCAGTATGTGATTCACATTGACAGTGCTATTTATAACATCATGCATTTAGATACAAAATCTATACAGACAGATTGAAGGACAATCCGTAGCATACCCACAGATTAATAAGCATTTGTCGATTAAGCAATATACCCCGACAGGGTGTGGGTATACTAGAGGATTTACCACGGTTGGTGTGGTTCGTCCCGAGGCGCAGCCAGGGACTTAACCACACCAGTAGTGGTTAATCCTCCAGTATACCCACCCTGAGGGGTATATTGCATTATACAAAGGCCCCGCTTTGTTTTTTCACAAAAAAATTTAAAACGTCCGCTTGTTTTAAAAGTTGTTGCTCGTTTGTTTTTCACTGCAGCGGTACTGCTTGGATTTTTTTGCAAGTTCTGCGCATGTGCCGGAGGATCGCAGATTTCAACTGCCACTGTTCCGAATTTTTTTCACCTTCTTTGCTTTGGAGAGAATGAACTGCATTTTCTTTCTTTTTTTCTTTCCAGTGCTTCGTTTTTTCGGAATGGTGTGGCAGTTTTTCTGAACTTTTCAGGCTAGTGACAGACTATCGGATGTGGGGTAAGGACAAGGTAATCTCGTTGTTATCTGTGTGTTTGGCAGTGCTGTGTTTGTGAGGAACGGAGGGATTTGCCAGGGAGTTCCTGATGCGGCTGAGTGGTGGCTGGCATCTTTTCCAGTGGGTACTCTGGAGGATTTACAATGCTGGAAAGGTGCCAGCCAGCCAATCAAAATGCAGGATTCTCTTTTTTTTTTGCCCCTTGTATAATGCTGAATGTTGTCTTTCTGGCATTGACATTGGTAGTGCAGGAGTTAGAGAGATGCATAATAGGAATGGCAGTGAAGTATTGAACTGACGCAAACCCCATCCCCGCCCTGCAGAGACTGACAGGCATTGGGGTGTGCTTCTGGGTCACCTCACCCTACCCTGCAGACACCAACAAATGTTGCAATGTGCCTTGGGGTCTTTGGGCCTTACGCACACCCCATTCCATAACAAAATACACTGAGATGGGTGCAGTGTAGGAGAATGGGGTGAACTTTGGGGCTTAAGAGTCCAAGGCACACCTCGATGCCTGTCATTGACTGCAGGGTGGAGGTGGGGGTGGAATGGTGTGAGCATTACAGCTGACAATCCCAAGTCACACCCCTGACACCTGTCAGTCTCTACAGGGTGAGGCATTATGGTTAGAAACCTTAATGCCCCGGGCATTTGTTGGTATTTTTCAGTCCAAATTTTCAACATGGGCTTTTGTGACCCCACTTCATGAACAGTGGCACTATCAGTTTGTTATTCGAAAGGTGATTTTGCACAGCAACTGTGCCATTTGGCGCCTTAGGTGCAAAAACACTTTTCTGGCAGGATGTGAAAAATGACAGCTGTACTGTTCATGAGGAGGTATAATAAACTGGCAATGTTGAAAATCTGGAGGGAAAATAAGAACAATTGGTGAAGTCATGAGCGTGCGTAGAAACTGTGCAACGCACGCCTGTAACGCAATTATTTTAGGAATTTTTTTAACCAAATTTTCAACATAGGCATTTTCGGACCTCTGCTCATGAACAGTGGCACTGTGATTTTGTTAATCTGTCCCGAAAGTTGATTTCCCACAGTGACCAAGCCATTGTGCGACAGATGTGTGAAAACACATTTCGGGCAGGATGTGAAAAATGACAGCTATGCTGCTCATAAGGAGGTGTGCCAGTGTGCCCCATGACTTTCAGGGTGGGAATGTTGGGCACACTGGGGTGTGTTCCCAGTGTGCCACACAATGGGGTTGGGGGGGAGGAACATACTGACACGGTCGGCTTTTTGTGAGCAGTGGCACACTGGGGTGGGCTCCCAGTGTGCCACACAATGTGGGGGGACATGCCGACGTGGGGATTGCACCCCCAGTGTTGGCTTTGTTTGGGGATTGTGTGGCAGTGGCAAGAGCCACCACCATGTTTATTGAAATGTTTCACCAGGAAAGGCATGTACAGGAGGCGTGTCATCTCTGGCGCTGGATGATGAGCTTGTCTCTGGGCAGCGGCATATTTCTTTCAAGTTGGTGGCACTTTACATAATTTTTGCATCAGTGCTCGCATGCTGGCTAATTGGGGAATGAGGGACGCACCTATTAAAGCATGCCCTGCATTCGCCAACACTGACACACCTCTCACTGTGCTGCTACTGTAAGATGTTGCTTGCGCACGCGCAAGACAACATAAAAACACCATTCATTCTGCATAGCATGTATGGAATTAATTTACGATCACATGTGTCTGTTATGACACTTCTGTTAATTGATTTATTCCCCAAAACATGCCAACAGCTACTGAAACCGAACATAGCATATTATCCAGGTTTCAGATCCACGTACTAATAACTGTACATTGTGATGTATGATTTTCACTAAAGTCACTGTTCAAACGATCCCAAGAATTGTTTTGGAATTGAATTTTGATAGGTACAGGCCATCCACTTAGCAGAGACCTAAGAGAATATGAGATAGATGAAGCAGGAGTTTGTAAAACTATGGAAAATGGGGTCAGTTTGAGTGTGATTCAGAGAGAGCGAGAGAGAGAAAATTACTGACATAAACATGACAGAAACAGTATATAAGGCAGTGACAATATCAATGCATGGGGGCTGTTTTGTGCACTTGGATTCACTTTAGCATTAATTCAATGTTTGGTGAATAGTGTATGGTGCTTATGCATACTTAACATTGGCCTTTCTCTAGTCCCACCCTCAGTAGAGGAGCTGGGAGGCGATAGGGAATAGAAGGCCCAAAAGAGAGACAGTACCTCCTCAAACTCATAGAGAGTGTGAACAGTAGCACGCAGGAGAGGAAAAAAACCCTGTGGAAGAAGCCTCTGAGGACCCTTGGCAACTGAACGACTCGTCCTGTGGGCATACTAAGAGGAGATGATCCTAAATGCTGCTGATTTCTTAAGATGTATGATTTTTGGCAGGAAGGGATCCATGCTCCAGAGCCTTGGTGATGTGAGCAGAAGTAAGGCTGCTGATGATGCTGCTTCGATGACTTGAGGCATAAGAACGCAATCCAAGCTACTGTGGGAGTGATCTCAATGCTCCATGAACCATGTAGTAGACATAGCTGTATAATTTTCAAAAGTCAGAAAAGGTTGAGAAAACTTGGAGCAACCATGGAATGCTGAGTTAATCAGAAAAGTTGCTGGGCGCCAGTCTTTAAGAATCAGAATTGTGTGAACTGAGCTCCTTTACGGAAACAGGATGAAATGATTTGCTTGGTTTCTTAAGTGCTATGAAGATCTGGCACAGGAGGCTGATACAGTAATCGTATCCTCAAGATGCAGAGGCTAAGCAAATAACTGATGAGACCAATGTTTGACTAGGGATGACCTGAAAGTGCAAAGCAAGTCCAAAAAAGTGTTAGAATGCAACTTCATCAAGGGGCATCTTTGGAGATTTTAGTGGATGATGTTCTGTGGCTCCCAAGCAGGAGGAGTTTGTCTGAGGCATGAGCTGCAGGGATGAATTTAGAAGATGTGAGCCTGGATAAATAATGCTCTATGGTCCCCATGATAATATTGAGGTTTGATGGCAGTAAGATAATAGAGCATGATATGATCGATAATGGAGGAATTTCATATGGATTGAATAGATGACAAGGAATAAGACTTTTTCTAAGTGGTAGTGATAGTAGTACAATATATTTTATTCATCATATGGATCGGATACTCAGTTGAGCAAGGCTCATTTTCAGTGAGGTCCCATACATTCACACATGATACAAACAAAATACAGAAAATATCAAGTTTCAGACATTGTTACAACATTTGTAATAGGGAAAATACAAAAATACAAGAAGTATGAAGTTTCAGATGTTGTTACAAACGTATGTAAAAGGGAAGGATCAGTCTGCAGCTGAATGATTCATGTTTCTAGTTACAATCACAAGGATATCTTAACTAAACATAGATGCAAGTCTGCAGATACATAATTACTCAGCTAAATTTATATCTTGTTTTCATCCTGGTACTAGGCATCAAGGCAGGGGCTTTTTAGTCTGTTCTGTGTGCCATTTTTTGATTTTGCACATACTGATGGGTTTGTCTGCAGGTCTGAGGTGGATAGGCATGGAATTCCAGAGTTTAGGCCCTAAATACAAGAAGTGTTGTCTACCCACCTCCCGGTTTCTGTTGGGGAGTGAAAATTCTCTCTCCAGAAGACGTTAAGGATCCCTTGATACCTCTTATGTGCATAGTTCTTCTTACAAAATCTGGTGCTTTGTTACCATAACATTTGAGCATGTACAGTAGATAGTGTACTCTCCTTCACTCCTCTAACCTTTGCCATTCCAACCTGCCAAAGAGTTTGCATCTGTGTGTTCTGCAAGGGGCATCCAGAATGCAGCGGGTGAATCTGCCATACACAGCATCAAGCTTTGCCAGTTCCAGACTGGATGCTCCCGAGAACAAGTCTTCATAGTTGAAGATTGGAAAAACCATAGTTTCTACGACTTGTTTTCTGGTCTATGCACCCATTAAGTGTTTACTTTTGTAAAAAACCCCGAGGAATTTCCCCAGATTCTTTGTCTGTTTATCTACGTGGGTATTCCATCTGAGTTTCTCATCTAACCAAACACACAGGTAGCAGTAACTCTTGACCTGCTGCAAAGTGACTTGGTCTGCTGTTTTGATTTGTAAGTTGCTTGTAGCTGTGTCCTGACCTTTAGTTCTGTTAAAATACATTACTTGTTTGTTTTTTTCACTCAATGCTAATTTTGAATGCAAAAAGAAGTCTTGGAGTTCATCAAATGCTGCTTGTAGTGTAGATTCAATTTCTGAGTGGTGTGTGCCTGCCTCATACAGTATTGTATCGTCAGCGTAAAGATGGAATTTAACATGGGGTCAGTCATAGTACATGTGTTCATGTACACATTAAATAAAATTGGCCCTAAAATAGAGCCTTGGGAAACCCCTGACACTATAGGAGCTAAGGAGAATTTGAATCCATTTAGGGACACCAATTGCATATGCCCTTTTAAGTATGAGTCAAACCAGTCCATAGTACCACTGAGAACTCCCACACTCTTTAATCTGGACAGAAGGATGTCATGGTGCAAGGTGTCAGATGCTTTAGATACTGTAAATCAACAAAAATGGCTCACACAGCCCTTCTCTCGTCCAATGCCTCCAGGAAGTCAACAGTGACCTTTATTAGGGCTGAGAAGGCACTGTGGAGTGGTCTGAAACCAGACTGGCATTCACTTAGTAAATTTTCAGTTTCTAGGAAGTACTTCAGTTGCGAACATACCAACCTTTCAAAGATTTGTGAGACTATGGACAACAAAGAGATGGTGCGGTAATTTTCTATTTCATTTTTTGGTCCAGTTTTGTAGATTGGAACAACCAAGCCATCCTTCCATTTTAAAGGGTAGACTCCAGCAGCTATAGAAAGATTAAATAACTCTGCCAGGGGAGTTGCTATTATTGGGGTTGCATATTTCAATAGTGAGGCAGGAATACTATCCAATCCACCTGACTTTTTTGGGTTTATTTTTAATAATTCCTCACAGACTTGTGCTTGTGTGACCTTGCTAAATTTAAAGGTATTTTTGGGTGGGGGTATATCCTGATACTCTTGCTTATACAAAGGCTTGTTATTTTGTTCTAAGGTTCAGTTCCCATTTTAATAAAGTATTATAAAATTTATTTGCTATATGCTCATTTAAAGGGACCTCTTCTCCATTTATTTCATAGACGTTTGGAACATCTGCCTTTTGATCTCCTTGGAGCTTCTTCATTATTTTCCAAAATTCCCTGGGGTCTGTTCTTACATTGCTTGCCAGAGTTGTTTTTAAACATTCCTGTTTTTATGTTCTCACTGCATTAGTGTATTAATTTTGTAACTGTGTGTACCTGTCCCAGTCCTGAGCATTATTCGTTTGTTTTGCTTTTTTCAGGTGTTATCTCTTTGTTTCCTTAGTTTGTGGAGCCAGGAATTGTACCAGGGGGAGTTTTTGTACTTTATTTTCCTACCTCCCAAAGGGGCAAATTTGTTGCGGCTGCCCATGAATTCTGCAGTCCACCCTCCCCGACTGCAGGCAGATCCCAGGACTGAACAGCAGAAAAGTGGTGGTATGAGTTGTTAGCCCGCCTTAGTGCCTGGTCCTATGGAAGCTTAACTTTCTTTGAGGATGATAGCGGGGGTTATGACTACAGGTTTATGATTTGAGAGGAACTCCTATGGATTAATTACACAGCACCAATGAGGAGGGATTCTTTGAAGCGGAATTAGGCATCGAGACAAGTCACATGGATGCTCTCGTTTACTGCAGATCAAACCGTGAAGAATCAGTGACTCTAGGTGGAGAAGTCATGGTTGAGTCTTTTGAGATATGGATGTGACAAAAGTCCTGGAATTGATAAGCGATTCAGAGAAAGATGTTATAAAGATAACCAACTTGTCATTGCGTAACAGCATGATGAATGGGACAAAGACTAGCTATATAAAGTATGACCACTGTTGGCTGACTGTTTGAAGATTGAGATGGTGGTAGATGCAGATGATCCCATGTGATGCAATGTCTTCCATATGGAGGACTTCATGAGAGGAGATGATGTTGAAATCTTCGAGGGTAGATGTTAGGAGGCTAGGAATGGTGATTCAGGAATGCTCAAAGTAGCAGTGCATCCATAAGTAAGAAATGTGTTAGTATATTATGGATGTAAGATCAAAGACAGGTCTTGTAAAACATATGTCTGTTTCAGAGGCAGAATGATGAGATGAAGATATTGCCATTGTATAGGACAGGACTGTTTCGGACACATGAGTTGAATAAGAGCATGATGACAAATTACTGATATGAAGGAACAGAAGCCATAGCCTGGGCAGCCTTTGTCTTAAGGTTATTACACAATGGTTCTTCATCATAGAATACAATACCTCAGGGTTCCCCTAGGACTTCCTTACTGTGTTTGCCTGACCTGAATGCTGCAGAATTGAACCTGATGGATGAAGTTGAGCCATATTACGTGTAAGTTGAGGAAATGCCAGCATTCAGAATGAAAAGTGAGTTCATTATAAAGTGACTTACTTGAAGTTGTGGAGTCACATCTCTGGTGGATGAAGGTAATCCTGCCTACACTCAATGACCCCATAAAATATGAATTATGCAGTTGGAGTCCAGTAGGTCTGCCAGTGAGGGATGTGGAGGAATAGAAGAGAGAGCAGGCTAGCCACTTAGGTAGATGAGATGGAGGGTAAGGGAAAATAAGAAAGCATGAAAGCAGGCTATGGAGTAGTGACAGTAAACTGTGCAGCAAAGTGAGTGAGGAGCAAAACAGCAGGAGAGAAAATGCTTGAAAAGCGAGCAGAACTGAAATGGTGTGGACGACCCCTTTATGAATTAGAATAACTAGCAGGGATAAGGCTCCTGGTGTACTATGAATTGGTATGTTAATGTAAATGAGTGGGTTCATTTAAGATGTATTATTTGCTTATGTGAATGACCAGCTAAAGTACAGATAATGTCACTGACTACATTGGAACCCAAGCTAAAATGAGGAATGAAAGAATTGGCTAGAAATGTTTGTGACTCTTGGAGAATGCATTAGCATGTATGCTGGTCACATGATTTGCAGAGTGCAAATGCAAGGCTGTTACCTTCACTTCTAAGTTGCCTCTAGCTTTTATTATGGTACCTTTGTGAGCTAAGGGGAGAGTACAGCACGAAACTGCAGGAGTGAATGTATGGAGAACTGTACCAGAGGTGATAGGAAGGAGCAGAATGTAGGGAGCAGAGTGTGGAAATTCAGACAGGGAGGTGACATCAGCAGCATCACAAACCCAGAAGAGGAGAGAGCCCTAAAAACAGAGTGGGACAGAGCAGAGACCTCCAAAAGAAAAAACAGTTCAAAGCAGCCGGAACAAGGGGAAAGAGTGGAGACCTACAGAGAGCAAACAGATGGCCCAGAAGAGAAATGAGGTGCAGGACAGTGGGGGGGGGGGAGGCAGAGACAGCCAACAAAAATGCCACAAAGGTGGCAAGTAATGGGAGACAGAATGGGACAGGGAGAAAGGAAAGAGGGGGGTAGAAAAGTAGAGGAAACAGAAAGAAAAGGATGGAAAAGGCGAGGGGGCAGTAAACTGCTGAAAATTTTCGAAGCAGCAGCAGAAGCAACAAGAGGGACAGCCTAGAGGATTGTGAGTAGTGACAATCATGAAAAGGGGGCATTTTTTTCTTTTCAGTTGAATTAATTAATGCTGCAATGGAGACTGCAGCAGAGTGCAGGGTGGGATGCAGTAGTGTAGCAAGTGGCCGAATGTGGGGAGTGTGGTGGACAAAATAGTGTGGTGAACGCGCAGAGATTGCCATTCATCTCCACTATTTACAAGTCTGTCCAGTATCCGGTAAGCTCCTTTCACTCTACTGTGCTCGCAAGATGTAAGGGAGGCAGTATAGCGCAGTGAGGGAGGCAGTATAGCGCAGTGGTTTAAGGCTCTGAGCTGCAAATCTGGAGACCTGGGTTTGAATCCCACAGCCCACACTTGCATACTGTGTGACCCTGAGCAAGTCACTTAACTTCCCTGTGCTCCCAGGTCACACCTGTAAACAAGCTTTCGGCTTAGTGTGCTACTCCTGGTTAAACAATTTACAAAAAAAAAAAAAAAGATGTCTGCAGGGCTATGCCCACTGCAGCCATAAAAAGAGAGCAGAACAGGAGGCAGAATAAAGGAGAAGATGAGAAAACAACTAGAAAAAGGGAGGAAGGGCACAGCCACAGGAACCATGCAGCTGCTCAGGAGCTTAAAATGCTCTGAGTGAGGATTGCTGGGAGAGGCTGGCTTTTATTGGGATGGGGAGGAGTTATTCATCCACATTAAATCTTAGGCAAAGCCCTCCCAAAAAAAATCATCTTTCTGAAAAGAGAAGAGTTTGTGCTTTACTTTATGCTGTGCTAGTGGGGAGTGTTGTGACTGTTTCCTGTTTCAAGACATAGACTACTTTGAAAGGATAGGCCTGATAAGAAACATAGAAATTGTCAGTAGATAAGGACCGCTAGGCCCATCCAGCCTACCCTTAAGTCCTGTTCTTGATTACAGCTTTTGACCCTCCCCCCACTAAACCTCTATGGTTCCCTTATGCCCGTCCCATACATGTTTAAATCCAACCACCACAGTGCTCGCTCCCACCACCTCCTGTGGCAAACCATTTTATGCGTCCACCACCCTCTCCATGAAGAACTTCCTCACATTCCCTCTTAACCTTCCAATTTCATGTCATGCCCCCTAGTTCTTGTACTCCTCCTGTTTTGGAAGATCCCACAACACCCTGTTTATGCCAATGAGGTATTTGAATGTTTCTATCATGTCCCCTCTCTCCCTCCTCTCCTCCGGTGAGTACATATTGAGGTCCCTTAAGTTTTCCTCGTAAGTCTTGTAGTGTAAGCCCTGTACCATCTTAGTCACCCTTCTCTGGACCACCTCCAGTCTGTTAATGTCCTTTTGAAGATGCAGCCTCCAGAAATGCACACAATACTCCATGTGAGGCTTGACCAGGGTTTTGTATAACAACATCACTAACTCACACCTTCTGCTGGTGATACCCCTTGCTATGCACCCCAGCGTGCCACTGGCCCTCCCCGTTGCCTTAGTACTCCGCTTTGACATTTTTGGATCATCTGAAATAGTAACCCCCAGGTCTCTTTCCTCTTTGGTGACTGTCAGCAATCCCCCCCCCCAATTCTGTAGCTCTCCCCAGGGTTACTGTGTCCCAGGTGCATAATTTTGCACTTTTTTGAATTAAACCTCAGTTGCCACTCTGCAGACCATTTCTCAAGCTTCCCCTCATCCCTCCTCATTTTCTCCACCCCTTCAGGGGTATCCACCGTGTTACAGATCTTTGTGTCATCTGCAAACAGGCAGACATTTTCTTTCAGCCCCTCTGCAATGTCACTGATGAAGACATTACACAGAACTGGTCCAAGGACTGATCCCTGAGGTACTCTGCTGGTCACACTCCTCTCCCCAGACTGTACTCCATTTACCAACACCCTCTGTCTCCTGTTCGTTAGCCAGTTCCTAACCCAGTTTACCATCTT
This sequence comes from Neoceratodus forsteri, assembly GCA_016271365.2. Lineage (NCBI taxonomy): Eukaryota > Metazoa > Chordata > Ceratodontiformes > Ceratodontidae > Neoceratodus > Neoceratodus forsteri. The sequence continues at coordinate 319,659,419 of JADMNL010000023.1, forward strand.
GTCTCCCATGCCCAGACTACCCATCTTTTCAACCAGCCTCCTATGTGGGACGGTGTCAAAGGCTTTGCTGAAATAGAGGTTGGCGACATCCACCACTCCCCCAACCCCGGTTTACTTCCTTCATCACTCAGTCGAAGAAGTTTATGAGATTTGTCTGACACGACCTACCCGCTGTGAACCCATGTTGCCTTTGGTCCTGGGCACCGATGGCTTCTAGATGTCCCACTATCCTTTCCTTAAGCAGTGCCTCCATGATCTTCCCCACTACTGAGGTGAGACTGACGGCCTATAGTTGCCCGCCTCCTCCCTACTGCCTGACTTGTGTATAGGGATGACATGTGCCCTCCTCCAATCCTCTGGCACCACTCCTGTGTTAAGTGACTTGGTGAGCAATGCTGACAGTGGTTCTGCTAGCTCTCTTCGCAGCTCCTGTAGTATCCTTGGGTGTATACCATCTGGTCTTATTGCTTTGGCCACCTTCGATTTAGAGAGTTCCTTCGGGACTCTCTCCCCACTGTGAATGGACTGTTGTCCACCTCTTCCCCCACCTTGGCATCTGATGCTCAGCTGTGGTCCCTGCCCCCCCCCCTTCTGTGAATACTGAATAGAAGTATTTATTCAGTATTTCAGCCTTACCCATTCCTCCTTACACCCTTTCTCCCTTTAAGTCTTAAACCCCCCGGTTTTCTCCTTTCGCTGATGTACCTGTAGAATGTCTTGTCCCCTTTTTTTACTGTCTGCGCTAAACTTTCCTCAGTCTATGCCTTTGCTCTCCTCACCACCTTCCCTGCTTTCTTTAGACACTCTCGGTACACCTCTCTGTCCTTCTCCCTTTGGGTCTCCTTATATTTCCGGAACCCTACCCTTTTAGCACTTCCTTTTCTGCTACCTCTTTTGAGAACCAGAGAGGCATTTTCCTTCTCTTGCCTCTTGGTACCAATCTGATGCATTTGTTTGTTACTTCCACTATGGCTCCTTTCAGGGTCACCCACTGCTGTTCCACCCCCCTCTCTCCTTTCCCCCTATTCTCCAGGGCAGTTTTGATAACTCTACCCATTTCAGCAAAGTCTGCCTTTTTGAAATCGAAAACCTTCACTTAGTGTGACTTGACTGAATCCCTGTCTGCATGCTGAACCACTCTATGTGGTGATCACTGGATCCTAGTTGCCCCTCCACCCAGACATCAGTGATTCTTTCCCCGTTTGTCATTACTAGATCAAGAATCGACCTGTCTTTGGTGGGATCAAGAACCAGCTGCCTGAGTCCTGCGCCTTGTAGGGAATCTAGGATGCCTCTGCTTCTGGCAGAAGCAGCTGCCTGGGTGGTCCAATCCATATCTGGCACATTGAAATCCCCCATCAGAAGAATCTCATCTTTCATTGCCATTTCGTGTATTTCAACTTCAGTGTCCCTGTCCACTTCTTCTCCTGACCTGGAGGCCTGTACATCACCTGTGTGCATATTGCTGTGCCATTTCCTGGTTCAAGGGTGACCCACAGTGCCTTGGCCTCCCCCTGCCTACCCTGTATCTGTGTTGCCTTTATACCCTCCTTGACATAAAGGGCAACTCCTCTCTCTTTTTTTTCTCCCCTATCCCACCTAAACAGAGTATAACCTGGTATATTTGCTTCCCACCCATGACTGGCAGTGCACCAGGTTTCAGTTATTTCTACTATGTCCAGGTCTGCCTCAACTTTCACAAGCAGGAGGGTATGTATTTATTTTATTTATTTACTTACTTATTTACTTAAATTTTATTTATTTTATTTATTTATTAATTAGAAAAGTCAGATTTACAACCTTTGAGTCATGGACTCATTTACAAAGGCACCTCATTGCCGGGGGGAGGGTACTTGCTTAGACAGCGTTACATAGTGTGGTTACAACAGTGAGAACAGTACAGGTGCAGAACATTAAACATAGAGTACGCATAGGTTACATAGTAATGTTACTTGTAATAGGTTACAGTCATATACAAGGTACCCAAGGGTTACATTGGGGGTACAGCCCTGGACATACCTAGATAATACCTGGAGAGGGTGGAGGTAGGGATGAGGGAGTGGGGTGGGATGGAGGGGGAGAGGATAGGCTGTCCGGAGGATGTTGTCAAGTCAGGGAGGTCTGGCAGGAGGATCCCACAGTGGGATTAATTAGGTGCATCTACAGCAATGAGTGTCAAAGAGATGGTTCTGGGGGGGCAATTTTGAAGGGACTAATTTTGGCAATGTCTGTGATGCAGGGTGGGAGGGAGTTGAACCAAGCAGGGACTCAGTAATGGAAGGACCTCTGGGCTAGCAAGGTCTTGATTCTGGGCACCAGAAAGGTGGCCTTGACAGAGCTATGGGTGGCAACAGATGAGGATGCATGCCATAGGGAAGCAGAGACCCCAGGAGGGGAGAGCCCTAGAAGAGATTTTTTGGCAAGTAGGCAGGTCTGGTAGCGCAGACGCTCCTCAAATGTGAGCAGGGTGGTGGTGGAGTACAGCAGGCAAGTGTGAGTGTGGCTAGGGGTTCCGGTCAGGAGCCTGCAGGCCTTATTGATTGCGAGCTGCATTTTAGTCAAGGTGGTATTGTCTGCTGCAGCGTAAATGGGCAAGCCATAGTCCACTAGCGACAGGATCGAAGAGGTGATGGCCAGCCGGAGGGCAACTTAGGGGAGGCAATCTCTATGATGGTATAGTAGGCCTATCCAAGAATTTATGGTGAAGGATAGGGCATTGATGTGGATGTGGGAGGTGAAAGCTGAGTTGAAAGTGATGCCTAGATATTCGTAAGAGGTCATTTGCTCCAGTGGGTGCAGGGTGCTGGGGAGAATGAAGAGGGGTGCATTCTTGGCCTTGTTTTGGTGATGGGAGAAGAGCACTGACTTAGTCTTCTTTAGATGAATGACAAGTCGGTGGTCAAGGAACCACTTTTCAGCTTGGTTGTAGGTGTGCTGAAGGGATACCTGGAGAGAAGAGGGATTGGGGTGGGATGCAAAGAGAACCGCATCATCGACATAGAGGAGCATTTTTCCTGTGCAGGAGATGGGGAGAGTGTTGAGGTAGAGGCTGAAAAGTACAGGGCCCAGAATGAAGCCCTGGGGTACCCCAGAATGAATGGGATGGGTATTGGACAGGGAGCCATTTATCGTCACATGCTGGAATCTAGCACAGAGGTAGCTGGAGAACCAGGCAAGGGGACCAGCGGAAAAGCCGAGTTGGTGGAGGGAGTCGAGCAGGAGGGGGTGACAAACAGAGTCAAAAGCCTTGGAGAGGTCTATGAACACTGCGCTGGCAAGGTTGCTGGAGTCAAGAGCAGAGTGTAGGTATTGAGAGAATTCCAGGAGAGCAATAGTGGTACTGTGTCCTGGGTGGAAACCATGTTGTTCTGGGCACATTATGTCATATTTAGCCAGGTACTCAGAGAGTTGAATAGACGCTATTTTTTCTAGGGCTTTAGAGAGCGGAGGGAAGATAGAGATCGGCCGGTAGTTGTCAGGTGCAGAATGATCTCCACTCTTATGTATAGGGGTGATTCCGGCTGATTTCCAAGCACTGGGAAACTGACCGAGGCATAGAGACCAGTTTAGTAGGTCTGTAAGAGGGATTAGGACGACATCCAAGACCAGGTGGAGGATTCTGGAGTCTAGGGCGTCACAGCTGGGGTTGTTGCTACCAAGGGCTTTTAGCAGGTGTGGCCTGGCTACGTGGGGGGATATTTTGTGCAGGTAGAAAGGAGGGCGATCCAAAGTAGGGGGGACAGAGGTGGGGATTGGGTCAAAAAAGTTGTTTGGGAGGACAGAGATTAGGTCAGAGAAGGTAGTATTGAGGCAATCAGTTATGTGAGTTGGGTCTGTAGTGACGGTGCCATTGATGGCAAGCTGGGATGGTGGGGTGGGAATGGGTCTTCCCATTAAGCTCTTTCATGCTGTCCCAGAAAGTCCGGGTGGAACCCCAGGTGGATGCAAGGGTGGCCTGATAGTGCTCTGCCTTGGCCCATCTAATGGCCCAGGTGCACTGATTATGCACCGCGTTGTAGGCTTGTCTAGCAGCCAACTTGCCTGATTCGATAGCGATGGCCCCGAGATTATCCCTATGCTGAAGTTTTTGGATAAGGGATGGGGAGATCCATGTGGCATTTTGTTTTTTAGTACATATTCTGGTGTGAGGGGAGAAAAGGTCACAGGCCTTGCTGAAGGCATTGGTGAAGAGGCCTAGGGCAGAGTCAGTATCAGGGGCATGACGGATGGGGGACCAGTATAGCTGTGCTAGATGCAATTTTAGCATTCTGAGACCCCTGGGGCATAGGCGCTGGCGCAAGGTGGCCTGGGACACAGGTTTCAGTATGGAGGATGACCAGAGACAGAGGACAGGTGAGTGATTACTAAGTGAGTCGGGGAGGACCTTGACATCCCAGATTTTACGAGGGCAGTTAGATAGTATTACATCTAGAAGGGGAGGGTGCTGGAGCCACTTGTCCAATTGAATCTAGTGGGATGGGTGACTAACTGGGACATGTCCAGGGCAGCGAAGGAGTCCCTAGTATGGGAGGCAGTGTTAACAGGCCAACTGATGTTAAGGTCACCAAGGATGAGTTGCTCGGCTTTGTGTGGTAGGGAGGTGAGGTAGTCGATGAGAGACTGGACCGCTGGGTTCTGGTTCCTCGGGGGTATGTAAGAGACTGTGAGGAAGAGTGGACCCCTGACTGGGTCAGGGGTAATTTTTAGAGTGAGGGCTTGGGTGCCATAGTCAAGCTTGGGAGTAGGGAGCACATGGCTTATAAGGGTGTCCCACTTGTAGATTGCACACCCACCACCGCGTTTACCAACTCAGTCTTCCCTGAGCAGGGTGTATCCAGGGAGGGAAATAACAGAGTCAAGGGTTGTTTTGGAGAGCCAGGTCTCTACTAACACAATAATATCGGGTTGGCGTTGTACAACCCAGCACAGGAGTGTGGCGGATTTCATTAGAAGGCTGCATATGTTCTATGATGCAACACGGAAACCGTCTCCAGAGTGGGGTATGGAAGGGCTAGTTGGCATAGGTCCAAGGTTTGGGTGTATATTCCCAGAGAGCAGTAAGAGCAGAGTAATTAATCTAATTACTGGGTGGGCCCACTGAGACCATTACAGTCCCTTTTTCAGAGGCAACTTGGGATTACTTACAGATAACACAATAAATATTCAGATAGGGCAATACACATTACAAATTTCAGAGTGCAGCAGTAGCAAGCAATATAATCCAACAAGTACCAATATGGGTAGACAAGTTAACAGACAATTAGGGCAAAGGGTAGCAACATACATTACAGAGTATGTAAACACAGCAGATCAGACAAGTCCATCTCAGGGTAAACACGCTAAGTGTCAAGAGTGTAATACTCCAATTCATTAGTGGTTTGGCATTAGGTCCAGAACAGCCATATGTCTGCACACTAGCAATTATGATGATAAGCATCAACGATTACAAGTATAGCAGCTCATGGGGTGGCTTTCTTTAAAAGAGAAGGGGTCACTGTTGAAGACAAGGAGGACTTTAGGGGTCAAGCAGTGTCGGAGTCCATCTGGGTCAAGCAAAGGATTGGGGACAAAAAAATAATTCTGGGGTATGATTACATGCCCCCAAAACAGCTCAGTTGAGCGTGATGCCCAGCTGGTCAGGGAAATTATGAGAGCAGCCAAATTAGATGCAGTGATGATTTTGAGGGACATCAGCTTCCCATGAATAGATGGATATCTTACCAGATCCTTACCGCAAAAACCAAGTCCGGCTACTACACTACCCAGCTGGAAACCTCCAAATCTCAAAAAGGCTTATTATCAGGCATCAGTTCTTTCTTAGGAACTGCCTGCAATCTCACATCTTTATTACACAGAGAATAATACATGGGTGGGTGTGTTTAACCAGAAATGTAAATGTTCCAAAGTGTGGGATGCTACATAAACCCCAAGAGTGAGGTGTTTATAAAAGACTCCCACACCGAGGGTGTGCATAAAATTCTGAGCTACACACACACGCGTTTTTTGAATACTGTCCAGCATTTTTAATAAGGAATGGGTTTAGAGCGACATACGACATTTATATAAACTCATTGTGAAACTCATACTGTAGTTCAGTTACAGTATGTACACTTTAAACTGTAAAAATTCAGCTGCTTTTCTGTGAGGGACAATTATTTTAAATGAGAGGCAGTTGCACGACTGAGGTGTGTAGCTTCAGCAGTGTGAGTTTGATTGATAGCTTGTGGTTGCATGTGACTTGTTATAACCAAAACTTACAACACAGTTATTTAGCTATTATAACACTTTAACCATTGGTGGCATCAGTATCACAGATGCTATGAATACCTACTTTACAAAACTAAAGCTTACCCTGCCATCACTTTCTTACCCCTTGAACCCCCCCAGGCAAGTCTGGAAGACCCATAAATGGACATAATGGTCCTTGTATTCCACCGTTTCACATCAAAGATATTCACCAAGAAGATGTTCTGAAATTGCTAAAGGGGCTTGACATCTCCAAGAGTGCAGGATTTGATAACATACAACCAAGAATAGTGAAGATCATCACTGACTGCCTAGCATTACCTATTACAATACTTATCGGCCTCTCCATTACAGCCAGCCAGACCCCTTCAGTTTGGAAAACTGCCACTACAATGCCCCTGCACAAAGTTGGGCCAGCCTTAAACACAACCATTACAGACCTATCTCAGTTTTATCAACATTCAGTAAACTTCTAGAAAGACAGGTAAATGATAAACTAATGACACATCTACTTGATAACAAGATACTCTCACCAGCACAGTCTAGGTTTAGACCTAACCACTTGACCAGCACAACAATGCTGAAGGTAACAAATGACTTGTCACTAGCAATAGATGATGTCCACACTGCTGGTGCAGGCTTCGTTGACCTAACAGAGGCAATCAACATCATCAATCATGACATGCAAAAAGTTATACAATGAGCATGATGGCAAAACTACACAGATAGAAGAACTATCCCAGATGGTGATGAACCCGACTCATAAGATAGCAATGATATCTCGTGAATCAGATTCGTTACACCCACTATCTCCACACTCTGGTTCGTCATAATTGCAGACCAGCTATCCCAATCCAATGGAGCTTCTGGTGAATGGTGGAGAGAGACCGTCTCACTGACATAAATAAATAAAAAAATGAAAATAATCTATCCACAAAATCGCTGATCTGCTTTTGGCAACACACTCGCTGTATAAACCGCACATGGTATGTTTGAGTGTGTCATACCATTTATATCTTCATTTGGGATCTGCAACCTCTTGATCCCTCACTCGTGGCTACACCACTCATGAGGGGTCAAGAGGTCACAGATCTCTTATGGAGATAAAAACCGTATTGCACGCTCACCCATACCATATCCACTATTATGTCACTTAGGGTCAACACAATCTTCGGGTTGAAAGGCTACTTACCAGACAGATCCCAAGTAGTGAAGATAATCAGTTCTTTCTCCTCTCCCAAAGTACTCAAATTAGTGGTCCCTCAAGACTCCATTCTGGGACTCTTACTTTTCAGCTGGATCATCAACAACCATCTGAACATATACAAAGGCGCAGACGCATACAAGTACCTCATTGTCAATGACACAGTCATCCACACTAAGGCAAAGATCATAACATAGCTCAACATCTCCTTGCAGTCAATATTTAACCATGCCCATGACAGGATGTGAAAAAATGGATTGCTACTAAATAGCACAAAAAACAAGAAAATGCTTTTCACAAGCAAGCCATAGCTCAACAATTCAGTATGCATCACACCTGCTGTGGGATCTCCACTGCAAAATGCTGCTACCTCAAAATACTTTGGTGTTTGTGTAGATACATAGATACATAGACAGCGTCGGCAGATAAGAGCCTACGGCCCACCCAGTCTGCCCATTTGAGCTTGTAAGTTCACTTTATGTTTTCCTAGAAGTCTATTGTAAGAGTAGAAGTGTGTAAGCCAAAAACTATCATTTGCTGTATGAAGCATGCACCCAAAACTTGGACTACTATACCGCAACTATACCTGCCTTGATAACAGCACTAAAAAACTGATACTCCACCAATCTCATCTACCAGCATTAAAATACAGAAGCAAACATTATAGGTCAGCACATTTTTACCCAACTGAGGATATCCTAGTGCACAAAATTCCAAATTAAAAAAAAATCTTGAGAGGACCAGTGGTAATGATGAGACCGAACTCCTGTCCACCTTTAAGGACTGCTTCTTAGAACAGCATGTCCAAAAGTGTACAGTACTAGGTCTGAGACCACACTTGACCTTGTTCTCAGTAGTGGGAATGGGATTTTGGCCAGTGTTAAACTCAAAGAACCTGTAGGACACAGTGGCCAACGTCAAGTTACTTCCTCCATGGTGACAGGGGAAACTAGCTGGACTTCAGCTACATGGACCAGAAAATTTAGAAAGGCAGACTTTGCAAGGACCTGGGGTCCAGGGATGTGAAGCGACTGCATGAGGTTGGCAATACAGACAACATATGGTGTTTATTAAAAAAGCTGTTCAAATCGGCTGCAGTGATCTTCATTCCTGTAAGCAGTACTGAATCTCTGGAGTGGAGACCCCTTCAGATTAACTGAAAGACAGGTATGCCTCATGGGAGAAACGTAGAAAAGTTGGACTGATTAGCATAAAGATTATAGGATTGTCGATATACAAGAGATTGCTGTTAATTACTAACAGGACCACCACTTTTGAATAAGCATTACATATGTGAAATGTTGAGTGAATGGTGACCAACACTGTGTATGAATAAAATGATATAAAAATGCAGAACTTGAGTCATGTCCCTTTTTGTGGACTATTGTAAGCATTAAGGAAAAATGGGAAACAAGTGACTCTCCATAGCTCAGCAGGGACCTAAGGCCAGTGAATCTAAACAGAAAGATGGTTTATGGCTGCTGGAAAGGAGTGACTTGCTTCTAGAAGAGGGCTGAGCAATACTGAAGAGGTGCAAAACTAGACTTAAGAAAGCCGAGTAAGGTCCTGAAGTCAATATAGTTATGGGAGCTGCAGGCAAAGCCAAAGCCTTCTTCCAGTGCATACATTTAAGGAGGAACATGAAGAAGGAGATTAGACACTTGAAAATGGGGATAAGGGTGACAGACCTGATAGAAAGTAAGAGGTAATGGCTGTTATACTTAAAAAATACTTTGTTTCAGTGTTCATCAAAGGGACCCTGGTATTGGAAGGGGATTTACTGAGAGGACCCATAGCATTGAGGTAGCCACAATGTAGCCAATGAACATTACGCCTGCTGTGGTAATGGACACCTGACAAAGATGAGACCAGATAAGTCACAAGGGGTGAATGGGATACACCATTTTCTGTGGGGAGAGGTAAAAGGGGAGTTTGAATATGAGGCGAGTTTGTCTCTGAGAGTTTATTTATCTCTGAGATTTTTTGTACGTTTTGCTGGTGGTTTTTGAATTTAGACTAATCTTTCTTTAAGTTGCTGGCCTGTCTGGGGACTGTGCTGGATGGTTTGAATTTAGCTTAAATCTTTCTTTAACAGTTGCTGGCTTGTCTGGGGTCTGTGGCTGGGGAAGGGGTTTCTTTGCCCAGTAACACAGCAGCCAATCAAGTTTGTTTGGATTTTAGTTTTAATCTCTCTTCATATGTTCTCCGAGTCATTTCGGCTGTTCATTCTACTTGCTGTGGAGAGAAGTAAGAGGGGAGTTTGAATATGAGGAGAGTTTGTCTCTGAGAGTTTATTTATCTCTGAGATTTTTTGTAAGTTTTGCTGGTGGTTTTTGAATTTAGACTAATCTTTCCTTAACAGTTGCTGGCCTGTTTAGGGACTGTGCTGGACGGTTTGAAAAGAGCCCCCCCTCTACCCACCCCCTCCAGCAGTGTTCCTTAAATACTAAAAAGCCATTGGGGGTTGGGCTTGAAAGCTGTGAGGGAGGAGCGTGAGGAGCTGCAAATGTTCCATATGAGCTAACTCTTAAAGCTTAGGTGTTAAAAAGTTCAGACACTGACGCTTTTACTAATTGAATTTTAAGGTTTAAATGTTTTAAAGTTGCAAGTTTGAAAGTCAAACTGACAAGTTGGGTTAAGGAGGGGTAACTGCATCTTTAAAGTTGAAAGTTTAAAGTTCAGATTGACAGGGTCATGTATAAATGTGTTAACTAGAGTTACTGAGCTAGCAAGCTAGGGACCAATGGGGTAAAGAAGGACTCGGAAGCAAGCTAGTAGGGTGACATATGGTATCCAGCTATTGCTGTACAGAGTGTGTGATAAGAAATTGAGGTTACATTTAAGTTAAATGTGAATAATGGAGGGAAGGAACATGGGGCATTATGGGGGGATCACACTAGGGGGTGTAGGGGCATGAATAAGGGTGGCTGGAGACATAGCAACAGTGGATGGAATGGGGAGCTCCATGGAGTGAGGGTGGCAGGCACAGGGAGGATAATGGGGTGCAATGGTTGTGGGGTGGCTGTTTGGATGAATATACTATGGAAACTGGGGGGATTGTCCAATCCGTTACAGGCTGAGCAGACTGGAAGAGGAGGTACAGGGGCTCTGGAGGGAGCTGGAGAGGGTAAGGGGGGGGCTGGGGCAGGAGGGACCCCAGAGAGGAATAGCTGGGAGAAGCAGAGGAGGAATAGCAGGGTTAAATCCCATGAGGATGTTGGAAGGGGGGATGGATGTAAGGAGAGCAGAGGGGCAGTAAGTGGAGGGAAGGCTCAGGACAGGGGGAGGAGGAGAGGGACACCACTGCGGGGGTAGCAAGTAATAGGTTTGCAGTGTTGACATCAGAGATGGTAGTAGAGGTGTCAGAGATCGGTGGGGGGGGGAGAAGAGTAGTGAAGGCCCAGGAGTCAGACTGGGAAACAAAGAAGGGGGGAGGAGAAGAGCATGGTAGAGGTAGAGGGAGAGGCAGGAACAGGGGGAGAAGATATAGGAGTCGCAAATGGTGTGGATAGGAATAATAAGGAGCAGGACAGTGTGGACTCTGGAAATGTGGACAGTGAAAGCAGGAGGAGGGGGATATGGGACAAAAAGATGGGTTACTAGTGCTGGGGATTCTATACTGAAAGGGGTCAGATGGGGCGGAAGGGGAGAAAGGCACAGTTGTATCTGGGTCGAGGCTATTCTGGGGTTGACTATGGGCAGGGCGGGGCAGGCACTACTCAAGTGTGCATGGAAGGGGAGGAAGAAACCTCACATAGTGATGCACGTGGGTACAAATGAATTGGCAGGAGATGGTAGAGGTGGTAAAGGAGGTTTGAGGTTGGGTAGACAGTGTGAGGGAAGTGGGGGTCAGTGGTATTCTCTGAGGTACTTCCAGTACCGTGTGGAAGTACAGTGAGGAAAAAAAGGATAGAGGAGTTAAATGACTGGCTGAGGGATTGGTGCCATATCAGGGAGTATGGATTAGTGTCAGACTGGGGCAGGACTTGGGGCAATAGTGACCTATATGCAGGGGACAGGAGTACTAAAACAGGGAACAGAGGGGTACATATTAACAAAGGTGGATTTAAACTAGATGGGGGGGTGGCAAGGGGACCGCTGATAGGAAAAGGGTCCGGAAAGGGAAGCCTAGTGAGCTTACCCCCCTAGTTATGGGTAAAGGCAGTGGGGAAGCAGCACAGAGAGGGATAAAATGGGAGAAGAATAGAGGTAGAAAAGGGAGGAGACAGACTGGAGGGTGGTCTCACTGAATGCAAGAAGCCTAAGGAATAGGACAGCGGAGTTACAGGTTCTCTTGGAAGGGGAGGGGGTGGACATTGTGGCCATTACAGAAACGTGGGCCTCCCAGTACCAGAACTAGGATATGATGATCCCAGGGTTCAGGTTATTCAGAAAGGATAGGGCTAAGGGGAATGGGGCGGGTGGCAATCTATGTAAGGGAGGGGATAAAGGGGAGGAAGGGGAAGAGGGGAGGACAGAAGCGCTATGGATGCAGTTCCAAGATGCAAAGAATAGGACACTGAGGATGGAGGTGGTGTACAGGCCACCAGCTTAGGGGAGTGACCTGGATAGGGAATCAGCTGAACAAATTAGGAGGGTCTGCAGGAAGGGGAGCACAGTGGTGGGTGGAGTGGGGCACCCCATCCACCACAAGTGCAAGGGAGTGGATCCTGTTAGTAGCATTTCAAGACTGCTTCCTGACACAGTTGGTCCAGGGGCCGACTCTATTAGAAAGGACTCTGGACCTTGTACTGGATAATGGGGAAGCTGTAAGGAATCTGGAAGTGGAGGAACCACTGGCTAGGAGTGACCACTATTCGGTGTGGTTCATGCTCAACATGGGAAGGGAAACAGGGGGCACGGTTACAAGGGTGATTGAGTTTAGGGGGACGGACTTTAAGAAGATGGGGGAAATTTTGGGCAGGCACCTGGCAGGTATGCAGCCACACATGGATGCAGACCAGAAATGGGACATCATAAAAGAAGGGCTGGAAGAGGCTACAGAGTCTTGCACTAGGAAGAAAAGCAAGAAGGGCAGGGCAAAGAAACCCAGTTGGCTGACACATGAGGTTATAGAAGAGGTGAGAGCCAAGAGGGCAGCATTTTGAAAGTACAGGAAATCGGGGAGGGGTGAAGATAAGGATACGTACATAGAGAAGTCTATGGAGGTTACCAGACTGGTCAGGGCAGCCAAGGTGTCCAGGGAGCTGAGACTGGCGCAGGGAATCAAAAGTGGAGAAAAAGACTTCTTCCACTACATTGAAGAGAGAAGAAGCAAGGATCCAGCTGCTGAGGATTAAGAAGGGCGGGGTGGGTGAAGAAAGGGCAGAGCAGGCAGAGGTACTGAGGAATACTGCCTGTATTCACACAGGAGAAAGGGAGGCAGATAACCCAGATGAGAGGGGGTTGGGAGGAAGGAGACAACAGAGGTAGGGATTACAGAGAGCAGGGTACTAGATGGGTTGAGGCCATTAAGGGCGGATAAAGCACCTGGACCTGATGGCATTCACCCTAGAGCACTAAGGGGGTTGGCAGAGGTCCTGGCGGGGCCACTTGCTGACCTGTTCAATACCTCCCTGGACACAGGATGTGTACCAAAGGACTGGAGAATGACCCATGTGGTGCCCATCCACAAAAGTGCCCCAAAGGATGAACCAGGAAACTACAGGCCAGTGAGCCTCACATCGATCATGGGAAAGCTCATGGGAGATCATCCTAAAACAGAGGCTGATGAAACTTCTTGGAGAAAACAGTCTCCCAGGATGAGTCAACTTAACAGAGTTTGTAACAGGAAGATCCTGTCAGACAAACCTTGTAGAGTACTACGACTGGGTGACGCAGGCGCTGGACAAGGGCCATGCAGTGGATGTCCTGTATTTAGACTTCAGCAAGGCCTTTGATTCAGTGCCACATGGGAGGTTGAGGGAAAACTGGAATATGTGGGGGTGGGACCAAAAATGGTGAAATGGATCACAAACTGGCTAAAGGGAAGGCAGCAAAGGATGGTGGTGGGGGTGGGCCTCTCGTCACTGAGAGCAGTGACGAGCAGAGTACCATAAGGATCAGTACTGGGACTGGTGCTGTTTGGGAATTTTATTGCAGATATCTCACACGGTATCTGGAGCAAGATCAATCTGTTTGCAGATGATACCAAGATTGGAGCTGTGGTTGATGATGTGGAGGGGTGGAAGAGGTTGCAGGAGGACCTGACTAAGCTGCAGGAGTGGGCGGAAACATGGCAGTTGGGGTTCAATGCCAAGAAGTACAAGGTTCTGCACTTCAGAGCCAGGAACCAGGGTAGGGATTATCACCTGAATGGGGTACAGTTGGGAAGCTCCACAGAGGAGACTGACCTAAGAGTGATCATTACAGGGAGCATGAACAACTCTGCTCAGTGCAGGAAGGTGGCAGCAAAAACCAACAAAATACTGGGGAGCATTGCAAGAGGGATCTCCTCCAGAAGGAGGGAGCTTATCCTGCCCCTGTATAGGTCATTGGTCAGGCCCCACCTGTAGTACTGTGTGCAGTACTGGTGCCCATTCCTGAAGAAGAACATCAGATTGTTAGAGGGGGTGCAGTGAAGAGCCACAAAGATGATCCAGGGATTAGAGAGCAAGCCTAAAAAGGACAGGCTGGGAGAGTTGAATATGTACTCACTGATGAAGAGGAGGGATGGGGGGATATAATCAAGACCTTTAAGTATCTGAAGGGGAGAAACGAGACCAACACAGAAGGGATTTTCCAGTTAAGAAGAGGGAGGGACATGAGAGGGCATGGACTGAGATTGAAGGGGGAAGATTCAGGAGGGAGATGAGGAGACATTTTTTCACTGAAAGAGTGATGGACAAATGGAACACCTTACCAGATGAGATAGTGTCCTGTAAGATGGCGAGGCAGTTTCAAGAGGGAATGGGACATGGTAAGGGAAGGATACTGGGAAGAGGGGGTGGGAGGGGCGGCTGAGAGATGAGGTGCTAGTGGACACTCAAGCAGACTCGACAGACCTTGAGGCCTGTTTCTGCTGGCAATTTCATATGTTCATATAATGGACCTAAAGGAACAATTAGCGGTGCCACTTGCAGTAAGTGTGTAGTATGTGTCTACAGATAAGGTGGTAGGAAAAGCCAGCTATGAGAGGCAAATGTAAGCCAGCATGGTGCAGAAATCTTAGTGACCTTTGACAGCAAAGACTATGGGAAAAAAGGGTCAAGGGACAGGAGCAGCCAATCAGGCTGGAAGGCATTGAGTGGTATGGGCAGTGATCCCCCATATGGACTTCTGGGAACAGGACTCCTGCATCTTGGGTCCTGACAGCCTATTGGGAGGTAGAGGACCTCATAGATAGGTTATGGACTCTGCATGTAACCTGTTCGAGAGTGTTGCTCACACATTTTGGCCAGAATGTTGGGTGGGCCTGCCCCTGTTGGACCGAGTCATTGAGGAGATTGGGCTAGACTGCCTGAAGCTGCAACCAGGCAGAAAGATTCAGAGTCCACCTAACAGTTGAACGAGCAGTGTCTCCTTTTGGGGAGTAGAAACCAGGCACATTAAGGCCTGCTGGAAATTGTGGGCAGTCACTCAACAGTGTTTAGCCCCTGCATGGGGTGTTATTGTAGCAGCAGAGGAGAGGCCAAGAGTGGTCATTAGACAACTGCCTGGAGAGTTTATGGATTTTCAGCTGAAGTCTGTTTGACCAGTGTCTGCACCAAGAAGGAACAAAAGGTCAGGAGTTCATCAGGCAACCACCTAGAGAGAAAGACTTAGAGGGGTATGAAGAGTGAACGCTGCCCAATTTGTCTCTGAGAGACCGTGAGAGAACCAACCGACTTGAGGGTTACAGCAGTGAGAGAAGCAGAAAGAGATCCATCAGGCAGTTGTCTGGAGATGAAGCTGTGGTGGGTGTCCAGTCAGAACCCAATCATTTAACTGATCAGAGGTGCCCAGGGGGCGTAATAGAGCCTTGTGAGCTACCAGCAATTCCTGTATGGCTGAGCAGCTGGCAACATGACTTGTTCCCGACACGACAGACTGCAGCACCAAGGGTGAGGTGCAGCTCCTAGGTGGCCAATGCCTGAGTCCCTGGGAACACAGAAACTGTGAGTATGGGTCAGGGCTAAGGCTCTGCAGCCAGTGGTTTTATAATTAGATAGTTACAGCCAGTATGATATCATAAGCCCCAGGATAGGACTGTGTTTCATTGGGGGATAACCTAGGCAGAAGGCCATATTAGGCCATTCAGCCTTATAGGACTACAATTGTTGGGTTGTTATATTTCTCCATGTCTAGTGACTGTGACATCATCAGCTGCATGACATCAGGCCTGCAACCATTTAGCTGAGTGGTGTCCACATTACCTGTGATAGGAGCTTATAGGGACTGAGAGATAAAGCTGGGGCACCAGTTATGGATATTGTGAGACTGATGGGGACAACATATAAGTGATTGCCATTGTACAGTAGTTATTGCATTACCTTCTACACCTTTATTCTTCCTTTACCACGTACCTTAACCCCTTCCCGTAACACAACCTGTATTTGGTTTTGTATTTTATCTTTTGGGTACCATGTCTTATTGATTGTGCTGTGTTACTGTATTGTGGGGTGGAATTGTGTGGGACAGGTATGTCTACTCTTTCCTGGAGGTTGCATTAGGGTGTTATAAACTGGACAATATTATTAGTGATGAAGTGCTTCCACCTGAGGAAGCATTCAGAGGTGCCAGCATTTGTCATAAGATGCTGCCTCAGGTGGAGGCACCACATCACCAATACTATTGCCCTGCTTATGACATCTGAATGTAGCTCCCCCAAGGTTAAATGGCCCAATCTTCATCCTAGTCATAGAAGGTCAGAGCCACGTACCATGTTGAATAAGAGTAAGGGAAGCTTACACTACGTTACATGGTTTTCAGTGGGGCGAAGTCCCTCTTGCCGTATACACCTCCTAGCACACCCCAGCCTGCAGCACTATAGGAAACTATGCCCAGCATTTGCATTCCAGGAGGCAACTAGCAGCTTGGCAGCTGTTATGGCTGCTACCATTGGTGCACGCCGTTGCTGCCATGGCCACTGCCAGAGCAAGTGTCTGCCTGTCCTAACCGCTATTAGAGCAGCCGTCTCTGCCTTTCCTAAATGCTATCAGAGCAGCTCTATCTCTGCCTGTCCAAGCTACTATTACAGCAGTGGTCTCTGCCTGTACTAAATGCTGTCCGAGTATCTGTGTCTGCTGTCCTGCCTAGCCATTATCATAGCAATGGTCTCCGCCTGTCCTTAACACTATCAGAGCAGTTGTCGCTCTCTGTCCTAGCCACTGTCAGAGCAGCTGTCTCTAGATTTTCAGGTCACTACCAGAGTGGCTCTGTAGGTCACCCAGTGCAGTGGGTGACCACTGCTGCCACAGCTCTCTCAGTGGGCCTTAAAAGGGAACAGTCAGCACTAAGAGTCCCATGCTCAAGTATGGGACTAGTCTTAATTTGCACTTGGTGTGCAAATACATTTTTTTCTGTTATGTACTGTTTGCTGCAGTATAGTGTATTGTATCTGGCCGATTCTGTTGTCTTGCAAGCTGACATTTTCTGTAACTGTAAATACCAGAATCCCCTGCAGCTGACATCAGAGGAAGGTTGCAGCAGTGGGAGATTCAGTAGCCTGCAGTGCAGGTAAAAGCTTTATATTATGTTTGCTTATAAAATAGGCCATGAAAATCTTGTAGCCTCGTTGGTCGAAACACCTCACATGACTGTTGGTTATTTTCTGACAGCTGCACACCTCACCTCAACTACATATTTTTTTCTGACAAATAAAAGCTCATTTTAGAAGTGAGATACACTCCTGGGTGTGTGATCATGAGGGAATGTTAATGACGGATGGTTTTATGGCTTGGTGTCTTAAGGTTATTGCGGCTTCAAGAATATCATTATAAAATGTATAGAACATATTAAATAGTTTTTTATGTAAGTGCGCCAGTTCACCCTGAAGAAGGGATTTATACCCTGAATGGTTGTTGGTAACAGCAGGAGATAGATACACATGTTCTTTACTTTAATAAACACATGCAGCTACTCATTCTGGGTGAGCAGTTGCTTTTTCCTATGCCCTTGGTTGCAAATTATAACAAGTCAGAAAAAACAGAAAGATGTAACAATGAACTCACCGAAACCTAACTTCAGGTCATGCCTTACTGCTTAGTTGTTCTACAATAACACACATAAAAATATATGTAACAATTTTTTATATAAAATATTTTTGAAATATTTGTACTTTTAGTTAAGTATTATTCTTTGAAATAACATGTTTACCATTTTGCAATGGAAAATGTTGTTTTATGGAATACATTACAATGGATTATCCCTGCTACCTAGAGTTTGTCATTTGCTTACTTCTGTACAGTATATATCATATAAATATTCGTTCTGCCATTTTTGCTTTTACCATGTAGAGGGCAGCAGCGATCTTTTTTTCAGCATTCATGGGCAAGTTTATTGTATTGGATTTTATGATAACACTGACTGTACATATACCAATCAAAATGAGCACAGACCATAATGCAATAAACATATTAGTAATGACCGGGAGAGTCCATAGAAAGGATTTAACCTTGAATTAAAGGCCAGCAGTTAGGAGTTGGAGCAGACATCGCTCTCACCATAGGAAGTTAACTAAAACTTAGTTTGTCAATTACCCTCTTTATAGGGAGGACTATATATTTAGATGCTGCAGTCATGTATCAGGCCTGGATGTTTGTAACACTGGAGTAATGGGTCCAGTTACTGGCCAGTATTCTACCCACCCCACCCCACATTCCCAATCAGTTATGTTCAAATAAAGTGATGGGGATATTATACAGGCACGTCCGCATCTGATTATTAGGATTGAATAAGCACTTTAATGTTAAACCCCACTTTTTGCACCTTAAAGAAGAACACCTGTTCCCCCAGCACACCACCCACCCAAACCAAATGCCTCCGCTTAGGCTTTTAACCCCCAAAATAATTTTTAATCTGCTGTGTTCTGAGGTACCAGCCATAATGTAAACAACCCTGGAGCTGCCAGCATCATTTCACATTCTCCACGTGTCACGCTGCTGCTTGCTGTATCACTTTATACATACAGTATGGTGAGCTATACTTTTCTACATCCAAAGAGTATATGGCTATGATGCACTGGCTTGGAGCTGTACCTTGTGCTTTGGACAGGAGGCTATGGGCTGGAGGGGTGGCATTATGGCTGACAACTCCATGGAACACCACACCACCAATTCACCAAGACCTCTGAGACTACAAACCCTAATGTTTTTCATTTCCTTACTTTCTTCGCTTTGCATTCTTCAACCCTAATGTCTGCGTTAACGTAGTTTTTTTTTCAGTGAATATATATGGAGAGCCATGTGCACCAATGCAAGTAGTGTTGGAAATAAAATTGCAGACCAGAGGGCCATCATGGTGAAGGCAGACCTGGATCTGGTGGCCATAACTGACTCATGGTGCACTGAAAATCATGACTGGGACATGGCCATACCAGGCTACTCTCAGTTCAGAAGCGATAAGGAAGAGAGCAGGGGAGTAGGTGCTCTGTATGTGAAGGAAGGTATCAAGGTATGGAAGTGCAGGGAAACCCAGAGGTAAAGGAAGGGCTGGAGGTGTTGTGGGTCACCCTGGAAACAAGATACTTCTGTTCAGTCATCACAGTGGAAGGGGAGAGGGATGGACTGTTTAAAAGAACCAAGGATCCTAAGACTTGCTGCCTCTTTTCTAGCCACTCCTGTAACAAGGCTCTTTAACCTATCTGCTTCGCCTCGGTCCCTTTGGCCTGGAAATCAGCCAGGACTATCCCTGTGTTCAAGAAAGGAGACCCTAAGATCCTTACTAATTACTGACCCATTTCTCTCTACTGCCAACTCTTAGTGAGTTACTAGAAAAGTTAATCCATCGCCAGATCTCCACTCATTTACTTCCCCCCATCCAGCATGACTTTAGGACAGGGCATAGTACCACTACTGCTCTAGCCCAGTTCACCAGCAATGTTAAGTCTAACATGGATAAGGGCTTACTTACTGGTGCGATGTTCATAGACCTCACCAAAGTGTTTGATTTGGTGAATCACGCTTTGCTGCTAAGCAAACTTCAAGCTAATAGTGCCTCTTGCTCTACCCTGTTCTGGATTGATAGCTATCTCGACAGTCAATTGCAATCGGTATCCTTCGGCAAAGTTCTCTTTTCCCCTGCCCTAATCTCTTGTGGAGTCCCACAAAGTTCATTTCTTGGCCCCTTGCTCTTTTCCCTTTTTATTATTCATATCCCAACCAGCTTCCCTCACTGTAGCTCCATAATGTATGCCGATGACTTGGTGCTCTATGCCTCCTCCGAGTCCATTGATGACCTCAATAAGCATCTATCTTTGGCATTTCAACACCTTCATTCCTGGCTCACCTCTAACTATCAAATCCTTAACTTATCTAAGACCCAGGCTATGTTCTTTGGGTCCTCAAGGAAAGTCCGTGCAGAGTATCCTAAGTTACAGATCCTCTGCAGTGATGGGTCTGTCATATCAAATACCAAATCATTCAAATGTCTCGGAGTGATGTTGGACCCTGTATTAGCCTTCTTCTTACACATAAATGATGTATGTAGATCTGTCAACTTGAAGATAGGTGCCGCCTGTACAGTACATCACTCCCTCACACCTGTTACTAGAATCTTGGTTGCGCGGGGTGTCCTGCTTCCTCAACTCTTATATGCCCTCCCCTGTACTCTCCCAGGCCAATGCCATTGTACTCCATAAGATAACAACATCTGCAGGTTTGCCTTGTCTGCTTCATGCCTTACTCACCACTGTCTGCTGTACTCTGCCTTGCAATGGCTGCCCCCCCAACGCTCTTCACTCCTATACTCTGGGAAGTTTTATTGATTCATTGACCAGATTTCCTCACCCCTACTTTCTTGGTGCTATGCTAATCCCTGTCCTTCACTCTCACTCTCTTAGATCTTCAAACTTTCCTCTCCTCTCCTCTCTGTCTCACACTGCTCCACTAAAATGGGCGCACAAGCTTTCTCCCACTTTGCTCCCAAATTCTGGAATGCCCTTCCTCTCCACATCAAGAGTTCCCAATCTCACTTCACCTTCAAGTAAGCTCTGTTCTCTCACCTATACGCACGTGACACTTGTGACTGCTCTTAACAAACTGCCTGGCTTTCTGTTTTGCCCTTGCCAACCTGTCTCCTTGCAGCTCTGTAAAGAATATGCACACTTTGCCTCGTTTTTGTTTTCTATGCACTATGCTCTATTTGCCTTGTTTTTATTTTCTTTGTCTAACCGACTACATCCCTGCATGGATGATTTGTGACAGTCTTGTATATTCCCTGTATATCGCTGCATGCAGTGGCGTCATGCCCATAGGGCCATGTGCCTCCCCCCAAAAAAAAATCATTGTACAAAGTAGTAAAAAAATAAATAATTTTTTTTTTCAGAAATTATAAGGTCCAAAACAATATATGCCTTTTTTGAATATGTTGGTGGTCTGTGTGTGTGTGTGGGGGGGGATCTCTGAGCTATTCACGTATGGTCCATCCCCACCACCATGGTAACATGTGCTGGGTTCTGTCATGATAGGCTCAGCGCCTGTGCTGCTTTCTTGCCTGCTTGCACGCCACTGTTGCTGTTATATTCCACGCACCCTGCACGTGGTAGAGTAGTGGCATGCACACACAGCAAGGCACACCACACTTAACTCCATCTGATTACTAGACCTCTAGATGAACAGTTATGTGAAGAGAGGGCAAAACAAATACAATTAAAATAAAAACAGAGAGAGAATAGGTACAATGCTGTTACCCAACTTGTTGACATTACTGCTATGCTGGCTCACTTCAAACTACCATTTAGAGGCCATGATGAGACTACAGATTCAAAGAACAGTGGTGTATTCAGAAAAATTGCATCTTCACTTGCACAATATGACCCACTGCTTAAACAACACCTAGAATTGGCTTCTAAAAATCCAAAGGGCTAGCCAAGTTACGGCAATACATGTACGGAATACAATAACTGAGGAAGTAAAACAGTTTATTTCTATGTTTGCCTTGATACTACTCTAGATGCTTTGAAACAAGACCGGTTATCTGTAGTTTTACGTTATGTTTGCAGAGATGCCACAATTCATGAATCATTAGTCCATGTTATTCATGCAGAAACGGGAACAGGTGCCAGATTAGCATATTATCTTTCTCAAACATTGAAGCAATGCGACCTTAGTATTTCAGATCTGAGGGGGCAAGGATATGATGGCTATGCAGCAATGTCTGGGGCTTACAATTATTAGGGAATTGTGTGACAAAGCATATTATGTTCATTGCTATGCACATCATTTAAATTTCATTGTTGTTGACACATGCAGCAAGATTGCCCAGAATCATAATCTTATTGGTGTCCTTGAGCAGTTGTACACTTTTATTGAAAATTCAACTAAAAGACACAATCTGTTTCTTACTGTACAGGAAGTTCTTAAATGACAGTGCTTCACAAAGTTCACACAGAACTCATACTCTTAAAGTCACTTTCTGGGACTCGCTGGTGTAGTAGAACTGACAAATGTTGAGCACTGCTTGCAACCATTGAGTCTGTAATGCAAACCCTTGCAAAAATTCAAGAATATGGCTCTTTTGATAGAGAGACTGCTAGCACAGTCATGGCCCCGAGTAAAGCAAATAGATCTTCACTTCTGTTTCTATTTGATATCATTTGACAATATTTTGTCTGTTACAAATGTAGCTTCAAAATATCTTCAGCCCATTGAGTAGACATATCTGTTGCAGCTGAGATGACAGGACTGTAAAGCCGAACTACTAGCACTGAGGCCGGGTGAAACGTTTGAGGAAATATGGCTTGAAACTGAGATGCTAGCTTCCAAAATTGAGGTAGAGTATGTTGAACCACGTATTAGAAAAGTATCCAGACAAATTGATCAAATGTGGAAAAATGAACCCAGTACCACTGATAAAGATAAAGTCCACCATGAATTCTACTTTGCAACCCTAGATCTTTGTATACAGGGAATAACTGAGAGATTTAGCTCTGAAATATTTCCATTGCTAAAACATGTTAGTTGCCTAACAAATCCTTCTCTTGAAAAACTTGACAACTTCAAACAACTAATAAAATACTACACAGGAAACATGAATGCACATTTGGTAGAACAAGAGTATAAACTCCTGATCCATAGACTGTCCAGAGAAACAACACCCCAGTCACAACTGGTGACATGTATCACTTTATCTGTAATTCTAACCTAAAAGATGTATATAAACACTATACGGACTGGTTCTCATGCACCCTGTAACATCATGCAGTAATGAAAGAAGCTTCTCAGCTTTGAAATTCATTAAAAATTGCTTAAGAACAAACAATGGGCCAAGAACATCTTGATGACCTTATGGCTATCGCTGGGGAGGCTGAGAGAACTTAGTCTGTAGAACCTGACAAAATCAGAGATTATTTCTGGAACTTAACTGACAGATGGTAGGTAACATAATAGAGCACAACTTCAGAACAAGATGTATGTTCAAGAATGGTTCTTTAACACTGACTGGAAGGACTAACAGTGGGGCAGATGGCAGAACAATGTGAGAAGACAAGACAGCCAGCAATAACAGCAGCATTTCAAAAAGCAATACACGTAAACATAAAGTTATAGTTTATGATCCATGTGGGTACGGAGAAGAACATTAACAGAATAAATAAATGTCTGTTACTGTTTTCCTCCTATATCATACAGCTACACCACAATACTGTTGCTTGCATAATTTTGGTGTACGCCTAATCAATAATCTAATTGTGGACTTGAGTTGCTTGAGGAGGCACGCCTCCCTCCACATTGTGGAGGTAGGAGCCCCTCCTCAAACAATTCACATTACATTTTTCAGAGTAAGACTGTACTTGCATACTAATATTCATGCCAGCAGTGGAGTCCACTGGCATTAATAGGTGGAGTCGACATGCCCTCCACAATTGGGATTTGAGTCATTCAAACAATTTCTTAACTAGATGGAGTGGAAAATATTCAGCTTTAGAAGTCCATCAAGACGACTAAATGTAGACATGATCCATCACATTTACGACAGTTTCTATGTTGAAAGTTCATTTTTTACTGTTCTGTGACATAGCATAGCATGTTTAGCTTGTCAAAAAAAACATAATGACAACTGGGTACTGTGGTGAGCTACCTGACTGCTAGTCCTTATTTGTGGATATAATTCTGTTGTGTGTGTGTGTGTGTGTGTGTGTATATATATATATATATATATATATATATATATATATATATATATATATACACATATGCCCATAAAATGCCAGTGATAATTCAAGGCACCTAGAGAAAAACACTGGATTTCTTTCTTTTAATTTTTTAAGGGATTTGACCTTCTTTTCACCTGCAGGCCAGCTGCTTGCCAGGAACTGAGATTTCATTCCCAGGTTTTTTTAACAGAGATATACCAACATCCATTTGTAGGTCATAAAACCATGCACTCAGGAGCAGAATGCTTTGATTCAAGGAAGCTGTTATAATATGCTACATTTTATGAGGTAACAGGAAAGAAACATACTTCCAAGAAAACCTGTGTGAATTCTTAACACCCTAATGCCAGTGGTGTTACTGTGGGACCCTGCCACATCAAAGAATAGCTAGAAAGTGGGTTGTAAGGAAACATAGAAACATAAAATTTGACGGCAGATAAGGACCGCTTGGCCCACCCAGTCTGCCCATTTCCCTACCTAATGGATAAGCTGCAGATCCTAGTTAACCAGCAGCCTACTTCTTCCTACCCCAACCCCCTAGAATTGCCTTATGACTGTCCCATGCATGCTTGAATTCCACCACTGTTTTTGACTCCACAACCTCCTCCAAAAGAGCAAGAGTGCCCTCTACTGGACTAAATGTTGTGGGATTTGTATTCACTATTTCCAAAACTGAAACAGGGCTATAAATAGTCCCAGTTCAGGGCATTTGGTCACAGTTTTCATTTGGACTCCACCTGACACACAAGAAACCAAACTGTTGAGACACGATGGCTGCCAGCACACACTTTTCCTCTGGACATGCTCTTGACCACAAGCACAGAGACTAAGAACCAGAGACTGTACCTACTTTTTATGGACTTCAAAATATAAGGTAGACTTTTAGCTAACAGTTGTAGTGCGTTTACATGTCTATATATTTCTATTTTATTTCTGTAGACTGTAACCCAAATTAGTATATTCTCTTGTTAGTTGTAACTGTATTTATTTAAGTAGTTTAGTAAAAACATGTATTCTCCGAAAGAATATCTGCCTGAGTGATATTATCTATATTTGTGTGTGAAGTGTGGAACAGTATTAATAATCAGTGACAACTGTTAATTGCTTAGAGGTGTCACCTTAAGCAGCCACATCAAGTAAAAGGGTATGTAAGGAATCTGGAAGAATAAGGAGAATACCAGAGCCTGCAGGGATTTTGAACCAGGTTGTTGCATGTCCTATAGGGAGATGGCCAAATCAGGTTTTACACTGCTACCCCCCCAAAGAGAGTGTGATGCCTGGGTCTTCCTCCTTTGTGTAACAGCCAAGGAAGGGTTCATATATGGGCACAAGACGTGAGGTATTGTGCCCTTATCCAGAGTTAGAGGGACTCCCTGGGTCCTTGTGGCAGAGATGCAGTCATGACCTTAGCGAGCATTCTAAAAGCATGAGGAGGGTAGCCCTGTTCCCCTCCATCATGGATTGCGCTTAGGGGTGGGCACTTTGAGCTCAGTGGACCTGACCCCCCAGGAGTGGGTTCGTGACAGTTACTACAGCACTTATTTTACATATTATCTCAGATAAATAGTACAGAGATTTGCAAGCAGAGGGCAGGTAACATATATGATACATGGTTAATGCTGCTCATCAGGCAACTTGGTTTGCAGCCTAACTTTCAAATACAGGAACTGAGAAACATACTGTTTAACAAGGGGAAATGGGCTGGTTTACCAACTTAAACAGTATGTTTTGGTGGTTTAATATCTGTGGGCCCATCAAGCTGGTTGCAGCACCACAACATTACAGAGAAATTAGGTGTGTAATATACCTTCAACGCAGTGGTTCTCAACATTAATTGAACAACTGTTTACTAGAAGTAGAAGAGTATTGTGCTTCATAAATAGCACATTGTACTCTGCTGAGTTGCACTGCAGCCTGATACAGTGTCTAGGGCTGTTACACTACAGAAACATACTTTTTGACTAGGGGACATGGGGTGGTTCTCCTGAACATTATGCTTTTTGTGGTATAATGGCCCCTATCAGGCTATGGTGCAGCTCATCTCAGCAGTTTAGATCTTCCTTATTGTGTGCACAACTGTAAGAACTACTGTAGTAATTCAAATTACTGTTGCAGTACAGTGTTGCCTATATACCACATCTAACTATGCAGGTGGGTTGTGCTGCAAACCTAACATTACAGCTGCTACTATTACACTACATAAACATACTGTTTGACTAGGGAACATGAGGTGGTTCACCTACTTGAACAGTATGTGTTTTATTTGGGGTGTAGTTACGCCTATCAGGCAACACAGTACAACTCATCTAAGTAGTTAGGTGTTCCACATAAGATGTGCACATAAGACCTTCTGTAATAACTTGTTCAAATTATTGTAGAACTACAGTCTGGCCACCACAATAACATCCTATCATTATATACTGATCATATGGTGGGGACGGGGTTGGACTGGGTATCGTTGTTGTGGTAATACATTTACTGCGTGACTAGTATGAACAAGAGATGTCTATGGGTCACTCAACAGCCTGTATATATTGTATTGACATGCATGCCCTACCTGCAATTCAGTTATAAACTGATGACAGTTTTAATTAATGTAAGTAATACATAGAAAACATTACACAATAAACAAAGTATCAGCAAGAACGGATGACTTGTGTCATTATTTTTCATGCATAACATTTATAGTAGATGACTGTTATTATATGACTACTCAAATGGCGCATTTCTGGCTTTTAGCAAGTGGTGAATCAGCTAGGAATGGACTATAAATAGCTAGCTGATTCACTGTATGGTAAAAGCCACCAAAATGCACCATTTCAGTTCAGTTTTTACAAAATTTCTTTGAAAATACAAAAAGTCACTGTCCACAGACTGAACAAAGACAGAAAAAATGTATCATTGCTCTGTCATTATTATGGCATTTAGCATGTTGGGGAACAGCTTCCTGGCCTGCCAAAAGTCACCAAAATGCACCATTTGACTTCAGTTTTTCAAAATGTTTTCCAGGGGAGTATGCCCCTAGAGAGGTTTGGATTTTGTGCCCCTCCAAAATTTCTGGTTGCATGATGCCCCTGCCTGCATGGATATTTTAATGTAACATGTCTTGGGATTGTGATTGTCCAGTTCCCTTGTCCTGATGTATCACTGTATTTTTTGTTCTCTCCTGGATCGTGCCTGAAAATAGGCAGGGTTATTGCCTAGTGCATTTACCTGGTAACCAACAGCTAATAAATAAATAAAAGCACCTGGAACACTTGAGGGAGAGAGAGTTAGACACAAGTCCATTCACAGAGGAGAGAGTCCTAAAGGCACTTGCAAATCTGAAAGTGAACAAAGCTATGAGGCAGGATGGGGTGCACCAAGTGGTGCTGATCTGTCAGTCTGACATCAGTGGTGGGAAGTTAATGGAGACACTTTTAAAGAAAAGGCTCAAGAGTAGCTTGAATCCAGTGGGCTGCAAGACACAAGGCAGCATGTATTCACGGGGTGTTGTCATGTCAAATGAACCTGATCAATTTCTTTGACTGGGTGGCCAGGGAAATAGATAAGGGTGGGGTGATGGACGTGGCCTACTAGACTGAACAAGGCCTTCAACACCATACCACATAATAGACTCATATGTAAACTGGGCCATGTGGGGTAGTTCCTTAGGTAACAAACTTGGTCTGAAATTGGTTGAAATGAATAGGAGACAAAAAGGCAGTGGTAAGTGACACTCACATCAGGGAGGGGAGAGTGATGAGCAGGGTACCTCAAGGCTCAGTACTAGGATCAGTCCTCTTCAATGTCTTTATACGTGTCATTGCAGAAGTGCTAGAAGGGAAGGTGTGTCTCTTTTCAGATGACACCAAAAATACAATAGAGTTGACACTCCAGAGAGGCTGGAGAGAATGAGAAAAGACCTGAGAAAACTCAAGGAGTGGTCAAGGGTATGGCAGCTGGGTTTCAATGCAAAAAAGTGCAAAATCATTCACCTAAGGCATAAAAACCCAGAGGGAGAAGAGGTTTTTGATGGTCACAAAACAGGAAAGAGACCTAGAAGTAATCATATGGGATGACCTCAAAGTGGCGAAGCAGTGCAAGAAGGCAGTAGATAGGGCTATGGGGATGCTGGGTCCATAGGGAGGTATATGACCAGCAGAAGTAGTAAGTTGGTGTCACCACTGTATAAATCACTGGTGAGACCCTACCTGGAGTACTGTGTCCAGTTCTGGAGAACACATCTCAAGAAGAACATAGCCATGTGGAGGCTATCCAGAGGGTGCAGCTAACATGGTGCAGGGGCTGCATCAGAAGCCCTATGAGGAGAGACTGAGTGATCTCAATATATAAACCATGGAAGAGAGAAGGGGGGACATGATAGAGACCTATAATACCTCATGGGGGGTGAATAAGATATAGGAGGGGAGTATTTTTCAAAGGAGAGGGAGCACAAGAACTAGGGGGCATGCAATGAAGCTGGAAGGGGGGATTTTTCAAGTCCAAGTTTATTTCGTCAGGAAAGCTCCATTGAGCAAGCTCATTTACATGGAGGTCCTGCCACAGGCAAAACTCAAACAACAATTACATGGAAAGCAATACAGTGCAAATGCAAAGACACACACTACAAGCGAGTTATACAGAAAAATAAAAAATGGCATAGGAAGCATCATACAAAAGGAAGTGTTTGTCACATACAGCGGAAATACAAATATAGTGCAATACAGTCAAGTTCCGATCAGGATGTGGGATGAGGTAGGATAAGTGCACATGAAAGATGACAGGAGTTTCCAACATAGTTGAGAGAGTACAAAGGTCTATTGATAATATGGAGAATAATGAATGACTATCAGTAACAAGCCGGTTAGTTCTTCGAGAGGTTTCTATGGCGACACTGAACCTCGGGCGTAGCTCAAGAGGTTTAGTGCATCATAGAAACCCATTGAGATGAACTTCTGTTACCTGATAGTTAGTCATTCATTGTTTTTATAGTGTAAGATGTTCAAAAAGTGCCATCCTCAAGTAATTGAATCTTCCTTTTGGATGGTTTCCTCTTCCACAGATGTGCTCCGAACCCTGTGGCTGCAGCCGAGTAGAGTGAAGATCATGCACCATGCATGCACGATCACGTTCTAAATTGTTATGCTGTACTAGCTATGTAGCTAGTGCAGCATAACAAACTAGCTGACATAGCTAGTAAAGCATAACAATGTTTAAAAAGTGATGGAATTGAGTGCATAACAGCTTTCCATCATACACTACAGAGGGACAAGTAACCCTAGCGCCGACTAGTTAGCATAGCAGTGGCAGTCTTCCTTGATGGAATCACTTATAAGGGATTTGGGGATATTCAGGGGGGCAAAGTTAGAGAGCCTAATTGTATTCTGGAGTTTATTCCAGGTAGAGGACAATGAGTAACTGATTGTAGATTTTCCAGTGCAGGTGCCAATTTTGGGAATGTCTAGCAGGTTTATGGAGTTTTTCCTGAGAGAGTAACAATTCATGGATCAATGGAATAGGGAAGAAATACAAGAGGGGAGTTTGTTCAGCATGGCTTTGTAGACCACGATACAGCTATATAGCCTCCTTCTGGTGGCAAGTGACACCCAGTCCACTGCTGAATATAATGAGCAGTGATGGGTCCTTAAAGGGGCATTCAAGATAAAACATTTAGTAGGGTTGTGAGGAAGTACTTATTCTCCGAAAGGGTGGTGGATTCCTGGAATAGTCTTCCAGTGGAGGTAGTGGGGGTAAAAACAGTATTGGGCTTCAAGCATATATAGGTTAAGCTCAAGAGAATCTAGGTAGTGAGGTGGATGGAGGTAGCCGAACATCATTTAGAGTCCATGATGACAGTATAGGTGGGAGGGGGCAGACTGGGTGGGTCAAGTGGCCCTTATCTGGTGACAAATTCTATGTTTCTATGTTTCTAGGAGCTGGGGCTACTATTTGTAGTGAGATGATTACAGACCTGCAGCACAAGGGGAGGAGTTGAATAAAGCACTAGGGGGAAACCATCAGCAGAATGGCAAAAAGGGGGAGGTGCTGCTTGTTGGGGACTTCAATCTGCCAGATGTAGATTGGAGCCTTCCAGCTGCAACTTTGGCTAGAAGCAGGACCATCCTTGACTCCCTAAAGGGAGGGTTTCTCAGGGCAGCTAGTCAGTGAATCAACTAGGGACAGGGCAATGCTGGACCTGGTGCTTACTAACAGAGACAGTATTGCAGACAACACAGTTGGCTGTCCCCTGGAGACCAGTGATCACCATACAATTAAGATGGGTGCAGAGGCAAATCACTCAAAGATGAGGGTTCTGGACTTTAGGAGGGTGGATTTAAAAATAAATGGGAGACTGCCTCAGAAGCAGCCTAGCAGGGGGAGGATTGCCAGGGTGGGGTAGAGGAACAATGGAAAAAATTAAGGGAAGGCATAATGAAGTCAACCAACCTCTGTGTGAAGGAAGTGAGTAAAAGCAGGAAGAAAAGAAGGACCATTATGGTACTTTAGGGAGGTGGTTACGATGGTGAAGAAAAAAAGAGTGGCATTCAGAAGGTACAAAGAAATGCAGAGGGATGAGGATAGGGAGGTGTACAAGTCCTAGATAAAACCTGGAGAAGCAGATAAGGCAGTGAGGGGAGCAAAGGCACAAACAGTGGAAAGAACAGCCGAAGAGGTATCAAAAGGGGACAATCCTTTCTTCAGGTACCTAAGTGGGAAGAGGAAGGCAAGGAGAGGGCTACTGAGGATAAGGAGGATGACAGAGGAAGACTGCGCAGAGGAGGTTCAAGAACAACCAGAAGCACTGAACAGGTATTTCTGCTCTGTCTTTACAGTGGAGAAAAGGGAGAACAGATCACCAAGGAGCAGCAGGAACACTGGGTGGGGGGGACAGGTGGACACAAGTCAATTTTCAGAGGAAAGAGTTCTAAAGGGACTTACAAATCTGCAAGTGGATAAGGCCATGGGACTGGATGGGATACACCCAAGGGTGTTAAAGGGACACTGTCAACTCCCTGTATCCCTAATTTAAAAAACACATTGTATGATTGTTCACGTTCTATAGAGACTACTGATGCAACTCATAGTTTGATTCTGATTCTTTTTTTATTTAAAAAGTGAAAACCAGATCACCCATGGTAGTAGAGAAGACTACTGTATCATGAGAATCTGCACTGTCTGGCGGTGTTCCTAATGTTCAGGTTATATGCAGTGAGAGTAGATCAAGGCTTTGAAACAAGACAAGGTTGGGTATAAATATACAGTACCATGTATTTCAGTTCTGCTAAGCAAGGAGGCAGACAAAACTACCAGCAACATAACATCATCGAATTTTAGAGGAGGTAAGCAATTATAAAATGTGGGGTTTTAACTAGAAATAGTATGATGCAAAAAAGGTTGACAGTGTCCCTTTAAGGGAACTCAAGGAGGTGCTTGCTGCACCACTGGTGGCCTTATTCATTGACTCACTGGAAACAGGAATTTAGGGTTGCCACCTTTGGATACAGCAAAAGCTGGATCCCAAACTCTGTCCCTAGCCCCACCCCTTTTCATGACCGACCGTGCATTACTCTTCTAAAGCCATTTGTTATGTCAGTAAAAGACAACACTTAAAGCAGCAGTTCAACAAAAATGTTAACACACTAGTGGAAGCAACAAACTTTTGCGTTAGGCAAATAAACAAGGGCAAGAGAAAAGGAAAACCACTGTGGTTCTCAAAGGAAGTGGCCAGGAAGGTTAAAGCAGAAAAGTTGGCTTTCAGGAAGTACAAGGAAACACAGAAGGAGGAGGAGAACAGGGTGTGTATCTGGATAATCAGAGGGAGGCAGGGTAGGTGGTCAGGAGCGTAAAGATGCAAACAGAGGAAAATGGCCCAGGCAGTAAAGAAAAGGGACATGACTTTTTATAGGCACGTTAGTGAAAGGAGAAAGACAAGGGGTGGGATTGTAAGGCTTAAGGGAGAAGAAGTGGAGTGTGTAGAAGGGGACTTGGAAAAAGTAACAATCCTGAACAAATATTTTTGTTCAGTATTCACAGAGGAGGGGGAAGGTAAGGGACCACAATTAAGTGACAATAACAATAAGGGGAGGGAGGTGGACACCAGTCCATTTATGGAGGAGAGAGTTCTAAAGGAACTCGCAAAACTGAAAATGGACAAGGCAATGGGATCAGACGGGATGCATCCTAAAATATTAAGGGAGCTTAAGGAGGTGCTGACAGCACCACTGCAAGCCCCGTTCAATGACTTGATGGAAACGGGAGTAGTTCTAGAGGACTGGAGGACAGCAGATGTAGTCCCGCTACACAGAAGTGGGAGCAAGGAAGAGGCTAAAAACTATAGACCAGCCAGTCTGACCTCGGTGGTGTTTAAAATAATGGAATCACTGCTAAAAGAAAGGATTGTGAAACATCTTGAATCCAGTAGAGCACAGGATCCGAGGCAGCATGGATGCACAGGATGAAGGTCATGTCAAACAAATCTGATACATTTGTTTGACTAGGTGACCAGAGAAATGGATCGTGGGGAGCAGTGGATGTGGCCTACCTGGACTTCAGCAAGGCGTTCAACACCATGCCACATAAGAGGCTTATAAACAAGCTAGGCAGCCTGGGAATGGGTCCCAAGGTGGTACACTGGGTTAGAGATTGGTTGCGGGATAGAACACAGAGGGTGGAGGTAAATGGACCTTAATCTGAGGAAAGCAAAGTGACCAGCAGAGTGCCATGGGGATCATTTCTGGGGCCAGTCCTATTTAATGTCTTCATAAGTGACATTGCAAAAGGGCTGGAGGATAGGTATGCCTCTTTGCAGATGACACTAAGATCTGTAACAGGAAAGACACTCCGGGAGGGATGGAAAAAATGAGGAGAGACCTAGGTAAACTACAGGCATGGTCAAAAGTGTGGCAGCTAAGATTCAGTGTACCGAAGTGCAAAATCATGCATTTGGGGCACAGGAAACCAGGGAGGCTTACACGATAGTTTATCACAATTGACTGTTGATTTTCCAACATTGTAGTTTTAAAAAATATTTTGATGTAGAAATGGACAATTGGGATATAAGTGATTGACCACTGTTAGTGTGTTGGGAGGGTAGACTAGAAGCACCTATGGAGCACTTCCACCCTTAACTACCTAAGTACCTAAGTATGATGGGGGGATACTGATGGCCACCAAACAGGAAAGGGATCTGGGGGTAATCATCAGATGACCTAAAGGTGGCCAAACAATGTGCCAAAGTTGTGGAGAGAGCCAGTGGGATACTGGGGTGCATAGGGAAAGGTATCACCAGCAGAAGAAAGGAGGTGGTGATGCCACTGTACAAATCATTGGTGAGACTCCATCTGGAGTACTGTGTCCAGTTCTGGAGGCTGCATCTCCGTAAGGACATAAGACAGGGTACAAGCAATTCAGAGAAGGGCAACAAAAATGGTGCAGGGCCTGCGCCAACAGTCATATGAGGAGAGACTGGAGGACCTCAATATGTAAACCCTGGAGGAGAGGGAAGAGAGGAGGGATGTGATAGAGACCTTCAAATATCTCAAGGGCATAAATAAGGCCTACCAGGTCACTATCTTGTACACTCTACAACACACGGCAAAACTGCACAACAGGAACAGCGCGGTAGGGAAGAGTGAGAGGGTGCAAAACCATGAAAGGGTGTATGCGTGGTAGTGCACCCTCTCACTCTTCCCAGGCAGAGGATAAGACCTCTGCTGGGACAGGGGGCCAGCGAACAGCTACCGTGGCTCGATGGGATGAGCTACAGGCAACAAGAGAGGCAGTGTGTCTGTGGATCAGGTTTCGCTTCCCGTCCCTACCATGGAATTTTTAATTTTTCGCACTTTGTGTGAATTTAAATGTGACCCCCACACCTGGAGTTTTTATTTTAGTTGGGGGTGTTGGGCGTAGCCCTCAGAACACAGACATATGCCGCTTGACCATATATCGCTGCTTGTATTGGCAGCGCAGTATATTGCTGCAGCATAATGTCTTGCAACATTATGACCCCGTGCCTAAATAAGGTACAGGAGGTTAGCATCTTTGAGAAAAAGAGATGTTCTAGAACAAGGGGTCATGACATGAGACTGGAAGTGGGAAGAGTAAGGGGTAATGTGAGGAAGTATTTCTTCACGGAAAGGATGGTGGATGCATGAAACAGCCTCCTCACTGAGGTGGTGGGGGCTAACTCGGTAGGGGAATTCAACAAGCATTTGTCAATGCCAAATGTTTGCTTGCTGGCATTGGCATTGGTAGTGTAGGAGTTACAGAGCTGCATAAATAGGAATGGCAGTGAAGTATTGAACTGAAGCCAACCCCATCACCACCCTGCAGATAGTGACAGGCATTGGGGTGTGTTTTGGGTTGTCAGGCATAACGGCCACGCCATTTCATCACACCCTACCCTGCAGACACCGACAAGTGTCACAGTGTGCCTTGGAATCTTTGGCCCTTATGCGCACCCCTTTCCATCAGGAAATACGGTGAGATGGGTACAGTATAGGAGAATGGGGTGAACTTTGGGGCCAAAGAGTCCAAGGCACACCTCGATGCCTCTCAGTGGCTGCAGGGTGTGGGTGGGGGTGGGGGTGGACTGGTATGAGCATTGCAGGCGACAATCCCAAGTCACAGCCCTGATGCCTGTCATTCTCTA
Organism: Neoceratodus forsteri; assembly: GCA_016271365.2. Classification (NCBI taxonomy): domain Eukaryota; kingdom Metazoa; phylum Chordata; order Ceratodontiformes; family Ceratodontidae; genus Neoceratodus; species Neoceratodus forsteri. The sequence continues at coordinate 319,693,793 of JADMNL010000023.1, forward strand.
CAGGGTGGGGTGTTATGGTCGGAAACCCTAACGCCTCAGGCATTCGTTGGTATTTTCAACTCCAAATTTTCAACGTGTTTTTTTTGTGACCCCCACCTCATGAACAGTGACAATATCAGTTTGTTAGCCAAAAGCTGCTTTTGCACAGCGACTACGGCATTTGTCACCACAGGGCAAAAACACAATTTGAACAGGATGTGAAAAATTACAGCTGTACTGTTCATGGGGAGGTGTAAAAAATGGCAATGTTGATGTAACCCCTAGATGGCGCTATCCCAGGGGCTACTACCCCTGCCTGATTTGCCACTAACAGGTTGAGGGGCCTGGATCCAATGGCGGGTGCCTCCACCCAGAGGTCAGGGTTTGCAATAGTTAAACTAACTTGGTCACAGCCCTCTGGGACACTGCAACCCCCCCTTTCTTCCCACTAGTGGCCCACACAATATATCAGAATTACCTTCACAGTATACACTTACCCCCAGGTCTGGTTCCGGCACTGGGACCTCCTGTGAAATGAGATACAGTGCAACAATCACAGTACAGTACTTTAACATAGACAAATACCTCAGGCAGTATAACTTTGCTGAAACAAGCAGCTCTGATTTATTTAGGGGATATAACAAGGACAGGGAAATCAGGTTAATTAGCTTATCACTCTAATAATCTACCTATGGCTCTGTGCACAGCCTATCCCTATCAGTTACTGTCCCTGGGTACCCAAGCCCTAGTGGCTAGTCCAAACCGTGGCAGCTGGTAGGGGCCCTTTCACACAGAGAAAAGGAGAATTAAACAGTCAGCAGTACAGTAATTCCATTTGGATTTAATGTGGCAATTCAACAGGGAGCGACCTGAATTAGTACTCACGACCTCCAAATAAGATAGGGTCCTTCAATGTCAGCAGGGCTCACTTGAGGTACACAAACCTCTTCACACATCCATATAAAAGAAAGCACTATACCAGGCAGGCTGCATCTGTATCCCGATCGCAATTACTGCACAATACCCAGGAGAACACACAGCAGATTCAGTTCCTGACAGACCGAGTGTAATTTTCAGCAATTCCTCCAGTCTTCTACAGGGTGAGCCTGGTTTCTACTCTTCAGAGATCCTTTGATTCTTTTCACAGGACGGATTCAGTCCTAACAAGCTGCAGACCGGAACTCTGGGCCTTACACACGTTTTTTGACTAAAACTGCACACTGAAAAAGTACAGGGCTCCTTCCTTCTTCACTGCCAAAGCTCAACTGAAACTCCAACCGACAAAACCGGGCACTTCCTTTGAGTTCCTCCCAGTTCTTGACTGGATAGGCTGTCACTCACAATAGACTGCTGCTGTTGGTCCAAAAAGGCACTGAAGTCTAAACTACATCTCCCAGAGTCACTGCCCATACAATCCTCTTGTGGCTGGCTCAGATTATGAGTCCAAGTTCTGATTCGTCCAAGGCACCATTTTAGAGCTAGCTTACCCCACACTGATTGGTCCAGTTCAGCAGTTCAAAACTAGAATGGGGAACTAGCAGACACAGTTCTGACTGCAAAGCAAGCAGGTTAGACAAACTGTAATTTCATTATTACTCTAAATAATTTCTGGCAAACAGTTACATCTTTCAGATAGGTTCCCTTTGCACTCCTAGTGACTGCAAAATGAAGTGAATTGCAGCAGCAGCTCGAGTGGTACTCAGAGAAGCACACAGTCCCCCCATACAAACTAATTATGTCTGCAAGCAGACAGCTCTTAAAGAGACAGTACCAGAGGCTCTAAAAACACTCACTGATAAATGGCTTAAATGCCAAACACCATTCAGGCTTGGAGCATTCAAGCAAGCTCCTGGAAGTCTTTTGGGAACCCCCATTTGCAGGGGGGTTACATTGAAAATCTCCAATGGAAATATTAAAAAAACTGGTGAAGTCACGAGCATGCATAGAAACTGTGCAACGCACACCCATAATGTAATTAGTTTGGGGATTTTTTACAGCAGATTGTCAACACAGGCATTTTGGGACCTCCAATCATGAACAGTGTCACTGTGATTTTCTTTACCTGTCCCAAACAATGATTTCCCACAGCGACCATTCATTTCTGTGCTGAAAGTGTGAAAACACATTTCGGCCATGTTATGAAAAATGACAGCTGTACTGTTCACAAGGAAGTGTGGAAAAATGCCACTGGTGAAAATCTGGACTGAAAATATTACAAATTCATGAACTTACGAGGGTGCGTGGAAACTGCGCGATGCTCACTCGTAACACAGTCATTTTATGGACTTTTGTCACTAAATTTTCAACATAGCCATTTTAAGACCTCTGCTCATGACCAGTGTCACTGTGATTTTCTTAATCTGTCCCAAACATTGCTTTCGCACACCGAGTGCACCATCGTGCGCTACATGTGCGGAAACACATTTTGGGCGAGATGTGAAAAGTGGCAGCTGTACTGCTCATAAGAAAGTGTGGTAAAATGGCAATATTGAAAATCTGGCATGCAAATATTAGAAATTCACAAACTTGCGAGCATGCGTAGGAACTGCACAACGTGCGCTCCTAAAACAGTCATTTTTGGGAATTTTTTCACCAAATTTTCAACATAGCCATTTTAAGACCTCTGCTCATGAACAGTGTCACTGTGATTTTCTTAATCTGTCCCAAACATTGATTGCGCACACCGACAGCGCCATTGTGCGCTACATGCGCGGAAACACATTTTGGGTGACGTGAAAATGACAGCTGTACTGCTCATAAGGAGGTGTGGTAAAATGGCAATGTTGAAAATCTGGAGTGCAAATATAAAAAATTTGCGAACTTACAAGCGTGCATAGGAATTGCGCAACACGCTCGTAAAACAGTCATTTTTAGGAATTTTTTCACCAAATTTTCAACATAGGCTTTTTGAGAGCCCACCTTATGAACACTGGCACTGTCCTTTCCTTAATCGGTCGCGAAATCACCCTTCGGGCCCGATTAACACCATGACAGTTCAAGAATTCATTAAGAGGGGTCCCAAAAACCCCATTGAAAATTAGGTGTCAAAATTCAAAAAAATGCCTCAGATATGCGTCAAAGTTGCAAAAACCCTATTTATTACATTATACAGCTTACCGGCATTTCCTCAGTTCGCGGTCGGCTTTGAAGAATGCAGACGTGTTCCCGGTCCACCGAAGATCATCGCACCAGACTCCGGAGGTAAGTATGGGGTGAAGTGGGGGAGGCAGAGTGCACACAGAGGTGAGGCACGGGTGGGCAGGGAGACCGCCGAGGAACTTTTTTGTTTACAGGTTGTTGTTTTTTAGGAAGACGACATCGGACGCTTCCACGCTGGGGTGGGCTCCCAGCATGGCAGCCGGAAGGCTGTTTGGGAGCCTGGAGCTGACGGGGATTGGGCACCCCCCGTCGGCCATAACAATTTTTGCCATGCTGGGGTGGGCTCCCAGCGTGGCACCTGGAAAGCTTTTTTTGGGGGGGGGAGGGCATGAAGCCGATGGGGGATTGGGCACCCCCGTCAGCCATACAGTGTATGCGTGGGGGAGAACCACATGAGCACACAATATGCATGCTTGCATGCGTGTGTGTGTGGGGGGGGAGCGCTGCTCACTGAAGCGGAGCTCTCCCTTTCAACTGTACGCCACTGCATTTTGGATGATCGCTCTACATTTCTTGCACATGCGTGCAAGCAAACATAAAAATGCATGGAATAGATATAGGGGAACCCTAGCAACAGGAAAGAGAATAAAACCAGAGATCAAGAAGGGTCTGTGGTTTTTGCAGCGGGCAGGGAAAAATGAGAAGATTGGTGGGACTAGCGGTCCTTGTCTGCTCTAAATTTCTATGTTTCTATTAAAGTTACTTTTCTAGGTTCTTCCTAGTTATTGATTTATTGACATTGGTTTACCAGATATACATACAGAGATAAAAGAAATCTCATTTACAGATATGATCTGGGGGGAACACAAGGGAAATACTGTTGTAACCCCTAGATGGCGCTATCCCAGGGGCTACTACCCCTGCCTGATTTGCCACTAACAGGTTGAGGGGCCTGGATCCAATGGCGGGTGCCTCCACCCAGAGGTCAGGGTTTGCAATAGTTAAACTAACTTGGTCACAGCCCTCTGGGACACTGCAACCCCTTTCTTCCCACTAGTAGCCCACACAATATATCAAATTACCTTCACAGTATACACTTACCCCAGGTCTGGTTCGGCACTGGGACCTCCTGTGAAATGAGATACAGTGCAACAATCACAGTACAGTACTTTAACATAGACAAATACCTCAGGCAGTATAGCTTTGCTGAAACAAGCAGCTCTGATTTATTTAGGGGATATAACAAGGACAGGGAAATCAGGTTAATTAGCTTATCACTCTAATAATCTACCTATGGCTCTGTGCACAGGCCTATCCTATCAGTTACTGTCCCTGGGTACCCAAGCCCTAGTGGCTAGTCCAAACCGTGGCAGCTGGTAGGGGCCCTTTCACAGAGAAAAGGAGAATTAAACAGTCAGCAGTACAGTAATTCCATTTGGATTTAATGTGGCAATTCAACAGGGGCGACCTGAATTAGTACTCACGACCTCCAAATAAGATAGGGTCCTTCAATGTCAGCAGGGCTCACTTGAGGTACACAAACCTCTTCACACATCCATATAAAAGAAAGCACTATACCAGGCAGGCTGCATCTGTATCCCGATCACAATTACTGCACAATACCCGGAGAACACACAGCAGATTCAGTTCCTGACAGACCGAAAGTGCAATTTTCAGCAATTCCTCCAGTCTTCTACAGGGTGAGCCTGGTTTCTACTCTTCAGAGATCCTTTGATTCTTTTCACAGGGCCAGATTCAGTCCTAACAAGCTGCAGACCGGAACTCTGGGCCTTACACACGTTTTTGACTAAAACTGCACACTGAAAAGCACAGGGCTCCTTCCTTCTTCACTGCCAAAGCTCAACTGAAACTCCAACGACAAAACCGGGCACTTCCTTTGAGTTCCTCCCAGTTCTTGACTGGATTGGCTGTCACACAATAGACTGCTGCTGTTGGTCAAAAGGTGCTGAAGTCTAAACTACATCTCCCAGAGTCACTGCTCATACAATCCTCTTGTGGCTGGCTCAGATTATGAGTCCAAGTTCTGATTCGGCCCAAGGCACCATTTTAGAGCTAGCTTATCCCACACTGATTGGTCCAGTTCAGCAGTTCAAAACTAGAATGGGGAACTAGCAGACACAGTTCTGACTGCAAAGAAAGCAGGTTAGACAAACTGTAATTTCATTATTACTCTAAATAATTTCTGGCAAACAGTTACATCTTTCACATAGGTTCCCTTTGCACTCCTAGTGACTGCAAAATGAAGTGAATTGGCAGCAGCTCTAGTGGTACTCAGAGAAGAAACACACAGTCCCCCATACAAACTAATTATGTCTGCAAGCAGACAGCTCTTAAAGAGACAGTACCAGAGGCTCTAAAAACACTCACTGATAAGTGGCTTAAACGCCAAACACCATTCAGGCTTGGAGCATTCAAGCAAGCTCCTGGAAGTCTTTTGGGAACCCCCATTTGCAGGGGGGTTACACCGTAAATAGTATACAATAGTACACATGTATATAATAATATACTGTATACTAAAGAAATTGTTTGTTTCCTATTATATGTACTTTACATGTTTTTCTGGATCCATTTCTTTTTCATGCCCAAATTACTATTTCAAAGCCAAAGAAGTGACCATGCTTTTTTCTTGAGAAAAAACAAAAAATGTAAAACATTTAAAAATGCCTAAATTCTGTTAAAGATGAAAAGGTTTACCAGCAAATAAAAGTGGAAGCCAAATGGATATTTTACAGTTACAAAATGTGGGGGCAGACTTTTTGCCCAGCTTTGCTGCTATACCACTTTAAGATGTAGAACAGAAAAGGTTAACGGTCTTAAAGGAAAACTGCATGTTAAATCAATAAAAATTTATATTTTAACATGTTTTGGTGTGTTTTCTTTCATTTTCACAGTAACCGTCTCCTTTGCCTGTAAGCCTTTTTTTCTCAGAATGTAACTTCTCGTTTTATGACCCCTGGGGGTCGCCATTCATGTGTCTTTTATAGCTCCCTGTCCCAGTCACTCTTCCCAAAGTCCCCTTTGTCCAGACGTCAGATCGACCCTGCAGGAAGTGAGGGTCTTTGTTCCAAGGTATTTGTTTCTGTAACCCCCCTGCAAATGGGGGTTCCCAAAAGACTTCCAGGAGCTTGCTTGAATGCTCCAAGCCTGAATGGTGTTTGGCATTTAAGCCATTTATCAGTGAGTGTTTTTAGAACCTCTGGTACTGTCTCTTTAAGAGCTGTCTGCTTGCAGACATAATTAGTTTGTATGGGGGACTGTGTGTTTCTTTGATTGAGTAACACTCGAGCTGCTGCCAATTCACTTCATTTTTGCAGTCACTAGAGTGCAAAGGGAACCTATCTGAAAGATGTAACTGTTTGCCAGAAATTATTTAGAGTAATAATGAAATTACAGTTTGTCTAACCTGCTTTCTTTGCAGTCAGAACTGTGTCTGCTAGTTCCCATTCTAGTTTTGAACTGCTGAACTGGACCAATCAGTGTGGGTAAGCTAGCTCCTAAAATGGTGCCTTGGACGAATCAGAACTTGACTCATAATCTGAGCCAGCCACAAGAGGATTGTATGGGCAGTGACTCTGGGAGATGTAGTTTAGACTTCAGTGCCTTTTGGACCAACAGCAGCAGTCTATGAGTGACAGCCAATCCAGTCAAGAACTGGGAGGAACTCAAAGGAAGTGCCCGGTTTGTCGGTTGGAGTTTGAGTTGAGCTTTGGCAGTAAGAAGAAGGAGCCCTGTGCTTTTCAGTGTGCAGTTTTAGTCAAAAACGTGTAAGGCCCAGAGTTCTGGTCTGCAGCTTGTTAGGACTGAACTGTCCTGTGAAAAGAATCAAAGGATCTCTGAAGAGTAGAAACCAGGCTCACCCTGTAGAAGACTGGAGGAATTGCTGAAAATTACACTCGGTCTGTCAGGAACTGAATCTGCTGTGTTCTCCCGGTATTGTGCAGTAATTGCGATCGGGATACAGATGCAGCCTGCCTGGTATAGTGCTTTTTATATGGATGTGTGAAGAGGTTTGTGCACCTCAAGTGAGCCCTGCTGACATTGAAGGACCCTATCTTATTTGGAGGTCGTGAGTACTAATTCAGGTCGCCTCTGTTGAATTGCCACATTAAATCCAAATGGAATTACTGTAACTGCTGACTGTTTAATTCTCCTTTTCTCTGTGTGAAAGGGCCCTACCAGCTGCCACGGTTTGACTAGCCACTAGGGCTTGGGTACCCAGGGACAGTAACTGATAGGGATAGGCCGTGCACAGAGCCATAGGTAGATTATTAAAGTGATAAAGCTAATTAACCTGATTTCCTGTCCTTGTTATATCCCCTTAAATAAATCAGAGCTGCTTGTTTCAGCAAAGTTATACTGCTCATGGTATTTGTCTATGTTAAAGTACTGTACTGTGATTGTTGCACTGTATCTCATTTCAGGAGGTCCCAGTGCCGGAACCAGACCTGGGGTAAGTGTATACTGTGAAGGTAATTTGATATATTGTGTGGGCCACTAGTGGGAAGAAAGGGGGGTTGCAGTGTCCCAGAGGGCTGTGACCAAGTTAGTTTAACTATTGCAAACCCTGACCTCTGGGTGGAGGCACCAGCCATTGGATCCAGGCCCCTCAACCTGTTAGTGGCAAATCAGGCAGGGGTAGTAGCCCCTGGGATAGCGCCATCTAGGGGTTACATTTCAACTCTGGGCACAGCAGCAAGACCAATCATCCATAGATCATTTCAGGCAGTAAGTTTGAAATCTAATCTTTTATGCTCTTCCCCTGCTCTGCATTGTTCCCCATAGCATGAGCATTTCAAATAGTGAGAGGGATGCCTTTTTTTTTTTCATTGCATTGCTAGTTTCTCTGGTGGCCTTTTGTCCCTACACGTGTTTGCTCCTGCACAGAACTGCTTGGATCTGTCTGTTTCCCTAACTGCAGTCAGGAAATACAGTATGTCTCACCCTCCCTCACAATCGCACCACAGAAAAGACAGCCCTTTCTCCTCATCTGCATCTGTTTGTAAATTCTGTTCTCGGACTGCCCTCACTCCCAATCATACCCCAGGACTCACACTAGACCTGTGCCTGCACCTAACAGCAAGCGTATTCCCCAAGCTCACGATCGGTCCCAGAAAACCCACAGTGTACTTTGCCAGTTACTACATATGTCGGCAAGGGTGCTTCTGTGACTGCCTTCCGTCCCGAGCAAATCTCCCGACACACAATATGTTTTTTTTTCCTGTATCAGCCCCAAATGGTTTACAAAAGCAGTTGCTTTTCACTTGAACAGCGACAGCTGTAGTGTCTCTTCCAATAGCGAGTGTGCAAGCCAAATCCCTTTTCGCCACGATCTGGACACATTCTATGTGATGCCCTTTGTTTGCCACCACCCCACGGCACTGTATGGTAACCTCTTCTCGATCGGTCTCCCTACATAACGTGGCTTACCTTGGCATCCTTGTGGCCATTAGTATGATGCCTAACTGTATTTCTATATTCCGAGTTGTGCATCAGTTCGTACACATCTGTCCCTCTGTCCTGTATACATAATCCTTTGTTCCCCATTGTTTGCTTCATATCCTGTGTCTTTTTCACCAGGTGCGATTTGTTCATTACTTTCCTGAAACTTGACTGCACAGTATCATTCAAGTAAATGCGCTGGTGTGCGTGTGTGTGTGTGTGGGGGTGGGAGGAGGAGGAGGATTGCAAGTTCTTTATTTGTCAGTAATCCCATACTGCAAAGCCTGATTCTTTGCGAGTTCCCAAAGTGTATTCCCTTGTCCAGTTCATTAGTATTTTTAGTTTTCTGTCTTTTACACTCCCTACCAGTACCGTAGCAAGGGTGGGGCGGGTGCCTCTGAGGGGCGCAGTTTCCAACTCGATTAATTCACTTGTGCAGCAGCAGCTGTAGCTTAAAATTTTTTTAAACACTGTAATTATTTATGCCTGTCAGGGGCGCTCATCCTGTAACCCCCCTGCAAATGGGGGTTCCCAAAAGACTTCCAGGAGCTTGCTTGAATGCTCCAAGCCTGAATGGTGTTTGGCATTTAAGCCATTTATCAGTGAGTGTTTTTAGAGCCTCTGGTACTGTCTCTTTAAGAGCTGTCTGCTTGCAGACATAATTAGTTTGTATGGGGGGACTGTGTGCTTCTCTGTTTGAGTACCACTCGAGCTGCTGCCAATTCACTCTATTTTTGCAGTCACTAGGAGTGCAAAGGGAACCTATCTGAAAGATGTAACTGTTTGCCAGAAATCATGTAGAGTAATAATGAAAATACAGTTTGTCTAACCTGCTTTCTTTGCAGTCAGAACTGTGTCTGCCTAGTTCCCCATTCTGGTTTTGAACTGCTGAACTGGACCAATCAGTGTGGGGTAAGCTAGCTCTAAAATGGTGCCTTGACGATCAGAACTTGACTCATAATCTGAGCCAGCCACAAGAGGATTGCATGGGCAGTGACTCTGGGAGATGTAGTTTAGACTTAGGCCTTTTTGGACCAACAGCAGCAGTCTATTGTGAGTGACAGCCAATCCAGTCAAGAACTGGGAGGAACTCAAAGGAAGTGCCCGGTTTTGTCTGTTGGAGTTTCAGTTTAGCTTCGCAGTGAAGGAAAGAAACCTGTGCTCCTTCAGTGCACAGTTTCAGTCAAAAAACGTGTGTAAGGCCCAGAGTTCGGTCTGCAGCTTGTGTAACTGCTTGTTAGGACTGAATCCATCCTGTGAAAAGAATCAAAGGATCTCTGAAGAGTAGAAACCAGGCTCACCCTGTAGAAGACTGGAGAAATTGTTGAATTGCACTCGGTCTGTCAGGAACTGAATCTGCTGTGTGTTCTCCCGGGTATTGTGCAGTAAATGCGATCGGGATAGAGAAGCAGCCTGCCTGGTATAGTACTTTCTTTTTTACCATATAAATGTGTGAAGAGTCTCGTGTAGCTCAAAAGTAGCCCTGCTGACGTTGAAGGACCCTATCTTGTTTGGAGGTCGTGAGTACTAATTCAGGGTCGCTCCTGTTGAATTGCCACATTAAATCCAAATGGAATCACTGTACTGCTGACTGTTTAAGCTAATTTTTCTTTTCACTGTGTAGAAGGCCCCTACCAGCTGCCACTGTTTGACTAGCCATCTAGGGCTTGGGTACCCAGGGACAGTAACTGGTAGGGATAGGCCTGTGCACAGAGCCATAGGTAGATAGTAAAGTGATAAGCTAATTAACCTGATTTCCCTGTCCTTGTTATATCCCCTAAATAAATCAGAGCTGCTTGTTTCAGCAAAGTTATACTGCCTGAGGTATTTGTCTATGTTAAAGTACTGTACTGTGATTGTTGCACTGTATCTTATTTCACAGGAGGTCCCAGTGCGGAACCAGACCTGGGGTAAGTGTATACTGTGAAGGTAATTCTGATATATTGTGTGGGCCACTAGTGGGAAGAAAGGGGTTGCAGTGTCCCAGAGGGCTGTGACCAAGTTAGTTTAACTATTGCAAACCCTGACCTCTGGGTGGAGGCACCCGCCATTGGATCCAGGCCCCTCAACCTGTTAGTGGCAAATCAGGCAGGGGTAGTAGCCCCTGGGATAACGCATCTAGGGGTTACACGTGGAAGGACAGGACGGGGGGGTCACATGTTTGCTGTATCTGCAATGAAAAAAAAAAGTCATGTGATGCGGCCACTGCTCCGGGTATAAAAGGTAGGGGTGGACCGCGGAGCGCGTGTGGTTGTGACAGAGGTGCTAGTGTAGTAGCAGTAGTTATAGAAATCGGACGGAGTAAAATAAATTAAAAAACAAAGTAAAAACTATTAGAATAGAGTAGTTAGTAGTAGTAGACTAGACTTAGAGAGTAGAGGTGGTGGTCTGGACTTACATGGAGCACAGTGAGTGGAGTGGAGGAGGAGCGAGCATTGGCGCGAGGCTAGACAGAGAAGCCTTCGGGCAGGACAGAGATAGTGTAAGGCAACGGCAAGTATTTTTAAAAGCAAACAGGCAAGGAAGCAATGATGTTTTGCAGCCAAGTCACTCGATGGTTTTCCTTCTCAGAGTCATCAGTCTAATCTAATTTGTTGATCAGTTGATGAAATGATGACTGATTGCTGAAGGGGGGGGGATCGTCTCTCGATTCAAATAGAAACCGTACGTAAATAATTTTTATTAATGACCTGCTCTGCCTCACCCTCTGCTGCTGCTGATTCTTCTTTTAATTTAGTACCTGTCTGTGCCCCGGCCCCTGCCTGTGTCAGCTGCCCTGATCGTGATGATCGAATGAGTCCAAACCAGTCGTCTCCTCCTTTAGTTGAGCTGCTGTGGGGGGGGGGCCATCCCGCCCTGCCGGCGGCCCGCCCGGTCCATCATCCGAGTAGTAGTCTGACGGAAAATGTAAAAATGATGACCTCCCATCTCACGCCAGTCCCGATTCCCGGGTGGGAGCCGCGGGCCTGGGCTGGAACCTCTCCAGTGCTCCGCCTCCAGGCTCCAGCAGCCAGCCAGAGACAGTCCCCGGCCTCGCCACAACAAGACAAGCAGCAGCTGAGCTGAGGGGTGCGCAGTGTACCTGAGTTAAGACTAGAGCTACTAGCTACTCAGATTGCTAGCCTAGAAAAATCAGTCACCCACTATTGAGTGGTTTGGGATCGACTCGAATAAAAGCACTAAGCACACTGTTGTCTGATCAGGCCATTTCTTGCATGAGTCTTTGTTTTTCTTTTATGATGAATCAGTTTTGAATAAATTTCATTTCTGCCCATTTTGTGATTATATACAGTCCACGCACACTCCAGGGCAGCTCTAGGTGCTAGGCTAGCTGCAGCCTGCAAACTGTTAAGCATAATTAATGAGAGATTCCTGGGGTTTGAACTGAGGGTTCTTCTGCTAGATCTGTAATGATAGGGGTTGGATCACCATCAGATTCGAGATGTGTGAGATTATCATTCACTTGAGGGTCCCCTTGATATAGGTTCAACGGGACCACTCTCACCAAAACAGAAAATTTGTTTATAGTTATCACTCCACCAGTAGTTCCTCACATGCCTTTCCCTTTTAGTTCTCCCATTCCCTGCACAGTATACCAGTCCTCCTCCAACATTTCCTCCCTAGTTGCTTGCCTTCTTTTTCCATTAATCTCACTATTCTCTACCTCTGTAGCAGATGAGGTACCTTTTGCCCTCTCCTCCACTATAGCAGCATCTGCATCACTGTGTAGTCTATGTATTTTATCTTCTATCCTTTCCAGTCTTTGAGCTTGTCCTGCTTTCCTGCCATAGTTTCAAGTTCTGACACAAGGTCCTTATTATATTTGTCAAAGACACATTTTCCCACTATGTTTATGGATTTAAATCGTTTATACACTGAGCAAGTGATGCATTCGAAGCCTACCCCCCACCCAATGTAATAACAGTATCTCCCATGGGAAAGAGTGTACACACACCAGCCACACAGTAAAAGTGCTTTCTAGCTCAGTCCTGCACACTAGGGGCTGAGCTTAAATGTTGTAGAATCCAGAATTTAGCAGGTGAGACAAGGGATTACTGGTTTTGTTTAGGTCTCTCAGTTCCAGCAGACAAGTAAAAGTAACTTTATTTTCAAGCCTTTATTTTGTTAACTAAAAGTTCTTGGCCCAATTGTGGACGAGGCTGGCTGCTGAGCCAAGGACCAGAACAGCTCCATTCTCCCAGATCCTGCACAACTTCCGAAAAAGATATGTGTGCCACGGGGATGAGTGGAGAGCTTGTTAAATCCTGTGATGGTGGGAGGAGGAGGTATTCTAATACCATGCTTCTAGAGCTGGCCTGGTCACCTGGAGCAGACAGACAAGGAATGATTCAGTGCATTTAGTGTGGCAGCTCCACTGCTCCAGAATTCATTATCTAGTAGTGCTTGTTCTGCCAGCATACTGGAGGTCATAAGTGCACTCTATTTATTTAATCAGGCCTACCCGGTATAATTTATATAATTCTTATATTTATTCTCATATATCTTTTAAAGGGTACCCTTATGAGGTACCGAGGCTCACTATCCTGACACTGACCTGCCCGGGCAGTATTGCCCAAGAGGTTCAGTATCTGGACAGTGAGCATCCTGGCATGATGGATCCCGAGGGACATTGACAGGGGTAAGGTAGTGGATGTGACAGCTTGCTACCTTACCCCTGTCTGTAGCATTTAATGGGAGGAAAATTCGGAAGGCTGGCTGAGCTGACCCACTGGTGTTGCAGACTACACCTCGGCAACTCAGCCAGCATGCTGTGTAGGCATGGGTTCTATCCACGCTGCAGGCGGTATATATTTTAACGGTCCTACCCCCCGTAACACTTTTATTTCTAACTCTGAGGTCTGCTCCCCCTCGGAGTTAGATATTTTAGTTACAGGGGGTCTGGGGAGGGGGTGAAGTCCCCCAATATGCCTAATGATTTTTCAATCAGATGCCCGAAATCATATTTTCAGGCATCTGATTGATTCGGCAGGCTAGATTTTGGGTCAGTGGGGTCAGTATCCCAAGACTCGGGTTACTGAGTTTAGGGATACCATAGTATATCCTTTTAAAGTTGTTGGCATCTTTAGGAATTGTATTTTACTGTTAAATCGCCCTGACACCTAGGGATAGGGCACTTGATATATAAAATTTGCCTAGCCTTTGTAGGATATCCATACTGTAGTGAATGCTCTGCTCTGGCCCCTTGTTCTGGTGTGACATTACTGGCAATGTCCTAGAGCTGCTTAAAGGAGATAGGAAATGGTTTCTGGCTATTTTCACCCATTAAATATAAGATACATGCCAGACAATGGCCTCTGTATGTGTTTAGTTTGTATTTAAAATGTTTATAATTATAATGCCCATTTTTGTACTATCGTCATATGAACAGTCCATCAGACTTGACCGTCTATATTTCTGTATCTTGAATCAGCACATGTAAGCATTCAATAGCACATGTCACAGACTCCCAATACAGTATTCAGTCAGCTGCAGCTGCCCACGCTACACTCATCTGCTGTTTCACACTAAATAGGCAAATACTGATACTGATACCATACGGACACCCGACTACATAATCGAAAAATTTGGTGACCGCCCGACAGTGGCAACACCTCCCCCCTCAGGTCACCATACAAATAGTCTTATTTCTGCAGAGGAATAACGTTATTTATTTATCTCCCTTATGTCACACCACATGGGTATGCATCCTATCTCAACTGTTTTGTATAACTGCACTGCTCCCTCTGTTTAGGAAGAAATACTGTACTTTAGCTCACATTTCATACCCTGCTGGGCTCAGTAGCCTGCCAAGCGCTGAAATCTTGTTTGTCACCCTGCAGACTCTGAAGTGCAGGTCTTTTTTTTTTTGGGCTTGAGTCTTCAATCTCCCTGGCACTCCCTTGAACTGCGTCTGAGCCCAAGTCAGGGGAAAATCAGCAGCACCCATATTCTGTCCAGCGAGCAAGTCGGACAGAGTTTTTCTGAGACACCCCGTTCCCCGCCCTCCAACTAAGAAATTTGGGCCCGGGAATAAATGGCATACTGCCTGTTAGTGGCTGGAATAGCCACTTCTTGCTGCCCCACCTGCATAGACATTTCCTCAGTGTGAAAAAGATCTGCACTTCGGAGTCTGCAAAGTGATTCTGAGATGCACAGGATTTCAGCGCTCAGGAGGCTGCTGAGCCTTGCAGGGTACCAAACGAATTGTGAACTAAGGTATTTCCTTGGAAATAGAGAGGATGGTGCAGTTATACAGAACAGTGAAGACCGGATAAGCACCCATGTGACACAAGGAAGGGAAATAACATTTTTCCTCGGCAGATATAAGGCTATTTGTATGGCAACCTGAGTGGGGGAGGTGTTGCCGGCTTTCAGTCACCAAATTATTCACTAATGTAGTCGGGTGTCTGTATGGTATCAGTATCGGTATTTGCCTATTTAGTGTGAAACAGCTGACAAGTGTATAGTGGGAAGCTGCAGCTAACTGAATACTGTATCGGGAGTCTGTGACGTGTGCTTTTGAATGCTTGACATGTGCTGACTCCCAATACAGAAAAACAGACGGTCAAGTCTGAAGAACTGTTCATATAACGATAATATAAAACATGGGCGTTGTAAACATTTTAAGAACTAACTACTGGTTGTCATTTGGCCATTTTACAACACAGTTTGTTCTGATTCCATGATGAAAAAAAAATTTCTGAAATCGGGTAGGGATACTTGATTCGGGAGAACATGTAACACAAGTGTGTTTTGGTTCAGTAGGGGACTCATTCTGCAGTAGATGACCCAAAACTAACCACATCAGGCTACAGCATGTAACCATCCCCCTCTAAGAGCTTCAGTGGCCCTAGAGGACCCCTAGCCCCCATGCTTTATGCAGCAATCTAGCTTCTGGGCGCCTTGCGTCCCCGGACCCCCGGCTGTTTTCTTGGGGTGGGTGCAAAATTAGCCTCTTGCCCAGGGCACCAAAATGCCTTCCTACAGCTCTGCTCCCTACCCCTACAGATGGAAGCATGCTGGCTGCATTCCTGGTCTTCATCTCTTCAGAAATCATACAAAACACAGCACAAGGGAACCAAAGTGTGATAGTAGCATAAAAGCATGTGTCATCCTGCATTACCTAAGACACTTGTGAAGCAGGCACACACCTCAATTATTTGCTCCCTTTGTAAACAATGCAGTAGTTTGATGCTATTGTATCCCCTTCCCCCCCCCCACACACTGCTATTGAGCCACCCTTTGTATTCCAGAGGCAGTGCACAGCTAATGTTACCTTGCTACCTTGCTCATTGAACATTGCCATACTTCTTGCCAGAAGCTGGGCTCCTATTCAAGTTTCAGGGCAGGGTTAGAACATGCCAAGTACCTTGCACAAAAGTTGACTGTTGTACTACTTCAGAGTGCAATGGGACACTGCAGGACATCAAGATTTCAATTCTGAATAGTCCAGCACCTGTATAATGAACCATTTGCCTTATTTCCACAAAAGTCCATTTTTGTGAAAATATTCAAAAAACCAGATGTGTTAGATTTTGTATCGGGCTGCTAAAAGTTCTCTTCAACTAGCCTGTGTTCTACTACTGAAGGAAGCAACATTTCAATAAGTACAGCATGGTGCCTAGTGGCAAATACTGTGTGGCTAGTGGATTTTCACCAGACACTATCACCGCTGGCTGGGTTGGCTGCAAAGCCCAAGTTTCTGCACTCCCCACCCCCTTGCCACTCCATGGTTTTCCGAGCCTATCCCACCATCTTTTGAAGCTTCGCAGTGTCCATCTCTGACATTCTTCCATCCCCTTATCAGTAGTACATTGCCTACTTATCCATCAGAATAAATGAAAAAAAAAATCAGACTGTGCTCCCTGGTTTTCCTTCCACCTTTCCTTATAAAAATACTCTCTGATCTTACTAGGTTCGGACCTTGAAATCACAATCAGATCACTTCCATCCTTCACTGGATACATAATGATGTCGCTACTCATATGGTTTATCTAGTAACCTCAGAACCTTTTAATTCCCACTCAATTTGATTTATTTCAGTTTCCCCTGTCCCTTTCTTCCTCCTCCAGGTTACCCAAAAATAGAGAATCTGTACCTCTTGCCATGTCCCCCCTGCCTAGCTACTCCTTCAACCCCCTCCTCTGAGACCTATGCACGTGCCCCTCTTGTTGACCCATCTTGTCTATCCCCTTTTGAGTGCTGAACCCTCAGATGACATCATCCCCAGGCCCCTGTTTTCCTTGTTACCCACACCCACATACCCCCCCCATTAATCTACCCAGCTTCCTGCTCTGCCATTCCAGACATGGTGTACCCAAATTCAAGACTGGGCAATGACAATTCTGAGGCACAGATTACCCTGGATATGGAAAAGGTAATGGGGTGGTGCTGTATTAGAAGGTAGTAGTAAACTGTAAGGAAGGGTGGTGATGAAGGACATACATAAGCGCTGTGTGTGAAACTACAGGATCCCCTAAAATAGATAATCAAGACTGAGGTGGTGGTGCAAGCTGGGAGGTATTGTAAGTTAAACATTATTTGTGGAATTGCTAGCTTACAGGTCTTGAAAGTTATGAGAAATTGCAAGCTGTGAGCAATTGGTAAGTATTGCATCAGGTAACATAAAGAAATCATATAGCCACTTTGACTCCAACAACTGGGGATTGGGAGGGACTGGACGTACATTATGTGTGGTGCTTGACCAAAGGCATGTGCTATGATGGGGAAGGGACCTCACATCACTAGTGCAGGCACCTTTGGTAGGGTGTTAGGGTGCACAGGGTGTGGGGCAGCCATGGTACTTGACTGGGCTTGGAAATGTGGGGGTCTCCCAGTGTTAAACCAGCTGGCACAGCTTAGGGAGGAGGTGGAGGGAATTAGGAGGCAGCGGGGGAGTGGAATAGTCGGGAGCACGGTGCTGCCTACAAAACTACTTCAGGCACTGAAGCCTCTGGCATAAGGAGAGGAAATGTAGGTATTCTGGGCAAACAGTGGCATTCAGGCAGGGAGCCAAGCTCATGGTTTGCTGCTGAAATGGGACAAGACATGATTTCAGTCTACTTAGCTCTGACAAGCTAGAGATTGGCATAGCTTCCAAGTCCAAAAATTAAAAAAGCCATTATGTGGTGACTTGACTTTTAAAAAGCTACCATTCCATTCTCCCCTTGCCTAATGTGTCCTTACATTTTAGTCACGCAGCAGCCCAACACAACCTTCACCCTCCCCTTATGTACTCACTAAAAATGGCAACTCTTCAGCACTTATGTACATGAACAAAAAATTCACTGCTTTATTAAAAGTTGTGAACAATGTGGAGCTCAGTGTCGACATTCATAGAGATGAGTAATGTTCACTTGAACTAGTCCCTCTTGCTTTTATGGGAGGAGGTAATATTTCAGTCTGCTTACCAATTGGGTCGCTGGGCTAGTAGGCCGATAAAAGCAAGTAAATAAAAAAAAATAAAGTGCACACACACACACACACAAACACACTTTAGAAAAATCTGTGACTTATTTTAACACTATGACTATCGACTGTATATTAGAAAAATGCAAATCATACTTTTGTAATTCATAAGCCTAAAACCACACACTGCAGTGCATGGTTAATGAGAGTAGGAGCAAGGCTACTGTTATCAAAGAAGCCACATGATTCTGTTTTGAACAGAAAAGGGACAGCGCTTCATTTAAAATAGGGCAATAAAAGAATTGCACACACTCTAACTGAAAGGAGGTGGATGTCAAGGGCAACTTGTATGGTCACAATTACTAATAAATAATATCTTTTACTGGCACAAAATCCGTTACAATTATATTATGTAATGCAATAATGTTACATGTAAACGGGCCTCAGAGAAAAAAGGCAGCATTGCCCCTGTGCATGCCATTTGAAATAAAAGACAACGCAATAAATTCTCATTTTTCCACCTTTACTGTGTTTCTTTGTGGTTTAGGTAGCTCAGCATATTGCTGCAGCCACAGTGATAGTCGCGGGGTCAGACACGGTACTGTGCAACAGACAGTGCTGTTTTCTCCAGAGAAAGAACGTGTGTGTGTTTATTTTTTTTTGTGGGGTTGGGTAAGGTCAAGACTCGACCAAGACAGGAGTTGGGACAATCGGGAGCGGAAGGGAAAGTGGTGCACTAATGGCCATGGCTGTGGCTAAGTGGTGCTGGTGGGAATAGAGTCGGGAGTCCTGAGTCAGGACTGACATGAGAGAAGAGGTCGGCTCGGGTCACCACTGAAAGACATTTTCAGTGTATTCCTGCAGCTGTCAGCACAAATAAATAGGCATATATAAAGCCATGCATTTTACGGCCCATTGATGAACCATTGCCAAATGAAAACACTGCACTATGACTAACCTTGTACTCCCAGTACCAACGCTCAGTAGTATTGATGTGCAGTCTGCCTTTATCTGCCTGATGTACGTTGTCAGGGAAACCAAAAGAAATTATACGATCCAAAGCCAGTGATGCTGAAGTAGAAACAAGCCTGCAGTCTAGTTCATAGCGCAAAAATACAGAAGAAAACAGAGATGAGATAGCCATTTTTAAACACACTGCCAGCTGGGAAATGGGAGCAACAGCCAATACCGTGAAGCAGGAGACACGAGACCAATCGGGGGGGTATAATGCCAGCCAATCACTGGAGTACACACACTCTGTCAGAACCTTATCACGTTGCCCTGGCGACAGACCTAAACAAGGAAGCAGCAGCACAACAATATATATTAGTGAATGGGGAAAGCTTCAGGGTCGATTCGACGTCATTTTCAGGCTGAAAGGTGCCCTCGCGAGAGTCACGGAGTTGGTAGCGGAGCTGAATATTGCGATCCACAGAATGGGTTGGAGAAAGATGAAACAGATGCAGGACACAGGTAAAACTATGTTTTGTCAATGGAGGGCCTTAAAAATTACTGGACAGTTTAGCTGCAATTTATTCAATATTAGGAAGGCATCCACCAACAACATTAGGGTGCAGTTTTCCTTTAATGGCTATACTTTACACCTCCCAGGTTGACTAGTTTCACAAACAAAGGGCCATATTGACAACAGAACTTGTTTGTAACCTGGACATGCAGCTGAAACAATGAATGATATGACAAAATCTGTTTCAAAAATATGTAAGCATTCAAAATGGCTCAAAAACCTGACCAACACTGAGCAAAACTGGATTACTGGATAGGGCTCCTGAAAACCAGACTACTAGGCAAAAAACCTGACAGGTGGCAACCCTAGGTTCCAGAGGACTGGAGAGCAGACATAGTTCTGCTCCATAGGAACGGCAGTAGCGAGGAGGCTAGCAACTGTAGTTCAATGAGTCTCACATCAGTGGTGAGGAAATGAAAGGAAACCCTGTTAAAGGAAAGGCTAGTGGAGTGGCTTGAATCCAGCAGGTAACAAGGGCAGAGGCTGTATGGGTTCATGGAGGGAAGGTCATGCCAGGTGAATCTGATAGATTTCTTTGACTGGGTAATCAGGGAAACAAATCAAGGAAGGGCAGTGGATGTGGCCTACTTGGACGTCAGCAAGGCCTTTGACACTATACCACATAAGAGGCTGATAAACAAATGGGCAGTCTAGGGGTGTGATCCAAAGTGGCAAACTGGGTAAGAAACTAATTAATGGATAGCTGACAGAGTGTGATTGTAAACAGCTCCCCCTCTAATGAGGGGAGTGTGACCAGCAGGGTGCCGCATGGCTTAATACTGGGCAAGGTCCTGTTCAATGTCTTCATAAGTGACATTGCAGAAGAACTGGAAGGGAAGGCATGCCTTTTTGCAGATGACACCACCAAAATCTGTAATAGTGTGGATATACCCAGCAGGGGGTTGAGAGAATGAGCAGAGACCTTAGCAAACTCAAGGAGTGGTCGAGGACATGGCAGCTGAGGTTCAATGCCAAAAAGTGTAAAAACCATGCACCTAGGGCATAGAAATCCAGCAGTGGAGTATAAAATGGGGGTTATTGATGGTCACTAAGCAGGAAAGAGACCTTGGGGTTATCATATCGGATTATCCTAAAGTGGTAGGACAGTGTGACAAGGCAGTGGGCAGGGCTGGTGAGAGGTTGGGGTGCATAGGGAGAGGTATCACCAGCAGGAGGAGGGAAGTAGTGTTGCCACTGTATCGGACACCGGATGAGTCCCCACCTGCAGTACTATCTCCAGTTCTGGAGGCTGCTTCTCAGAAAGAACATAAACAAGGCGGAGGTAGTCCAGAGAAGGGCAACTAAAATAGTTCACGTGTTACATCAAAAGCCCTAAGAAGAGAGACTGAGGGATCTCAATGTGCACACCCTAGATGTGAGGATGGAGAGGGGGAACATGATAGAAACCTACAAGTACCTCAAGGGGGTGAACAAGGTACAGATGGGAATCTATTTCAAATGAGGAAGTGCATTGGGGCATGCAATGAAATTGGAAGGGGGGAAGTTTAAGAGGAAGTACTACTTCACCGTATGAGTAGTGGATGCCTGGTACAGTCTGCCAGCAGAGGCAGTGGGAGCAAAAACAGTGAGAGGCTTCAAACATGCATGGGATAGGCATAAAGGGATATTGGTAAATAGGCAGGGAAACATAGAAACAGAGAAGTTGACGGCAAATAAGGGCCGCAAGGCCTATCCAGTCTGCCCATTTTTTTCTACCTTATGAATGTGCCATAGGCCTGTACTCTGTCAATGGCCTATCTATTCATACTCATCTATATTGCTCCCTTATGCCTATCCCATGCATGTCTGAAGCCCTGCACTGTACTCATATCCACCACTTTCTGAAGTAGGCCGTTCCATGCGTCCACCACCCTTTCTGTGAAAAAGAAATTCCTCACATTACCCCTTAATCAGTCTCCCTCTAATCTCATGCTGTGTCCTATTCTCCTGCTATTTTTATGTTGGCACGCTTGCACAGCCAACATCTTCGGGTAGTGCAGCTTTGGAGGCGCGGTCTCTGTTGGGCGAATGCAGGGCATGCATCAGTAGGTGCGACCCTCATTCCCCAATCAGCCTGCATGCCGGAGCCACACCATGCATACATAAGAAAAGGTCCGCTGCAATTCAAGAAAAGCTTGTCAGACGCAGCAGACCTTTCCTGGACGTGCTTGCCGACATTATGAAGCATAAGCAGCGCAGTGGCAAGTCAAACTACCCGACTGAGGTGCCCAATCCCCTTCGGGTTACCCCTGCCAGTTGGGAAGGTGTCGACGGGAGCCCACCCCGTCGGCATAAATCACCCCCATTGTTAAATGCCAAGGGGGTGCCCAATCCCCTCAGCTTGGCCGCCCGCTTTCTTTGTGTACCGACGGGGAGCCCTCCTCATCTGCATAAAGAAACCCCCATTGTTAAATGCCAAGGGGTGCCCAATCCCCTAGGCTCAGCCCTCCCTCTTGCTTTGTGTGCCGACGGGGTGCCCAATCCCCGTCGGCATAACATCCCGGTGTTGTGTGCTGACAAGGGTGCCCAATCCCTGCTGGCTACAGACCCCCAACAGTTAGGTGGCACGCTGGGAGCCCACCCAGCATGCCAAATCCCTTAAAAAAAAAAAACTGTCACGCGATGTCTAATTTTTTTTACTTGTAAAATAAGCGGTCCCTCTTAGTCTCCCTGCCCCCACCTGCACCACCCTCTCGCACCCTGCCTCCCCACCCCCTCACCCCATACTTACCTCCGGAGTCTGGCGCGACGATCTTCGTTGGACCGGGAACACATCTGCACTCTTCAAAGTCGACCACGAACTGAAAAAATGCCAGTAAGCTGTATAATGGAATAAATAGGGTGTTTTCAATTTTGCTGCATATCTCAGGAATGAATTTTTGGGAATTTTGGCCCAAAATTTTCAACATGGGGTTTTTGGGATCCCTCCTCATGAATTCTTGCACTGTCATGGCGTTATTTGGTCCCGAAAGGTGATTTCGCAGTCACTGCACGGAATCACCTTTTGGGGCCGAGTAACAAATGACAGTGCCACTCTTCATGAGGGGCTCTCAAAAGCCTATGTTACAAATTTAGTGGGAAAAATCAAAAAATGACTTTTTCTAGCGCTCGTTGCACAGTTGTTACATTCACGCGTAGAAGATAGCGAATTCACAATATTTTCATGCCAGATTCTCAACATTGGCATTTTACCACACCTTCTTGTGAACTGTACAGCTGTCATTTTTCACATCCTGGCTGAATGTGTTTTCGCACTTCCAGTACGGAATAGCGCTGTCGCTGTGCGAAATCAGTGTTTGGGACACATTGCGAAAATGACAGTGACACTGTTCATGAGCAGAGGCCCTAAAATGCCTGTGTTGAAAATTTGGTGACAATACTCCATAAAATGACTGTGTTACGAGCGTGCATTGCTCAGTTTGCGTGCACGCTCGTGACTTTGTGAATTTGTAATAGTTTCACTCCAGCTGTTCATCATTGTCATTTTTCCATGCCTCCTTGTGAACAGTATAGCTGGCTGAAATGTGTTTTCGCACGTCTGGCGCAGAATTCCACAGTCGCTGTGCGAAATCAGTTTTCGGGACAGTTTTCGGAAATGACGATGACACCATTCATGAGCAGATGTCCTAAAATGCTTGTGTTGAAAATTTGGTGCTGAAAGTCCATACAATGACTGTGTTGCAAGCGTGCATTGCGCAGTTTCCACGCACCCTTGCAACTTCATCAATATGCAATATTTTCATGCCACATTTTCACCACTGGCATTTGTGCACACCTCCTTATCAACAGCCCACCTGCCACTTTTCACAGCCTGCCCAAAACGCGTTTCCGCAGCTGTGGCGCACAGTGGTGTGCTCGCTGTGCAAAATCACCTTTTGCGACACATTAACAAAATCAAAGCACTATGCGTCTCTAGCTCCACCACTGCCAATGCCAGCGCGACAACATTCGGCATTGACAAATGCTTGTTCTTATATTGAAACATGTTAGACTCTTTCACCTTGTTAATGCCCTTAAGATGTTTGAATGTTTCAATCATATCACTTCTCTCACTCCTTTGCTTTAGGGTATACATATTGAGCTCCATTTATCTGTCCTCATATGTTTTCTGATGCAGTCCCTGCACCATTTTGGTTGCCCTTCTCTGGACTGCCTCCATTTTGTTAATGTCCTTGTGCAGGCACAGCCTCCAGTACTGCACGCAGGACTTCAGATGGGGCCTAACCAGCGTCTTGTAAAGAGGGATTATTACCTCCCTCTTATGACTTGCGATACTCTTACTAATACACCCCAACATCCCTCTAGCCTTACCTATTGCTTTAGTGGTCTGCTTGGATGATTTCAGGTAATCTGTGATGATGACGTCAAAGTCTCTTTCTTCTCTTGTGATTGCTAGCAATTCCCCTCCCAACCTACAGGTGGCTTCAGGGTTTCTCTTCTCTATGTGCATGATCTTGCACTTCTTTGCGTTAAACCCCAGTTACCACTCTTCCGACCATTTTGCCAGTTTATCTAGATCTCTTCTCATTCTGCCCACCCCATCTGGATCATCTACTCTGTTGCAGATCTTAGTGTCATCTGCAAACAGACAAACCTATAACCTTCAGTCCATCTGCAATATCACTGATGAAGATATTGAAGGGGACTGGCCCCAGGACTGATCCCTGAGGTACCCCACTTGTGGCTTACATCTCTTCTGACTGTATACCATTTACCAGCGCTCTCTGTTTTCTGCCCGCCAACCAGTTTGCCACCCAGTTGACCAACTTCTGACCCACCCCGAGCCTGCCCAGCTCATTAATGAATCTTCTATGTGGAACAGTATCGAAACGTTGCTGAAGTCAAGGTAGGTGACATCAACTGTACCCCCTTGGTCCACCACTCTGGTTACCCAGTCAAAGAAATCTATGAAATTAGTTTGACAGGACCTTACTGTTGTAAACCCATGCTGTCTTGGATCCCATGCTCCTATGGATTCCAGGTGTTGCACTATCCTTTCCTTAAGGAGTGCCTCCATAATCTTGCCCACTACTGAGGTAAGACTGACTGGTCTGTAGTTCCCTGCCTCCTCCCTGCTACCACTCCTGTGGTGTGGGATCACATGAGCCCTTCTCCAGTCTTCTGGGACCTCCCCTGTGCTCAGAGACTCACTAAACAGTTCTGATAATGGCTCTGCTAGTTCCACCCTTAGCTCCTTTAGTACCATGGGATGTATGCCATCAGGTCCCATTGCCTTGTCCACCCTGAGCTTAATGAGCTCTTGTAGGATCCTTTCTTTTGTGAAGGGACTAGTGCACACATCCCTCCCCCGTGTCCATGGTGCTGAGCTGTGGGCCCTGCCCTACCTTCTCCTCAGTAAATACTGAGCAGAAGTATCTATTTAGGACAGATGCTTTTCCTTGGTCCTCCTCCACACACTCCCCCTTATCCCCTTTGATCTTAGCAATACCCCCTATGGACTTTCTCTTTTCACTAATGTATCTATAGAAAGTCTTGTCTCATTCTTCTACTGTTCGTGCTAGTGTTTCCTCAGTTTGGGCCTTTGCCTGCCTTATTGCCATCCCTGCTTCCCTTAGGGAAGTTTGGTATGTCTCCCTATCTTTGTCCCATTGCATTCCCTTATATTTCCTGAAGGACAGCCTTTTGGCTTGGACCTTTTCTGCTACTGTTTTTGAGAACCAAAGTGGTTTCCTCCCTTCTTTTGCACTTGCTTTTCTCTCTAACACAATGGGATGTTGCTTTAAGTATTGCATCCTTAATGCTTACCCACTTTGCCTGTACCCCCCTCACCTGTATTTCTTCTTGCCAGGGCTAGCTTAACTCTGTTGGCCATCTTATCAAAGTCAGGTCCTCTGAAGTCCCATATTTTTGCCTTGGAATGGGATGATTTAGTTCTAGTCGCCAAATTGAACCATACCATGTGATGGTCACTGGCCCCCAGGTGACCTTCTACCTGGAGATCTGTGATCCTTTCCCCGTTAGCCAGTACTAGATCTAGATAGCCCTGTCTCTTGTGGGTTGTTCTACCCGTTATTTGAGGCCCTCCCCCTGCAGGGAATCCACTATGTGTCTAGTTCCGGTGGATGTTTCTGCTGGTATTGACCAGTCTGTATCTGACATGTTGAAGTCTCCCATTATCAGAACCTCCCGTTTAGCTGTCATGTTTTGTATATCTTCCAACAGTAATGTGTCTATGTCCTCCCCCTGGTCTGGAGGCCTGTAGACAACCCCAGTTTGTATGGCTGTCCCATTTCCTGTTTCCAGGGTAACCCACAGTTCTTCTGGCTCCTTATGTGTATTCTGAATTTCTGTAGCTTTGATATTTTCATTGGCTTAAAGGGCCACTCCCCAACCCCTCCTTTTACACCTCGGTCTCTTCTGAACAGTACATAGATGGGTACTGAAGTCTCCCAAGTGTGGATACTGGTGAACCATGTCTCGTTAATGGCTACTATGTCCAGTTTAGCCTCGGTTATTGTTGCCTGCAGGTCTGGGATCTTCTTTCCCAGACTGCCGGCATTTGTGTACATGATTTTCCATTGGCCAGATTTCGGTATGTTAGTTGTTGGGCGAGGTCCGGCGTTTCCCCTGCACATCGTATGGTGAGACGGACCTTTTTCCTTACCTGGTGATGCAAATGAACTACAAACATGCTGAACTCCTGTTTGATCACTAGCTGAGGGAGGAGGGGTGTTCTTCCCATTTGATGTACCGGGTGCTGCACCCCTCTCCTCATTTGCTAGTTTAAATATTCTGCAAAAACGTCAAACTTCTGCCCCAATGCACTGACTCCCTCCTCAGTCAGATGCAGTCCATCGAATTTAAAGAACTTCAACTCCCAAAACTGTTGCCAGTTACCTACTAATCTGTGTCCTTTTTCTTGGCACCAGTCCTTGAGCCACATGTTTAGCTCCCCTATCTCCCCTTCTCTGACCTTCTGTCCATCTGCTCCCCTCTCCCAGACCAGCAGGATCTCAGAGAAGGAGATGCCGGTCGAAATGGATGACAGTTTGTCTCCCAGCCTGGTCAGGTGTTCCTTGATCTCCACAACTGACCAGCTGGTGAGATCGTTAGTCCCTATGTGTACCAGAACATCAATGTTTTCTTCTGCTTACTGCATGATTTTAGCAATGCAGTCAGTGTCTCTCCACGCTGATGTACCTGGGAGACAGCTGACCATTACCCCTGGCTGGAGTTAGGTATCAACTCCCCAAAACATGGAGTCTCCTATGATCAGAAGTGTTTTGGATTTCCTTTTCCTTTTCCTTTTGTTTTGGTCCCTGTTTTGGGCAAGTTTTGTTGCACTAGCACCTGTGCTGCAGTGTTCTGCTCTGCAGTGCTCTCTGCCCCTTTGTTTGATTTCAGAAATAGAGATAGACACCTGTTTGTAGTTTTTATATGGTTTGTGGAGGTGATACATTGGAGAGCACTGAGTGATGGGACACCCGATTTGCCCCTCCTAACCACCTGCCAACCTCCCAGACCGACTACCCTCTATGGTTAAGGCGCTTCGGTTGGATGTTGGGGAAATGGCGGGTGGTTCTTGGAATATATTTCCTCCTGAATGTGTGATTTGAGGCATGCAGTCTCTGCCCATGCTGCCTGGAGCTGAGCCCTTAGATCTCCAATGGTCCAGCATGTAGGACAGCGTCCTAAATCCTGTATAACTGCCCTTTTGAAAAGTGTCCCACAGTACCTGCAGTTAATAATATCCATTCCAGATGAGTTGCTGGGTTTATAACCTGGTACGAATAATTAGAAGGAGGAAAATGAAAGCAAAAGTTTGATTTTTTATTTTGTGTGTTTGTTTTTGTATAACTTGTTATAACAAGTTAAATTACTTGTGCCCCTGTAAGTGAGGCCACTGTGTTGATACCCCTCTGAACCTCCCCTTCCTGCTTTGCTACAGGAAATGTATAACGACTCTGCTACCCTATAAAAGGAGTGTAGCATGGGGTGGTTGGGGATGGGGTCAGTGGCTGGGCCCTTCCCCTGCCGAAAAAGAACCATGGATGAAAGAAACAAGGAGGCAAGAGCAGAAACAATCAACCAACAACAAATGCAGTAGCCCTGAAAGCTTAGCCTAATGACTGGCTCCTGTCTGCGTTGGCGGCTTTTTCTGGCCACAGAGAAATCTGAAGTAGTCCTGACACAGCTCCATGGAGCTCGCTCACTCCCCCTCTCTCACTCACTCATTCCGTTTCAGCCTGCGCTACAAGCTGGCCTTTTGTACTGGGTTCCTGCCTGCATTGCCACCTTTTTCTGCCCACAAAGAAATCCGCAGCAGTCACAATACAGCTCCATTGAGCTTGTTCACTACTGCTCAGTCACTCGCTCGTTCTGTTTCTCTTGGTACTGCAGGCTGCGCTTTTGTACGGGGCTCCTGGCTGCATTGGCACCTTTGCCTGTCCACAGAGAAATCCGCAGCTGTCCCGACAGAGCTCCGTTGAGGTCGCTCAGTCTCCCTCCCTCACGTGCTCATTCTGTTTGTCCCGGCACTGCAAGCTGCCCTTTTGTACGGGGCTCCTGCCTGCCTTGGCGCCTTTTTCTGCCCACAGAGAAATACGCAGCAGTCCAGATAGAACTCTGTTGAGCTCACTCAGTCCCCCCTGTCTCACTCGCTCGTACTGTTTCTCCCACTGCTGCAGGCTGGCCTTTTGTACTGGGCCCCTGCCTGCATTGACACCTTTTTCTGCCCACAAAGAAATCTGCAGCAATCCTGACAGCGCTCCGGTGAGTTCACTCACTCCCCCTCCCTCACTCGCTCTCTCGTTCTGTTTCTCCCAGTGCTGCAGACTGCCCTTTTGTACTGGGCTCTTGCGCTGGGGCCTTTTTCTGCCCACAAACAAATCTGCAGCAGTCCCGACGGAGCTCAGTTGAGCTCGGTCACTTCCCCCTCTCATTCGCTCGATCTTAATCTGTCCCAAACACTGATTTCCCACAGCGACCATGCTATTCTCTGGCAGGAGTGCAAAAACATATTTTAGCCACAATGTGAAAAATTACAGCTGTACTGTTCATAAGGAGGTGTGAAAAAATGCCACTGTTGAAAATGTGGCATGAAAATATTATAAATTTGCGAAGTTACAAGGGTGCGTGGAAACAATTCAATGCACGCTTGTAACACAGTCATGTTATGGAGTTTCATCACCAAATTTTCAACATAGGGATTTTAGGACCTCTGCTCATGAATAGTGCCACTGTTATTTTCTTACTCTGTCCTGAACACTGATTTCCCACAGCGACTGCGTTATTCTGCACCAGAACTGTGAAAACACATTTTGGTCAGGATGTGAAAAATGACAGCTGTACTGCTCATAAGGAGGTGTGAAAAAATGCCAGTGCTGAAAATCTAGCGTGACAATAGTACAAATCTGCGAAGTTACAAGGGTGCGTGGAAAGTGCACAACACACACTTGTAACACAGTCATTTGATGGCCTATCATCACCATATTTTCAACTTAGGCATTTTAGGACCTCTACTCATGAACAGTATCACTGTCATTTTCTTAATCTGTCCCAAACAGTGATTTCCCACAGTGACTGCTCTATTCTGCGCCAGAAGTGTGAAAACACATTTTGGCCAGGATGGGAAAAATGACAGCTGTACTATTCATAAGTAGGTGTGGGAAAATGGCAATGTTGGAAATCTGGAGTGAAAATATTACAAATTCGCGAAGTTACTAGTTTTCGTGCAGACTGCGCAACGCACACTCGTAACACAGTCATTTTATCGAGAATCGTCACCAAATTTTCAATATAGGCATTTTGGGACCTCTACTCATGAACAGTGTCACTGTCATTTTCTTAATCTGTCCCAAACACTAATTTCCCACAGCGACCGCGCTATTCTGTGCCAGAAGTGTGAAAACACATTTCAGCCAGGATGTGAACAATGAAAGCTGTACTGTTCACAAGGAGGTGTGAAAAAATGGCAATGTTGAAAATCTGGCATGAAAATATTGCCAAATTTGCGAAGTATGACGTCGCGTGTAACTGCATGTAAGCGATGTAAAACAATCGTTTTTAGATTTTCCACCAAATTTGCAACATAGGCTTTTTGAGAGCCCACCTCATGAACACTGGCATTGTCACTTTGTTAATCGGCCCCGAAAGGTGATTCCGCGGAGTGACCGCAAAATCACCTTTCGAGGTCAATTAACGTCATGACAGTTCCAGAATTCATGAGGAGGGGTCCCAAAACCTCCATGTTGAAAATTTGGTGCCAAAATTCAAAAAAATGACTGAGATATGCACTAAAGTTGGGAAAAACCCATTTATTCCATTATACATGTAACCCCTGGGTGGAGCTAATTTCAGTGTTACCCCCCTGCCTTCTACCTTGGATATAGGCTAAGGGGGTTGGGTTAGCTAACTTGTAACATTTTTTAAAACCTTTGCGCAGTGCCTCCACTCAGGGTGCTTTACATGGGTGAAATGGTACTGGGTGTAGCCCCCTGAGCTGCTACACCACCCACGATGACCAGTAACCTTCCCCAGACATGCCCCAATACATAGTTCCCCACATTTCAACATTTTGAATTAAAGGCTCTCTCTAATAATATGCTCACACAGGATTTCAAACAACAACAACAAGATATTTATTTCGGGGGTAATAAAGGAGCTAGGAAGGGGAACAGGAGGAGTAGAGGTTATCTTACCGTATTTACACATGTACAGAGATCATTTTGGATTTTTTGCTGGACAACCCTCCAGCTGGGTGGCTACATATTAACAGGCAGACATAAATCACATTTTACCATTCGACTTAAGACATCCAGAGCCCTGGCTATCTAGATGCTGATAAATCAGATGTTAAACATAATTATTAATATTACCCACACTGGTACCAGTCCCAGATACAGCAGAAACCCCGCAATTTCATACCATACTGATTAAACAGATACCACAGTCCAAGATGTTGCAGGCCTGACGTAGTTGCTGCTGGTCGAGGTGGCCGGCTATTAATTTGAGGGTGGGGGCAACTTGGAACCAGATTACTATTTACAACCACAGCAGGGATTGCCCTGCACTTTAGCAGACAAAGCAGGGATTGCCCTGCACTTGCAGACTTCTGAACATTCCAGAACAAACTATGTGGATCTTACATCCAGAACATTCAGCACAATACTTGAAAGTCCTATCCAGTGCAATGAGAGTGATGCTTCTGTCAAGCATCCTAAACGCAGTTTAAACACGGTCACATCCAGTACTTTATATACCAAAAGGCATCCCTCCAGAGTAAGTTGGCAACGGCACTTTTATCAAGCATCCCATACTTTAGTCACAGGCAGTCACATCCAGTACATTCTATATACCAAGAACATTATCCACAAGCGGAGTCCTATCCAGCACGTCTAGCCATTTAACACTTATATCAAGCGCTCTTAGACGAAATTCTGCGCAGACACAGGTACATTCTCTTTAAGGTATCTTAGACACTAATATGCTCTAGGGCCTCCTGTCTCATGAAGTGGCAAGCGTGTCTTGGCAGACAGCTCCACGATGGCAGAACTCTAACCCATAGCTACACATTTATATGATTCACTAAGCCCAGCATCTTGCTGCACCTGCAACTTAGCCATTTGGGCCACAGACAAGATGCATCCATTACTTGAACTAGGCAGTCTCTTATGGGGTTAGTAGCCCAGACTGATGACTTCAATACTTCACACTTAACAGCACACATTTCTTAATGGGGCATGGAGCCCCCAGGATTACTTGTTTGGTTTCTCCCTCGCACCGGGGGATACGAGGGTACTCACTCAGGTCCTCCACGGGTCTCATCCGCAACTGAAGGCATTCTGAAGACTTCTTCAGCTCTCTCACCACTGAGGTACCTGGTCAGCGCTTTCACCACTGCATGATGTCATCTGGTCTGGTCAGCGCTCTCACCACTGCTGGACATCTGATTCTTCGGTCCACATCTTTCCCCGACGTAGGAGGGAAGGCTAGCCTCTGGAGGACAGTATTGGCAACCTCCAGACTAGCTGTTGCAGAAAGTACAATTGCTGTAACAAGTTAACTTTTAACTGAAGAAAATAACAAATGCCCCCTGAAGACTGAAAGGGCTTGAATTAAGTGGCCCAGGCCTGATGGCATGGCTGAAGCCTGAGCCCCTCCCCCATGGGGGGCTCCCAGCAGGCTGGAGCCTGCTCTGCTTCTCTCTCTCTCTCTCTCTCTCTCTCTCTGAATGAATCTCCAGACAAACTGGCAACATTGTCTCTTTATAGAGCTCCTAGCTCGACTCCTGATTGGTAGCAGGGATGGGGTGACATGTCTCCAAGTTGCTGAAGGACCTGTCAATCAGAATACTCGAGGCACAATTGGGTTGTGGAATTTGCGCCTAAAATAATGTCCCTGTAAGCCCCCATAAGCACTTGGGTGTTTACCCATAAGATGCAGTGAATGTCCAATGTCCCACAAGTCCTGGCTTTCTAGTGCTGCAATTCCAATTGGCTGTACTGCTGGCAGTGGCTGCTTAACCCACTGTCCCTTATAGCAGATTAGATACAGTCCTGAATAACGTCCTGGTGCAGCCAGAAAGAAGTAATTATTTGCCTCAAATGCCCCACAGTTCTATAGCTTAAAGGCTGTATTTGCAGTCGCTGCACAGATGAAAAACATGGCTCTTTTACTTTTCCTGTCGCTACTGCACTTATGCAAGCTCCCCTTGCAGCAGCTGATAGGCTGACACACAGAATCCCAGATACTGGAATTGACAGGGAAACAGTACTTGTTTTAACTTTAAACACTTTTCCCCACATGCACAGTATATTCCCAACAAGCAGCAACAGTTCCATTATTTAAAACATTTTAATTCTTTACTTTTCGGCTGGAGCTGAACATAGCTACCCTGGAGTCAGCCAGATACACTGTTATGCATTATTCAGATGACCGGGGCCCTGCACAGGCATACTCAAATGAGCCCCAGTCAGAACTTCTTTAATTCCCATCTGAACGATCCTCCAGCAGGCTGTCTGTGGTCACCGGGTCCCAGATAGGTAGAAGGGATCCCGGGACCCACGGCACAGTCCCCGAGGTGACCGCAAAACAAGCGGCTCCACATCAAAGGCGCTTTGCACGTCAACGCGACTCCCGCTGCCCCGGAGGCAGTGCTTTTGCAGCGGGAGCCCGCGGTCAGCAGTTTAAGCCCCGAGGGGCTTGATTTTAATTTGACTGCAAGCTGGGGCACACACGAGGGCAAGTAGGACCTGGGAAGCCAGAAAAATTAGAGGCCAAGTCAGGAAAAGCCTGAGAGACAACGGGAGAAGGACAAAACGAAACAGGCTAAGGTAAACCCAGACTGGCATTTCTAGGAACCCCCATTTGCAAGGGGGTTACATAGAGCTTACCGGCATTTCCTCAGTTCGCGGTTGGCTTTGAAGAGTGCAGATGTGTTCCTGGTCCACCGAAGATCGTTGCACCAAGCTCCGGAGGTAAGTATGGGGTGAAGGGGTGGGGAGGCAGGGTGCACAGAGGTGCTGGTTGCAGAGGGGCAGGGAGACCTCCGAGACATTTTTTTTACAGGTGAAAAAAAAGACATCACAGGACCGCTTTTATTTTACAGGGGCATGTGGCATGCTGGCATGGGCTCCCAGCGTGCCACCGGAGTCTTCCTTTTGAGGGGGCAAGCTGTAGCTGACGGGGGATTGGGCACCCTCGTTGGCACACAACAAAAAGGGTGGGGGTGACATGCTGATGGAGATTGGGCACCCCGTCAGCAGAGAATATAAGCAGGGGGGGTTACATAGTGCCGACGGGGAGTGGGTTTCCCTGTCGGCAACATAAACATTAGGGCAATGAAGCCGACGGAGATTGGGGCCCCGCTGGCAAATAACACGGGAAGATGTTTAGGAACATGGCAGCAAATCTGCCGCCATGTTCACAAACAATATCAGTGTGTGAAGAACACGCCCTGCAATGACGGCTCGCTCCCTCACTGCAGCGGATGGCTGATGCTGCAATGACGAGGTGGCCCCTGGTTGCAGCGGATGATTTTTTTTCAAGTTGTTGGCACGCTGGCTGAACTAGTGTCAGCAGCAGCGTGCTACAGCATTGGGGGATGCTGGACAAGCCTTTAAAGGCTCTTGGGCATTGGCCACAACAGTGCCGCACCTCCACAACCTGCTTGTGGAGAAAGCTGCCGCAATGTGTTTCTTGCGCATGCATGCAATCAACATAAAAATGGCCTGCAGCGGTTCTGAATTTAGCCTTCAATTGCATTTTTAAAGGTGGGGAATGAAATCAGCTTACTATTTGACTGCAAGTAAGCTAATTCTTCCAACAGTAAGATTTCGACAAGTGCTAAATGGCATTTAGGATCTAAAAGGAACTATTTAACAGGTGCAGATAATCTTTATAGATTACAACTGCAATTACAAGGTCCATTCAGGAAGTATGATTTACTGCTCAGCCAGCCAAGTTCTGCAAATGGAAAACTGTCAAGTAGCAAAACTTCCTCATTCAGACTGCATGATTAGTTTTGATTTTAGTGATAAAAAAACCTGAATAGCTGTGACGTGTTTGTAATGTGCAGTATCTGTGCTATAGTTGAATTGCAATATTTAGTTATTTTAGAATTTTTTGGCCAGGAAAGGTACACTGAACTGAAGCCGATTTCCAGGTGTAACTTAGGAGCACAGAGAGGTTAAGTAGCTTACTCAGGGTCACTCAGTATATAAGTGGTTGGTTGTAGGATTAAAATCCTGGTCTGCTGGGTCTCCAGGTTCACATCTTGGTACCCTAACCTCTAAGCTATACTGTCTCCCTATCCAGTCCTGCGGTCCAAGACAACTGTGTGGCCTGGTGGACCCTCCGACCCTAAATATAGCATCTGGAACATATTAGGGGTTGCACAGTGCTGTTGCTGTGAGGCCTTTGTTGCATGTGGGTTACAAAAGAAATTTTCTATTGAACTTTAATGACCTTCATGAATTATGCTACAGGTTTTCTACACTTCATTTGTGTAATTCCATAATTCCAGGCAGACAGTATTTCTCTTTGCCTATGTACAGTCGCCACATT
Source organism: Neoceratodus forsteri (assembly GCA_016271365.2). Lineage (NCBI taxonomy): Eukaryota > Metazoa > Chordata > Ceratodontiformes > Ceratodontidae > Neoceratodus > Neoceratodus forsteri. The sequence goes on from JADMNL010000023.1 coordinate 319,728,291, forward strand.
TTTTATTTATTTATTTGTTTATTTGAATTTTGGTAACCAGGTAGGCCCACTGAGACAATACAGTCCCTTTTTCAGGGGCGACCTGGGACAGGAGTGCTGTGCAACAAACAATTTATCATAGACCTTACAGTTAATAATATATATATATATACATATATATATATATATATATATATATATATATATATATATATATATAGACAATACTATACAAATGATACATGGTACAAAGTAAATGAGACATAAAATATATACAGGCAATATTACACAATAGTACAAGGTATGAGAGTAAAATTTTCTCAGAAAATAAACAATTGTACATCTTAATCAGAGAAATCCATGGTAAATAATCATAGGTAATCATCATGTAACGTAGGAGCAAAAGACGATACTGGCAAATTACATCTATTACAAACTGTACTTCGAGGATTAGCCATAATAGGTACTGGGTCTAGGCCGCAAGAGGTGCCCTGAGAGGAAGTATTTGAACATAGCTAGAAAGGAGAGGGAGAGGGTAGATAGGGGGAGTGCATTCCAAGTGGTAACTGCAGAGAATGCAAAGGAACACTTTCTGATAGCTAGGCAGGGATAAGGAGTAGTGAGCAGAGGGGTTGAGGAGGATCTGCGAGAACGAGGAGCAGTTTTACGTGTCAGAAGGTCACTTAGGCAGGGTTGGGAGAAGAGGAAGGTAGGTTTGTAGATAAAGCAGAGGGAAGAGAACTGCATACGTTGGTCATAGTCAGGCAGCTCAGTGACTCTGATACCTGGCAATGATGGTAACACAAGTTGACTCCAAGAGTAAATCTACCCACTCTATAATATAGTATTTTCAGGTGGGAGATTATGGTAGACTTGGCAGAGAGCATTATAGGAGTGCCATAGAAGAGTATGGGGAGGAGGAAAGAGGTGGCAATCTTTTGACAGGAAGCATGAGAGAGCAGGGGAATGAAGATAGTACAACAATCCGAGATTCTGGTTTAAGTTTTTTAGTAGTCTGAGTTACACGATGCTCGAAAGAGAGGGAGAGGCCTAGTAGTTTACCCAAGTAGTTGAAAGATTGCACAGATTCAAGGGTTTTCCCAGTTATGGATCAAATACTGAGTGTGCCAACAAAGGTAGCTTTTGCTGAGGGTTAAAAAATAACATTGCTTTGCATTTTTTCTTGTTGGTATTGAGGAATAGGTGGTTCTGAAGGAACCATTTTTCAAGTGTATGGAAGTCTGTTTCCAGGTTCTGGTTAATCCATTGGGTATCGTAGGTGGAATGGTATAAAACAGCATCATCTGCATAAAGTTGCACATGGAACCCACTGCAATTCATGGGTAGTTTTTGAATAGCAAAGAAAAAAGGTGCCATAGCATTGAACCTTGTGGTATGCCATGAGTTATAGCATTAAATGAGGAGAGAGCCCCAGACCATTTTACTCCTTGGGAACGGCCAGAGAGGTAACTATGGAACCAGGAAAGTGATAATTGATCCATACCCAGGGAGTGTAGCTTGTGCAGGAGAAGGCTGTGGTTAACTAAGTCAAAGGCTTTAGTTGGAGCTACGAATGTGGCCCCTGTATAAAAGCCTTTGTCAAGTGAGCCCAGAATATCTGTGATAACCTTGGTAAGGGCTGTGAGGGTACTATAATTTTTTCTGAAACCATGCTGACAGTCGATAAGAGGTGATGGCATTCCAGGTAAGATTGAAGTTGGTTGAAAATTATTCGATCTTGTATCTTTGCTAATGGACAGAGGATGGATATGGGTCTGTAGTTTTCAACTACATACAGTATGTAGCTCCCTTATGAAGTGTCACAGCTAGCGCCACTTTCCAGTTAGCTGGCACACACCCAGAGCTGCGAGATTTATTTATTAGGTCACGAATGGGAGCAGCAAGGGCATAGGCACCTAGTTTTAGAAAACATGGTTCTAGTGAGTTGCAGTCAGGGAAGCTATCTTCCTTCAACTTGGATAGTACCGGCAAAACTTCTTTGCTATGTTTCTTGCCACAGTTGAGGTTCTGTTAGAATCTGGAATCCCACTGAAAGTTGGAAGAACATATTGGTATTGACCTGGGACTGAGAAGGGGATCCCAGTAAAATAAGAGGTAGTGCCACCACAGAGAGTGAAGGAAGGCCATCCCGGTGGCACTGGAGATTGAGGCGCTGATCACTACATCTCATGCCGCACCGGCGACCCAAGTTTGGGAACGAGCCCAGGCCACTGGTGGTCAGCAGAGGAGAGGGAGGATTGAGCATCCTGAGGACTACTCTCTTCTCTTGGGGAAGGAGGGTTTGCTGACCCGCTCATCAATCACCCTCTGGCATCAGCCAGGGGGAGATGCGAGCCAGGAGGCACATCACCAATGTACTTCTTCGGTGGGGAGGGGAACGGGAGTAAAACTGGAGGAAAAGGAGCTGGCAGGCTCCATGACGGCTGCGTACCCCAGCACCCTGCCCAGCCCCCGATGTCTGGATTTCACTCCAGGGGTGGGGGAAAGTCAATGACCCTTCACCTCGGCCCTGCCATGTGGGTGAGGAAACCCATGGGGGATTTAGGGGTGTTGAATGGGGGAAGGGTGCAGCCAGAGACTGAGTTCTCTCCGGGGGAGGGACCAGAGCCACTTGCCAGGCTCCACAGGAGAATAAAAATATTATAAAAAAAAAAGAGAGAGAGAGTGAAAGACAGAGTCCAGTGGGTTGACCTGGGCAACCGTGGGGACATGAGGACCCTCCAGCCCAGCATATGACATAGGATTGGGGTCCCCCACTGGCACAGTTCTTCAGAGTCCCACCTTGATGGTGTGCTGAGGAGTGAGCCATCACTGTGACTGTGAGGCCAAGGAGTGGTGGATCCGAATTGGATGACTTGGGCATCCCCCCACTAGTGATGGTCTTTGTCAGTCCCCCTGGGTACAAGGAAGTTTGTTCTGGAACCAGTCCTGCTTCACTAGTGACTGACTACAGAAAGTGAGAGAGAGAAGTACAGCTGGGCCATGATTTTCCATGCAGCCCAAGTGGAGACAGTGTGAGCTGTCGCCCATGGCATAAATCTCTATATGTTCTTGATACAGGCAGTAATGCCAAACATCTCCCAATGAAAAGAGAGTTAATGACCCATTGGTTTGAGTAATACCACAGTAATGAATGACCCCAGCACAGAGGAGTAAGGAATCCAGAGTGCCACCTGACCTAATTGTAACTCCTACTGGCCCGTTACAGCAGCCAAAGGACCTGACTAATGCCTTTAACAATGCCTTCATGAACCTAAGCATCTCAAAACCATGCCCACTACAGGACCCCACAACAACAACCCTCCCACCACCCTTAACACCAGACAATCTCTGTTCTACTTCAGTCAAATTACTAGGTCACAAACTATCAAATATGTCAAAAGGATCCTAGGCAAAACCAGGATCGGCAGTGACATGCTAGACATAAAGCTACTAGCTCTCGCTCTGGAAGAACTTACTCTTCCATTTACCAAACTATTTAACATATCCCTTAGGACTGGAATATTCCCTGACAGGTGGAAGACAGCCCACGTAATCCTAGTATTCAAAAATGGGGACAGAACTAGTTTGGGAAACAACCGCCGATCTCCACACCACCCCCACACCCTCAAAAGCACTAGAGAGAGTGGTTTCAGACCAACTTGCAGAATATCTGAACAAATACAATCTACTTTGCCTGCAGTAGCACAGGTTTTGTTAAAGACACAGCACCATCACAGCGCTAATTGACTATACCTGTCACTTGTATGAAGCTCTTGACACTGGTAAGACAGTGGGGTCTATATTTATAGACCTCATCAAAGCTTTTGACACTGTGAATCACCAGATGCTGCTCAACCACCTTATTGCCCTAGGTCTGTCCAAAGATACTGTTTCTTGGTTTAATAGCTACCTATTCCAGAGGTTGCAGTGTGTGAGGATAAGTGGGGTAACCTCAGACCCTAGAAAGGTAACTTTGGGAGTCCCCCAAGGATCGAACTTAGGATCACTACTCTTCAGTTTATTTATAAATTCCCTTCCTAACGCTTGCCTGCCAAGATGCTGCTCTATGCAGATGATGCAATAATCTCTATACTGGGTAATCATCCAACAGAAATAGTAACAGCCCTACAACATAGTTTTGCTAAGCTTGAGTCCTGGTTGTCTCAAAACCAACTCCTGCTAAACTACAAAAAAACAAAAACGATGTACTTCACCATGCCACATGTAAAAAAGATAGTTGAACCTTTGACCATCCTAAGTCAAAAGGGAGACGTCATTGAACAGGTTTTAACCTCAAATATCTCAGAATCCACCTAGATGATACCCTCACCTTCACCCCCCATATAGACCAAGTTATCAAATCTGCAAACATTAAACTTGGGATCCTATATCATCATAGGCAAGCCACGACCCCTGAGGCTCTACACCTTGTTATTCGGAGCTCAATATTGTCAGTTAATGACTACGGTCTAGTTATTTACAGTGCTGCCACTGAAACTGAGCTAAAACGTGTAAAACTACTAATTAACAAGGCCTGCCGTCTGGTCTCAGGGGCAAATCACCTTACTCATGCTTGTAGCCTCTACTCCTCCACTGGTTGGCTCCCTCTGCACCTTAGGGCCAGGTATCAGGGCTTGCCTGACTGGTAAAAAAGCCCTACTAGGACATGCACCCAAATCTACTGCAGCTTTGTTCCAGCTCAACCTAACTTCAAAAGTCACCAGGAGATCAGCAAAGGGAATACTCCATGTCCTCTTTGAATGAACCTCCTTTGCACAATGATCACTCTCCTATCATGGGCCCCTATGGTTAAACAACCTCCCCACTCCCCTTCTGAAACATATGGAAATTGGCTCTTTCAGAAGAGACCTGCATATCCTCCTGGCCCAAAACAACCAATGTGGTTGCTACTCCTAAACGCAGGCTACCCCTGACACCTCCCTGGGGTCTCTATCCCCCTTCCCTCTACTCCTCTTTCTAATCCCCATTACCTACCCCTCTCTTGCCTCCCTTCTTTTGACAAAGCACTCCCTGGCTGCTACCTTGATAAAGCCTTCTCTAGCTACTGCCTCCTCAATACCATGCACTTAGCAACTTAACCGTTTCACAATGATTATCACTCTTTTAATAAGAATTATTAGAATTAGAACATACATTTACCTGCACTTCTGTATTCATGTAACCCTAATCCATTCTGTGTCAGTTTTACCTGCCAGCTAGTTATATAATATTTTCACTGTTTGTTTTGTACTGTTATGTTTGTGTCTATTGGCATGGAACCTTTGTAAAAGAGCCATCTTGGCTCAAAGGTATTTAATCTGAAATAAATAAATAAATAAGAGGGCCACGTCAGCCAGGTTGGGATCTGTTATGATGAAGAGATGTCTTAAGCCAGGTTAGTCAGCATGAGGAAAAGTGTACCAGGGATCCCCTGAGAAAGAGAGCACTGGTTTTCTGCCTGGTATCCTGGTGATCAACAATTAAGTAATAAGCCACAACAGTGTGTGCATTATAGGATTTTAATGCACTTCCTAGGAGTGTAGTAAGGCACAACGCCAAAGGATAAGTGCGTTTACTCCCTTGGGAAGTGCATTAAAATACTATGATGCACACCTTGAAGGGGCTTATTGCACTTTAAAAATGACATTATGCAGTTCCCCTGACTTACTGTACCAACAGTGTAACAAAACATGGCCTGACCATGCATTTATAGAGATTTAATGCACAGTCAAGTGATATCTCTCAGCCAATTAAATTACTAATTTTTTTTTTTTTGCCATTTTATAGTGTAGACTATCCCACAGAGGGGAAATGGAGTTACACAGTTTATGTCTTGAAAGCATGTTTTGTGTTTTGAAATTAAAACAACTTTCTGCTTAAACTGCCCTCTGATGTTTGAAAGGACCTTTGTTTTATTGGTATACTAGATGGGAAAATGGTATTTTTCTGCCATCAACTTCTGTGTTTCTGTATTACTAGGAAGTAGGGTGCCGGAGGAGGTGGTAGATTGGATCCTTCATGACAAGGAGATATCAAGCATTGTGTTACTTATTCTCACAAAGGTGCTCCCATATTACTGACTGCCCAGGATTTTAATGAGCCAGCTGGTGACTCATAACATCTGTCCCTCACCATTCCCCAATGAACAGTGACTGTATCTGCAGCTTGGAGAAACCCCTGGCCTGCCCCCATTGAATGTAGGGGAATAGCACTAAGGGCTGCGATTATAACATTGTGCACAAAGAGGGACACTTTGGGTCAAAGGAACAAACTGGATTTGACTGGGTGCTACCGCTAACTTTGGACCTGGATTTGTGGGGCCTAGGCAAACAGGGGTTGTACTGCACACTCAACAAAAGGAATTAGACTGGAAGTGTGACCTGCATGTAGCAAATGTGGAGGTGGTGTGAAACGTGGACACCACTAGCTGGGCGCATGACAGAGGAGTCTCTTGGACAGGAATTCAGTTCCATGATGGGTTGGTGGGTGTGGGCATGGACATGTGCACCACTCCTGGACCTGCTGCAAGTGACTCTCTCAGATCTGTTTGAAGGAGTGGGGTGAGAAGGTTTGCAGAAACTGTGCTACAGCAAAAGACTTTTATTGGCAAAAACAACAAATGTTTTCCATTCCAAGAATATTTGTTGTTCATTCAGAATTTTGTCCTATAGCAGCCACTGATGGTTTGCAGTTCTCCCAGTCTGGCGGGAAAGTGAACATTCTAGTGGTGCATGAGCTATGTTGGACATTGGATATGCAGCTGTTACCGAAATATCCCCTTTGCAGGGTCCAATATGTTCACCTCATGCCCTTCAGACTGAGAGGACACTGAACTGAAGCTTATGAGTTAGAGTAGACAGAGCTGTGGTGGAGTGGAAGGAAAGTGACCTGCCCAAGCAAGAGGTTGGCTTGATTGAATGGAGTGAAGGGCTGGGAGAACCCAAAGGCTAGGTTTCCAGTTAAAGGAGGACAGGGAGAATGTTGGCCATGACATCAGGGAAATTCCTCTGCTCATGTTCATTGTGGACAATGTGGAAACACCCAGGTCCCACGTGAAATTACACTGCTGCTTTAATATATTGAGTTCAAAAATGTCAGCTCTTGAAATTCAGCCTTCATTTTTTTCTGTGAATCTGAAACCTTGAAATTGTGTTTCTTATTACCTAGATAGCATTCTGTAGTTCCCCTGACCTACTGTACCAAGAGTGTAACAAAAGATGGCCCGCAGCAGTTTTGAATTTAGCCTACAATTGCATTTTTAAAGGTGGGGAATGAAATCAGCTTACTACTTGACTGCAAGTAAGCTAACTCTTCCAGCAGTAAGATTTATACAAGTGCTAAATGGCATTTAGAATCTAAAAGGAACTATTTAACAGGTTTCAGTTAATCTTTATAGATTACAACTGCGATAACAAGGTCCAGATTATAGATCGAGAAATGCGTTTAACCATCAGAACTTCCATTCAGGACTTTCAGTGACGTCACTGAGCCATGCGGCAGTGGTAATCCAGAGCTCCATCTATCCCGCGATTTAAAAGTTATTTTTTCAAATATCCCGATGAGTTATCTAAACCTAAATATACCGGATCATTTCCCAAACAATGTCGAACAGATCTAAAGCTGGATCGGGAGCCGTTGGGGGCCTCAAACAGCAAATACTAGATTTGGCCTCAAAGAATCAAGCTAGAGATGCACCACCAACTAGGCCTCCAGAAACAACCGAGGGGGGACTGGGAAACGACTCGGAGGACAGTAAGGAAGATTTCACCATTACCTCATGGCAGCTCTGTCGAGAACTCTGGCGCCTTACTCAGACCTTGGATTCTATGAAGGCAGAGGTAACGGACAATAGCGCTAAGATAAAAGAGCATACCAAGCAAATTCAAACTACTGAGGAACATCTTACCTCTTATTCTGAGGCCTCAGACCTCCATAATGGAGCAATCCTGCAATTACATGATCGCTCACAATTCTTTTTAAACAAGATCGAGGATTTAGAAAATCACTCACGCAGAATCAATCTCAGACTGCACGGCCTGCCAGAACAAACAGAAAGTGGCAATGTTCCAGAATTTGTCAAAAGTCTACTGATGGAGGTTCTTAATTTGGACAAAGACACGCAGCTGAACATTATTAGAGCTCACTGAGCCCTTATGGCGCCACCGAAGGACCCCAAAGCCAAACCCCACTGCCTAATTATAGCATTCATGGACTTTAGAATGAAGGTGATGGTCTTGAGAAAGGCTTGGTCTATGTGGGAAGATTATATTTGGGGACACAAAACTGTTCATCAAACCAGATTATGTGCCCTCTACTATGGCTAGGTGCAAGCTCTGGTTCCCAGTGGTAAAGATGCTTCAGGGCAAGGGCCTAAAAGCGAGGGTGGATTTCCCAGCCAAACTCAGAATAACCTCAGACAAAGGGGTAAAGATTTTTGACTTGGTCACTGAGGCTGAAAAGTACCTGACCTCTTTATATATCGTAGTCAATGATCTGATCAACCCCTCCCTCATCAAAGACCTAGAGAGATGACAATGGCAACCAGTGGGGACTTCCTTTAACTACAGGCACTTTGCCAGTGAGCCTAAATCTATACATACCTCCAATCCCTGGTCCAAGTTGCAAGAGCTGACTGCAAAGCAGAAGGAAAGCCGAGACGCTCCTACTAGTCCCAGAGCACCCCACAAAGATTCCAGATCATGTTCTGGGGCAGAAAACCTCAGGGACTCCTCCTCATACAACACCTGAATTAACTGTCTGGCAAGTAAAGAGGTCGGATTATTCCAAGTGTAAATCCCAAAGCCTCCTTTATTAAAGGAAAGCTGTCCAAAAGACTCTAGCTAGTTACTAGGGCTGCAGAAACACCCAATTAGCATAACCTTTGGGTGATTACAGTTTACAACTAATCTGTCATATTAATTTTGTTCTGTTTCTGTGCCTTGATAGTGGTACCGAGGTCTGGCGCGGAAGCCACCATTTTAAGAGTGTGACTGCACTGTAAGACTATACATGAGCTACGTTCATTACTTTGCTTCCTGTGATCTGCTGGAATGCTCGTTCATGATGAGCCGGGTACGTTTTCACAAAGGGAAAAGAAGCGATGTGCCATGTAGTAGTCATTGAGCTGCACTTTTTGAAGCAAACCCGACTGAAAACGGAGCACTGTAACCTATTTAATGCTCTGAGTTCCGGCATGTGCATTAGCATCTAGCGCCACTGTGCATGCCTGAACTCGGAGCTTCAAGTTTCAATAAAAAAATTAAATAGGTTCCAGCACTCCCGTTTTCAGTCGGGTTTGCTTCTAAAAGTGCAGCTCAACGAATACTACATGGCACATCGCTTCTTTTCCCTTCGTGAAAATGTACCCGGCTCATCATAAATGAGCGTTCCAGCAGATCACAGGAAGGATACTATGCATAGAAGTTGCGGCTCTGGCCACTGAAATCAATGAAATGGCACCACTCACTCCAGGACATAAAAATAGCAATTTACTAGGAAAAGATTGCCCTTCAACAGAAATTCAACTCTCTCCCTGCAAGCTAACAGCTGAGTAGAGGCTGGGAGAAAACTGGAGTTTATGACAGCTTTCCTTTAAAACCCATTATACCCATTAGCGCCGTATGGCATCAGAACCATCCATTGCTTAACTTGACCCAAAATGGCGACATCAGACAGAATGAGTTAAGGGATGTGCATACCTGACTCTCAGAGACTGGAGCTTTTGGCTAGTTCACGTTTCATAAAAATTCCTTTCCTCACTGGCTTTGCCACAACATTCAAAGATGTGATGAAACGGGTACAGGAGTGGTGATAATGCTTTAGGGACACCAGCCAGTCTAATATAATCATAAATGCTAAAAAGTACCTAGACCTCAGTTCTATGAGTTCTCTAAAAATTACAGAAATTCTGTCAGCAAAGGGGGCATACTGCTTTGAAGGGTGAGCCTTTCCTATTCAGTCTCCCCTTCAAACCATAGCCCGCATGACTGTGCAGCTCAGCCCTTTTCATTCTCAAGTTTCCCACCACCTTGTTATCAGTAACAAATAAGGAGACCAAGTTATTTTCATTTATTTTTCATTTTTGACCAGAAAAGGCATACTAAGCTATTATAGCTTGTTTTCAGGTGCGTCCGGGGGGGGGTGTTGCATGGGAAAAACCCAAGTCCAATGTGAAATTGCATTGCTGCGTTAATAAAATTATTGAGTTAAAAAATGTCAGCTCTTGAACTTCAGCCTTCATTTTTTTCTGTGAATCTGAAACCTTGAAATTGTGTTTCTTATTACCTACATAGCTTCATGCAGTTCCTCTGACTTACTGTACCAACAGTGTAACAAAAAACGGCATGCAGCAGTTTTGAATTTAGCCTACAATTGCATTTTTAAAGGTGGGGAATGAACTCAGCTTACTACTTGACTGTAAGTAAGCTAACTCTTCCAGCAGTAAGCTTTAGACAAGTGCTAAATGGCATTTAGGATCTAAAAGAATTATTTAACAGGTTGCAGATAATCTTTATAGATTACAACTGCAATACAAAGGCCTAGATTATAGCTCGAGAGATGCATTTAACCATCAGAACTTCCGTTCAGGAAATATGATCTACTGCTCAGCCAGCCAAGCTCTGCAAATGGAAAACTGTCAAGCAGCATTACTTCCTCTTTCAGACTGCATGATTAGTTTTGATTTTAGTGATACAAAACCTGAATAGCCATGACGTGTTTGTAATGTGCAATATCTGTGCTATAGTTGAATTGCAATATTTAGTTATTTTAGAATTTTTTGGCCAGGAAAGGTACATTGAACTGAAGCTGATTTCCAGGTGTGACTTAGGAGCACAGAGAGGTTAAGTAGCTTACTTAGGGTCACTCAGTATGTAAGTGGTGGTTGTGGATTAAAATCCTGGTCTGCTGGGTCTCCAGGTTCACATCTTGGTACTCTAATCTCTAGGCTATACTGTCTCCTGATCTGGACCTGTAGTCCAAGATAACTGTGTGCCCTGGAGGAACCCCTGACCCTAAATATGGCATCTGGAACATATATGGGGTTGCATAGTGCTGTTGCTGTGAGGCCTTTGTTGCATACTCGGAAACAATCATTGTAATGTTTGTCTGTACCTATTCTATGTGACGTGGAACCTTTGTAAATGAGTCTATGACTCAAAGGTATTTTTCAGAATCTGAAATAAATAAATAAAAATGTGGGTCACAAAGGAAATCTTCTATTGAACTTTAATGACCTTCATGAATTATGTTACAAGTTTTCTTCACTTCATTTGTGTAATTCCATAATTCCAGGCAAACAGTATTTCTCTTTGCCCATGTACAGTCACCACATTTTTTATCTATTTATTTGAATTTTGGTAATCGGGTAGGCCCACTGAGACAATACAGTCCCTTTTTCAGGGGCGACCTGGGACAGGAGTGCTGTGCAACAAACAATTTATCATAGACTGTACAAAGTTAACAAGACACACATATATATATATATATATATATATATATATATATATATATATATATATATAAAATACAGACAGTACTATACAGATTATACAAGGTATAAAGTAAATGAGACATAAAATATATACTGGCAATATTACACAATAGTACAAGATTTGCAACTAAAATTTTCTCAGGAAATAAACAATTGTACATCTTGATCAGAGAACTCTATGGTAAATTATCATAGGTAATGACCATGTAACATAAGAGCAAATGGTGGTACTTGCAAATTACATCTGTTACAAACTGTGTACTTTGAGGATTAGCCATAACAGGTACAGGGTCTAGGCCACAAGAGGTGCACTGAGAAGGAACATTTGAACATGGCTAGAGAGGAGAAGGAGAGGGTAGATGGGGGAGTGCATTCCAAGTGGTAGGTTCAGAATATGTAAAGGAACACCTTACGATAGCTAGGCGGGGATAAGGAGTAGTGTGCAAAGGGGTTGAGGAGGACCTGAGAGAATGAGGAGCAGTTTTAAGTATCCGAAGGTCACTTAGGCAGGGTTGGGAGAAGGGGAAGGTAAGTTTGTAGATACAGCAAAGGGAAGAGAACTGCATACGTTGGTCATAGTCAGGCCAGCCCAGCGACTCTAATACCTGGCAGTGATGGTGACACAAGTTCACTCCAAGAGCAAATCTACCCACTCTATAATATAGTATTTTCAGGCAGGAGATTATAGTAGACTTGGCAGAGAGCATTATAGGAGCTCCATAGAAAAGTATGGGGAGGAGGGAAGAGGTGGCAATCTTTTGACAGGAAGTATGAGAGAGTAGGGGCCGCAAACGGTACAACAATCCGAGTTTCTGGTTACGTGTTTTAGTAGTCTGAGTTACATGATGCTCGAAAGAGAGGGAGGGGTCTAGTAGTATACCCAAGCATTGGTGCCAGAACGGTTTGAACAGTGGTAGAGCCAAGATTGTAAGGGGTAAATTCTCCCCTATTAAATACATTAACATGATTGCAAAAACTGATAGGGCCACTTATTAAAGTGGTAGGGCCATGGCCCTAGTGGCCCCCAGTTCCGGCACCTATGTACCCAAGTATTTGAAAGATTGCACAGATTCAAAGGTTTCCCCAGTTATGGATCAAATACTGAGTGTGCCAATGGGGGTAGCTTTTGCTGAGGGGTTAAAAAATAACATTGCTTTGGGTTTTTTGGTATTCAGGACTAGGTGGTTCTAAAGGAACCATTTTTCAATTGTTTGAAAGTCTGTTTCCAGGTTCTGGTTAAGTCATTGGGTATCGCAGGTGGAACAGTATAACACAGCATCATCTGCATAAAGTTGCACATGGGACCCACTGCAATTCAGGGGTAGTTTGTTTATGAATAGCGAAAACAAAAGGGGCCCCCAGATCAAACCTTGTCATACGCCATGAGTTATAGCATTAAATGAGGAGAGAGCCCCAGACCATTTTACTTCTTGGGAATGGCTGGAGAGGTAATTATGGAACCAGGAAAGTGATAATTGATCCATACCCAGTGAGTGTAGCTCATACAAGAGAAGGTTGTGGTTAACTAAGTCAAAGGCTTCAGTTAGATCTACAAATATGGCCCGTTTATAAAAGCCTTCATTGAGGGAGCCCAGAATATCTGAGGTAACTATGGTAAGGGCTGTGAGGGTACTGTAATTTTTTCTGAAACCATGCTGAAAGTCGGATAGAAGGTGATGGCATTACAGGTAAGATTGAAGTTGGTTGAAAATGATTCATTCTTGTATCTTTGCTAATGGACAGAAGATGGATATGGGTCTGAAGTTTTCAACTGCATATGTACCGCCCTTATGAAGTGGCACAGCTAGCGCCACTTTTCATTTAGCTGGCACACATCCAGAGTTGTGAGATTTATTTATTAGGTCACAAATGGGTGCAGCAAGGGCAGAGGCACTTAGTGTTAGAAAATGTGGTTCTAGTGAGTCAAAGCCAGGGGAGCTAGCTTCCTTCAACTTGGACAGTAGCTGCAAAACTTCTTTGCCATGTTTCTTGCCACAGTTGAGGTTCTGTTAGCATTTGGAATCCCCTGAAAGTGGGAAGAGCATATTGGTATGGCCCTGTGACTGAAAAGGGGATCCCGGAAAAATAAGAGGTAGGACCCACCATAGAGAGGGAAGGAAGGCCAGCCAGGTGCTGCTGGAGGTTCAGGCATTGGTTGCTACATCTCACGCCACAGCAGCGACCCGGGTTCAGGGATGATCCTGGGCCACCGGGGGGGTCAGCAGGAGAGAGAGAGGATCAAGCATCTAGAGAACTGCTCTCCTCTCTCAGGTAGGGAGGGTTTGCTGTCCTGCTCATCGATTGCTCTCTGGCATCAGCCAGGGGGAGATGCGAGCCAGAAGGTACATTGCTAACATACATTATCGGCAGGAAGGGGGTGCGGGAGTAAAACTGGAGGAAAAAGGAGCTGGCAGGCTCCATGATGGCCACATCAGCACCCCGTTCCAGCCCCTGATGTCTGGATTTCACTCCAGGGTGGGGAAAGCGGCCTCCGCCTCTTGACCCTGCCATGGGGGCGGACTCATGGGGATTTAGGGTGTTGGACAGGGGAACAGTGTGGCCAGAGACTGAGTTCCCTCTGAGGGAGGGACCAGAGCTACCTGACTCCACAGGAGAATAAAAATATAATTAAAGAAAAAGAGAGCATGAAGGAGAGAGTCCAGTGTGTTTCCCTGGGCAACTGTGGGAACACGAGGACCCTCCAGTCCAGCATATGGCATAGGATTGGGGCCCCCCACTGGCACAGTTCTTCAGAGTCCCACCTTAATGGTGTGCTGAGAAGCGAGCCATCACTGTGACTGTGAGGCCAAGGAGTGGTGGATCCAAACTGGATGACTTGGGCAGGCCCCCCCACTGGTGATGGTGTTTGTGAGTCCCACTGGATACAAGGAAGTTTGTTCTGGATCCAGACATGCTTCTGTAGTGACTGACTACAGAAGGGGAGAGAGAGAGAGAGAGAGAGAGAGAGAGATACAGAGATACAGCTGGGCCATGATTTTCCATGCAGCCCAAGTGGTGACAGGGTGAGCAGTCTCCCATGGCATAAATCTCTGCATGCTCTTGATACAGGCAGTAATGCCAAACATCTCCCAAAGAAAAGAGAGAGTTAACGACCCATTGGTTTCAGTACTACCACAGTGATGAATGACCCCAGCATAGAGGGCCACGTCAGCCAGGTTGGGATCTGTTATGAAAAAGAGATGTCTTATGTAAGTTATAAGCCACAACATTGTGTGCATTATAGGACTTTGATGCACAGCTAGGGCAGGGGTGTTGCCAAAAATTTCCATTTTGTACACATACTTTCCAACTGCTGCCCGCCCCACCCCATTAAAAAAATGTACACATCCTCTCTAAAAACTGCCCCATAGCAAACAAATCAGATTGTTGTCAGATGACTCATCCAATCACTAAATGGGTGGCACACATATCTATCACCTAAACAATAAAAGGTTAAACAGAGACAATGCTCAGTGGCCTACACTACAGTAACTTAAATAGTACAGGTTAGAATGATAATGTTAACAAAAAGGCATATAATTTGGGACAGGCACTCAGCAAAACTGTACACAAATGTGTACAGTGAGTATGCCTGCCTACACCCATGAGCCAGGGGTGTAGTAAAGCACAACACCAAAGGATGAGTGTCCTTACACCCTGGGAAGTGCGTTAAAATATTATGATACACACCCTGAAGGGGCTTATTATACTTAAAAAATGGCTATAAGTAGGTCGTTTTGGGTGGAAAATGAGATTGGGTACCTGACCATGCATTTATAGAGATTTAATGCACAGTCGGTGACATCTCTCAGCCAATGAAATTACTAGATTTTTTTTTGCTATTTTATAGTGTAGGCTATCCCACAGAGGGGAAATGGAGTTACACAGTTTATGTCTTGAAAGCATGTTTTGTGTTTTGAAATTAAAACAACTTTCTGCTTGAACTGTCCTTTGATGTTTGGAAGGATCTTTGTTTTACTGGTATACTAGATGGGAAAATGGTATTTTTCTGCCATCAACTTCTGTGTTTCTGTATTACTAGGAAGTAGGGTGCTGGAGGAGGTGACAGATTGGATCCTTCATGAGAAGGGGATATCAAGCATTGTGTTACTTATTCTCACAAAGGTGCTCCCATATTACTGACTGCCCAGGATTTTAATGAGCCAGCTGGTGACTCATAACATCTATCCCTCACCATTCCCCAGTGAACAGTGACTGTATCTGCAGCTTGGAGAAACCCCTGGCCTGCCCCCATTGAATGTAGGGGAATAGCACTAAGGGCTGCGATTATAACATTGTGCACAAAGAGGGACACTTTGGGTCAAAGGAACAAACTGGATTTGACTGGGTGCTACCACTAACTTTGGACCTGGGGTTGTACTGCACACTCAACAAAAGGAATTAGACTGGAAGTGTGACCTGCATGTAGCAAATGTGGAGGTGGTATGAAACGTGGACACCACTAGCTGGGAACATGAAAGGGGAGTCTCTTGGACAGGAATTCAGTTCCATGATGGGTTGGTGGGTGTGGGCATGGACATGAGCACAATTCCTGGACCTGCTGCATGTGGCTCCCTCAGATCTGTTTGAAGGAGTGGGGTGAGAAGGTTTGAAGAAACTGTGCTACAGCAAAAGACTTATTGGCAAAGACAACAAATTTTTTCCATTTCA
Organism: Neoceratodus forsteri; assembly: GCA_016271365.2. Lineage (NCBI taxonomy): Eukaryota > Metazoa > Chordata > Ceratodontiformes > Ceratodontidae > Neoceratodus > Neoceratodus forsteri. Next base: position 319,744,435 of record JADMNL010000023.1, read on the forward strand.
AGAATATTTGTTGTTAATTCAGAATTTTGACCTATAGCAGCCACCGGTAGTTTGCAATTCTCCCAGTCTGGTAGGAAAGTGAAAATTCTAGTGGTGCGTGAATTATGTGGAACATCGGCTGTGCAGCTGTTATTGAAATGTCCCCTTTACAGGGTCCAATATGTTCACCTGATTCCCCCTCAGACTGAAAGGAATGACTTATGAGTCAGGGTAGACAGAGCTCTGGTGGAGTGGAAGGAAAATGACCTACATTTAGGGTTTTTCAATGTTCAACTCCGCACTCCCTTTGTACAAAAAATCTATATGGGATATGACACGACAGCGAGTGGAGATATTTCTACTATCTCAGTCTCACCCATGTCATATTCGATTTATACAACAACTGTGTCTCTCTCTTTTTTCAGTTTTAAAGTTATTTACATTTGTTTGTTGCAAAAAGTGAAAACAAATTGGATTTTGTGCTGTTTTTTGCCAGTTATAAAAAGCTAAAAGGTATCTGTAAATGAAACACTACTTATGTTGTAGATCTTTTATGCTGAACAACTTTTGTGCTCACAGTACCATGCTATCATTTTCATTTTAAAGTTATTCGCAATTGTTTGTCGAAAAAGTGAAAAGAAAATACATTTTCTGCTGGTTTTTTTGTTAATTATAAAAAAAGCTAAAAGGTAGCTATAAATGAAATACCACTCATTTTGTAGATCTTTTTGTACTGAACAATATTTATGCTCACAGTACAATGCTATCATTTTTCATTTTAAAGTTATTTGCATTTGAATATGGTTAGTACTATTACTGAGACACCTTTTGTGACATTCACAATGGATATCTTGGCCAGTTGGGTCATACCCAACTGTGAAGATAAAAAGTGATATCTGACATGTGGTCAGTGAGATATCTCTTTTATCTTCCTGAAAAGAGACTCACACATGTTGTATAAATGTCCCTATGAGACAAGGAACAAAACAGATACACTCTTTTCTCTTTATACCCCAAAGTTGGCCTTAAGCAAACTGTCTTTTACCTGGTGTGCTCCTTCCATTAATAACAGATTGTCAGCATTGGTTAAAACTGCAATTAACATTAAGCACTTTAAAATCTTGCTGAAGAAATTCTATGATAATATTAACGCCTGTTCATGTAATGTTCATTGATTTTGTTCAGTTTCATACGTTGTTTATTATTGTATTGTCTAGTATTGTTATTTACTGTCAGGTATGACTGAAAAATGGCTGTGCCCAGTTCACTTCCTGGTTAAAAATAAAAAATGAATAATGAAGTGAGACAACAGTGGTAGACCACTTCAGTACCACCTGCAGGTAGCTCTTCAAATGTCGAGGAGCAAGTGGAGGATGCACAGCCTGAGAGACAGGTTGCAATGTTGAGCCCTCCCATTGGGAGCAAAATCGGCACATTCCGATGACCTAGATGTCAATGACATTACCTGGGACACCCAATGTGATTGTCCCAGCCAGCATGTATGCTGGTGCCCCAGTTCATTGACTATCTGACACAGCCACAGTGAAGAAGTGAATGGCACTGGGGTTTTACTAAAATAGGGGGCAGTGACAGGAGCAGCAATTCCTGCAGAGTTGCAAAGAGACTCTCCTGGAGTCAGGGACAGTAAGGGGGAGAAAGAAGCAGAAATTACATGCCTCGGTGCCATCCCATATGAACATTACTTTAGTTGGGGTGTACCCTGGTATAGGGAAGAAAGAGAGCATAATTTGGGTTCTACCTGGGCATCAGTATCAGGCAGTACTGTGAAAACTGTGTAGGTCGAACAGGGGAAATTGTGGAATGGTTACCCAAATGTGTGAGGAGAATTATCCATAAGTTCCTCTCTTGTTAATGGACGTGTTCAGGAAATGCAGGGAAGAGCTGACCTATGCCCAGGTAACAGAAGTGGTAGCTCAGGCAAGGGTAGAGACATTTAGCCACATAAAGGTGTTTATAGATACAGTGGCAGGTGGGCCACAGTGTTTAAAAACTGATGATAATCTACACCCGACCAAATGGGACTGAAAAGAGTTACAACTTCAACTGCTTCATCACTTTCTTTAATGTCCTTGTTAGAAGTACTGCTCCCTCACTCTTGAAACTCCTACACTCTGTACTCTTGCCAGCACCTAGTATTTTTTGATATTTGTATCCATGTATATTTACTGCTGGCCCTTTTACATGTATAAACTGCAGCCCAAAGGGTTGTAGTGTGCCCCATAATTAAACTGAAATGGATTATAGTGTATGATGGAACACTGCTAAGGATGAAATCCATCCCTTGAACAATGTTGTTGTGCTGCACTAGCTACGTACATCAGCTAGTTTATCTGGAGTACTACGTGCAGTTCTGGAGGCCCCATCTCCACAAAGACATAGGATGGAGGCAGTCCAGAGGAGGGTAACTAAAATGGCACTGGGTCTGCACCAGAAGCCATACGAAGAGAGACTAAAGGAGCTTAATACGTATACCCTTGAAGAAAGGAGGAAGAGGGGGGACATGATAGAAACTTTCAAGTACCTCAAGGGACTCAACAAAGTCCAATAGGGTTGCATATTTCAGAAAAAGAGATGTGCAAGAACAAGGAGGCACACTTTAAAGATAGAGGGGGGATGGCTCAGGGGCACTGTGAGGAAGTATTTTTTCATGGAGAGTGTGGTGGATGCATGGAACAGCCTTCCTGATGAGATAGTGGGGTCAAAAACAGTAGGGGAGTTCAAAAATTCATGGGATGTACATAAGGCAGTTCTGGTGGGGGTAGGTGGAAGTAGGCTGTTTGTTAACTAGGATCTGCAGCTATCCAATAGGTAGGGAAATGGGCAGACTAGGTAGGTCAAGCAGTCCTTATCTGCCATCAAAGTCTATGTTTCTATGTTCTGTTGTGCTGCACTAGCTACATAGCTACTGCAGCACAACAACCTGGAACACGTTCATGCATGCGCGTATCACTAACTCCACTTTCAATAGAATGGTCACGGCAGTGAGAGCTGGACCTGAAAGACAGTGGCACTGAAATTCACCCTCGAGGTTTAAACAGTTGCTTCGGCTACATCTCAACAGCTACATAAGCTTGTTGTCGATAGTAGTCCATACATTATCCTCTATATGCTGTAGCTGCTTTATACTGGATGCAGCATTCAAGAGCTCCTCTGATGTAACACAAGCTATGATATTTCAGCTCATGCAGTGCAGAGCTGCAAATGTAGATCCCCAATTGCCCAGCATGTACAACAGTGACCAATCTTATGAGCAATTGCTTTGCTGAAAGAGTGCCACAGTGCCTACAGTCTACTATATCCATGGCTGAGTTGATTGCTTGCGGATGAAAAACCAGAGAAGGCCAAGTGTCCTAGAGGCATGCATTGACAGGTAAAGGAATTGAAAGAAAAGTGAAAAAAAAAATTTTTTTTTTTAGTTCTTATTTTTTTTTTCCCTGATGTGCCTGTGTGTAGACCGGAAGTATGGGGTTTTGGATGAAATATACAGGCAAGTCTTAGGCAGTGGAGATATAAAAGTAAATGTGAGGCTCAGGAGGAACCATAAATCAAGTATTGTATGTATGCCCCGCTTTTGTAATTAGGAGAGGCAGGAAGGGGGTTAGGGCCATGTAGACCCTATACAGGAGGATGACCCGGGGGTGGGTGGGATTAGGAGGTAGGGTGGCAGAACCTTTGTTTCTGCTACCTGTAAAAACAATCAATGATGTTCTGCTTTTCAGATGTACCAAGCTCTTATTACATCAACTGCACATAAAACCAAATTACAGACAGAGCTGCATCAACAAAGTACACACAGAACTGATAGGATGGAAAGGAAACTTGTTGTTTTTATGTTAAGGGGGCATGGAGTAAGTATTCCAACAGTTGCTTATGCTGAGAGAGCAGCCACTGGCTGAGTCCGAGCAGAGCGAGCGAGGAGAGAAGCTGCCTCAGTGGAGAAAGTAGCCCAGACTGTGCACTCCAAGGGGAATTCACCCCGGTACAACTGCTGTCAAGGAATCCCTGCTTCTGCACCTGTCAGAGTCTGCCTTTCCTCCATGATTGGTCTCTCTCTCCCAGTTCGTGAAGATCAGTGAAGCTCAGCAGACAGTAAGGCTAGGGGTTGGACCGCACTTGGCATGTGCCTCCTAGGGTTGCCCTTTTGTGTCTGAGCTGTTGCTTCTGGTCATTTCTGGCTGAGAGCTTCCTATTAGCTGACAACTTTTAGAGTAGTGGGTAGGGTACAGCAGTCGGTGAAGTTCAGTGAAGCTCAGCAGACAGTAAGGCTAGGGGCTGCACCGCTCTTGGCATATGCCTCCTAGGGGTTCCCTTTGTGGCTGAGTGGTTGCTTCCAGCTGAGAATTTTCTATTAGCCAACCATTATTTCAGTAGTGGGTACAGCAGTACAAATGCTGATTTACATATAGCAGCCAGGAATTCTGGGTAAGTGTTCCAACAGCTGCTTATGCTGAGAGAGCAGCCGCTGGCTGGGTCTGAGCAGAGCGAGCAAGGAGAGAAGCTGCCTCAGCGGAGAAAGGAGCCCGGACTGTGCACTCCAAGGGGAATTCCCCCAAGTAGAACTGCTGTCAAGGAATACCTGCTTTTGCACCTGTCAGAGGCTGCCTTCCCTCCATGATTGGTCTCCCTCTCCCAGTTGGTGAAGATCAGTGAAGCTTAGCCGACAGTAAGGCTAGGGGCTGGACCGCACTTGATGTATGCCTCCTAGGGTTGCCCTTTGTGCCTGAGCTGTTGCTACATATGTTATATCCTCTCTATTTTAATATTCTCCCACGCTGTTAAACCTCCCCAAACTTGGGACCCATAGTCTCTTAATGGTCTTACATAATTTCTGCAAAGTGGTAATGTAACCCCCCCCCCGTCCCAAGGGCTTAACTATCTTCCCCTTTTGAGCTCCCATTTTGCCTTGTTTTTTCCTTGTTTCCCCCTGGTCCTGGCTGGTTCCCCTTGCAGCCCTTGTGGTGTTCTGAAGTACTCCCGCTGGTGTCCGCATAGTTTTTTTGAGGAGCAGGTCCAGAGGAGACAGATTGTGGTGCCACCACCCATGTCTTGCACTCTGGTTCCGGATGACGCTCTATACATTCACAGTAGCGCATTTTCAATCACCCTTTCCGCAGCCTTTGAGGACGTCTCTCCAGTGGATCCAGTCTCTTTGGCAGGCAAGATGGGGACTGGAGGCCTCAAACAGACTGGAGAGATGGCAGGAGAAGGAGGAGAGGCACATTTGTGAGCACCAATCATGCTTGGGGAATCAAAGCCACCTCATGAATACTGATGAGGTGGCTCATGAATAATTCATGAGCAGGTCCTGTCTAACAGCTGGGGCTAAGTGTAAGAGTGCTAGCAACAGGAAAACAAAGGATTGAAATAAATAGATATCTCAGTGGTCTGCAGGGGAAAAGGGAACTCTATGATCCTGGAGGGGAATGCTCAGGCTAGTGTATTTATGTGGGCTGCATTAGAGAAGCAAAGTGGGAGCCTGTATGGCTCACAGTTGGATTCTGTGAGGTTGCTTAGAGGCATTACAAAATGGTTCCAGCAATTAAGAGAGGGTTAAAGTGGAATGCTAAACAGTGCAGTCACTTAACAGGGCACCAGGGTGGCTACAAGTGTGTGGGGCAGTGATTAAATGGAAATAAACCGTTTGGTTGCAAGAGTGTTTAAAACTTGGGACACTGAATAATCAGTGTGTTCGATTGTTTACTCCAGCCACCATGTTCTGCAGCCATGTGATACCGGACAATCAATTACAGCTTCAGGGCTTACCAAGAGGATTGTGGGGCTTGTGAACAGACTCTTGGGGAAAAATACCAGGGAATATTCTGGCACTGTTTTGTGCAACCAATGAGGCCACGAGGGAGCCTCCTGCATATTCATTTTTCTACAGGACAGTGGCTCTAGTCAATAGGGAGCTGCCAAAAGCTCCCAAAAAGAGGAGAACTGCTGATTCTGGGTCAGTCTGGGGAGAGCCCCTCCAGAGGGAGGGGGGCTGTTGCCCCTGTGAGAGAATGGGGCTGCAAGACTGGGAAAGGGCCTGCCTGGGGGCTGTCAGCACTCTGTCCCCCAGGGCTGGCAGTGCCTTTCCCCATCAAGAGAGACAGGAGAAGAAAGGTTGTGCAAGCAGTTTTGCTGTAAAAGGGAGAAAGCAGCAGGTTCCTGAGCAAGGACTGCTATGTTGTGAAGATGCATCACAGTGGTGAGATGAAGAAAAAGTTGTGTCTTGAGCCTGGAAAAAGGACAAAGGTTGTGTCTTGAGCCTGGAAAAAAGAAAGACAAAGGTTGTGTCTGAACCTGGAAAAAGACAAGTATGTTCGTCTGTACCTCATCAGTGAGACAAGTGGAGGAGAGATGTGATGAGAGGATTGTGAAGAGAAAGCCTCTTCGGATCAGAGATTTTTCTGCACCTGTACGGCGAGAGGAAAAAGAACATCTTGTAACTGAAAAGCTGAGACAGTGAGTTCTGGAATTGTGTGTGAGCCAGAGCAAGAATGTGGCTGTGTTCCAAGTTGAGTGGCTGTGAAGGCAGAATAATTAGCAAGTGCCTGTTGGGCAGGGTGCCTGCTGTCTGCACCTGGATACAGCTAAGAAAAGAGGCTTGTGATGAACCTGTAACCTACACTTTGCACTCCCAGAGTCCAGGGGACAGGGAAGAACAGAGACAGCTTTGGCTGCACGTCGTAGCTGGAATTGTAGAAAGGAAAGATGACTTAAGAAGTTTCCATCTTAAGTCCAGGGCCAGGTGAAGAACTTGCTAACCCCCATCAAGTGGGGACTGCTGGCTGCAGGGGGCCACGGATCTTGTACCTGAGTGCTAGGGTGCTCTGACCTGTGAGGGAGCCGGGCCGTGGGGTCTGGGTCCCTTGTGGCTGGCAGGCCTTGCATATGTGCTCTGCAATAGGCCTCAGTTGGCTGAAGGGGACAAGTTGCAAGACCTTCAGTCAAACTTGAAGATCCAAGTCGCAGCCTATGTATCCCCTTCCACTTGTTCAAGCATCAAGCCTGGTTCTGCAAGTGCAGTTTCCATCATCTCCAGGACTTCAGTCATCTGTGCCAAACAAGGAATGATTCTGCAGAACTGTGAGTAACAGCAGGAACTGACCTGCAACAGTGCATCCTCGGGACTGTATATACTGTATTTCATGTATGCCCTCTGGCATAGGAAGCCAACAGAGAAATAAAAGAAAGGTGTAAAGAGTTCATTTTAACTCAGCAAGCGCACCAACGCCGGGCCAACCAGCTGCACCTCAGGCCTGAAACTGACATCTGGATACCCAGGGACAGAACTCAGGGCATCGTTCTAAACTGGTACCAGTTGGACTGGGTCATGGTAGCACCTGCAGCAGTTAGTTAGGTAGAGAAATGGTGGCTGCATTAATTAAAGTGTGGGTTTCGGAGATATAAAAAAGGGAATTAATTATGGGGAAAATGCTAATCTTTAAATGCCAAGCCAAATGTTTTGCATAACCTCTATTCCATTTTACCCCATCCTAACCCTCCCCATGTAAATAAATTATGATGTAATTGTTTCAGGAAGAGCTGATTCAAGAGCCTGATTTTAGTGAGCATGTTAGTAGCTGAGTCTGAAAATGCCAACTGTGTGAAAGGTGGGGCATACAGACGGAACGTCACCATCAAAAATGCAGCAGCTTTATTGCCACGTACACAATGCAGCATGGACAAACAATCGCGAATCAGTAAGTTTCCGACAATACTTCCCGACAGCAGCAATAAAGCCGCTACATTTCTGATGGCAATGTTCTGTCAGTATGCCTGTAGAACCATTAACCCTTAAAGTTAAGCAACATTTCTTTTATTTGTTTTTATTTTATTTAGTTTTTGTTAACCAGGTAAGTGCAATAGATAAATCCTGCCTATTTTCAGGCACGACCCGGGGGAGGGGGATACAGATGAATGCCAACTGACCTTGAATCAGATTAAGCTGTTGGTGGTATTTTTAGTGAATGAGGGAAATTTGGCCAGGACACCGGGGAAATTCCCCTACTCTGAGTAGGTGGAGCCTTGCTGCTGGTCGCGAGATGGCCAGTCTGCACAACCTCGGAGGAGATGGATGTCGGCAGTCCTGGGGAGGGCCTCCCAGCACCTATCTTACTAGAGGCTATCGGAGATCGCTTTGGTGTAGTTTCTGGACGAGTGGTTGCTGTGACTGTACCTGATACGGAGAGTACTTTTGCACCGTTACTCAGAATGGAGTCTGTTCTATCCGATACTGTGGATGGCCTTTTCTGCTTCGGAGCTGCTTGAGCGGCTTTCTGCATTGTCTTCGCAGCTGCAACGTCTGGATGCTGCTTTCAGGCACTTACTCGGTCAGCCCCACGACTATGTTCCGGTGACGCTGCACTCTTAAAGCCCCCAGCCGCCTTATTTCCAACCTCTGCGACGCCTGCTTCTCTGTCTCTACCAGATTCGGCTGGCAGTTTTTCGGGACCTCCTCGTCAGCCCACAGCCTGAACTCTCTTCCTCATCAGTAACAAGTCTACGGACGCCCTCACTGCAATTGCTAAAGACTCTGTAAGTGTTGACTCTAGATTGGTTTCCTCTGAACCAGAGGTTTTTTACTTTTGGCTGATAAATCTGCCGGATGGTCAAAGAAAGGGATCTTTTCCACCTGTATCCAGCGACAAGTTTTCTTGTGCTTCTAAGCAAGAGTGGTCTCCGGATTTGGCGCTTCTAAATGCAGGTTGGGAAAAAGGGGATGGGGGTGTTTGCTCCCCAGATTCACAAGACCCTTCATATCTTAATATGCTGCAAAAAGCTTCTATTCAAAAGTCTCCAATCATTGAAAAGAGCTCCAACGTGCCCCGGGGTGAAAAGTCTTCACCTTTTTCTTCTGGATCCAAAATGAACAGTATTTCTAAACAAAGTACTGATACTTCTGTTGTTATGGATTTTGCTTCTAAACATTCCACTACTTCTTCTTCTGTTTTGTCTTCTGTTTCTGGTTCTACTTCATCTTTACCAGCTCCCATGAATGTTAATTTGAATCGCCCTTCACATTTTAAATTGTCTGACTTGTTTAACTCCAAGGGAACCTGCCCTAGAAGGAATGCAGTCCGTTTACTTTATAAGAGTGGGTTGGAAGAACCTCCTGATAGGGTATATATTGCTAGAACCCTGCTGAAAGGATCTATGAAGTTTTCCTCTTCTGAGATATTTGCTTTGATAAATATAGGAAGTTCTAATTTTGATGTAAGTTTTAAGCAGATTGCAGGTTTGGACAAATTTTGGGCCCAGTATACGTCTCTTCAGTCTTCTCCTCGCTGGTCTCCTTTTCAGGCTGTACCACTCACCAAACCAGCCATACGTAATGTCACAATTGTCTTTAAAAATGAGGGTGTTAATGTTGAGGACATTCTTTTTTGGCTAAACAAACGTTGTGAGGTTCTGAACCGGCCAGTGCCAACACTTGATAGTGAGCAGATATGGGATGGCAGCTGGAAAGTTCGAGTTAAACTTTTTCCCTCTAACACTGGGCCTAGGCATTTACCTATCTTTATTTAGGTAAAGATAAGGGATATTTTCATGCTGGACAGCCCAAGGCTTGTTTCAAGTGTGGTTCACGACACATTTTAGTTCTGCATGTGACAAATTAAGATGCAGTCATTGTTTTGAGTATGGTCACACTTGGCTACTTGTTCAAACTCTTTTAAATGTAATTTGTGTGAAGGTATCGGTCATGCCTATGGCCGTTGCCCTTGGGCTTCTCACAATAGAGGTAATTGCCCTTCTCATGAAGGTTTAATTACTTATGCCCAGCATGTGCAAACTGATAATGTAGGCCACCAGGATTTGGTACCTGACTCTCCCTGTCCTTCTTCTGTTGTTAATACCACAGATCCCACTAAAACCCTTGAGCAGCTTTCTGTCTCCCTGTGATTGCAGATTCTCCCCGATTCTGTGACTCCGTTCAAGATGGTTGTCTTTCTCTCGAAGCCATGCTGCCTCCCCTCCTCCCTCTTCAGTCCCTGAAGAAAATATTTCTCTTTTACCATTGTGACTCATAAGCGTACTAGGAAAGGGCATGCAGTAAACCGGTTTCAGAACTCTCTACCGGTACTTTACACTCTCATAATAAGTTTGCTGTTTTATCTACTGACTTATCAGATAAAGATTCTGATGGGGAGGATGCTGATACTTCCTCTGTCCACGTCCACTCAAGATATAGAAGGGGTACTGATGCAGATCCTATTGCTAAACGCATACTAGACAAAGTCAGAAAGGTAAATCTCCTAGAGGTTCCTGATGGCTTCTTTATCAATATGTTCATTAAACGTGAATAGTATTAAAAGTAGTAAAAGTTGGGAGGTCTCTTTCTGACCCTTACAGATCTCCGGACGATATATTTTGTTTGGTGGATACTAGATTAAAACTCATAATGAGCTCTGTCAGGCCTCTAGGGCCTGGTCTTCTGGTCCTTCCTTTTTGGTCAATTGGGCAAGATACCTGTGATGGTATTGGTATTTTTTTCTTCTACTGAATTTCAAGTTTCAAGATTAATTGACATTTTCCAGGAGAGCTTTATTATTAGACTTTACTTATCAGAGGAAAGGTTTCAGTCTTATTGGGGTTTATTACCTCAAACTAAGCGCAACGAAGTTTTCTTTTTAAGTTGATTAGACCTTTTTATATACTTCAAGATTATTAATGTGGATGGGTGACTTTAATTGTGGCCTTCACCAGTCTGATAGGGGTTTAAAACTCCCAAACTTTTTTGTGACTCTATAGCCTTAAGGATATAGTGTCACTGCCACAACTTAACTGGACTCTTATAGGCATTTCCATAAAGCAGGTGGCTTCACGTTCTTTAAAGGTCCTTTACGAACTAGAATCGATTTCATCTTTTATCTAAAGTTCTGGTACTTCATTCTTGTCGCACGTGGGATAGAATTTTCAGACCATGTTGCTCTTTGTGCTTCATTCACCTGGAGTTCTGCCCTCGTTGTAAAAAGAATAGTTGGCGCTTTAATGACACACTATTAAATTACCCTTTCTTTTTAAAATCTTGGCAACAGGAATTTAAAGCTTGGATATTGGTTACTGAATTTTATGATTCTGGAATAGATTGGTGGGAAGAGTCTAAAATATGCTGAGAAAACCTTTCAAAAAAGGCTGCTGAGGTTCAGACTTCGCAAATATTTGAATTATTTGCAGTTGCGACATCAGTTGCAGCATTTAATTTCTTAACCAACTCCACTTGTCATGATTATAGTAAACAAATTGATTTAATTTGTGCTAAGATGAGAACATCCAATATGACCGGGCCTGTTCTTTAAACCAAGAAGCCTGTTTTGGTACTAAGCTTTCTAAAGGAAATCTTGACCCTTTTAAGTCTTGCAAAACAAGAGTGAATTCCAAATTTATTTGGTCTTTAAAAAATTCTTCAGGAGAACTAGTTTCTTCTCCTGAGGATCTTGTTGCCGCATTAGAGCATCATGTTTTTAACACATTAGGAATTTTGCCTGACTGCGACAAGGCCGACAGTTTTTTAAGCTCTTTACATTTACCTCAGCTCTCTAATAAAGAACAGGAGATGTTAACTGCTGAAGTACTAGAACACGAAGTAAAACAGGCTATTTGTACCTTGAATTTACATTCTGCCCCTGGCTCAGATGGGCTTACAGCACAGTTTTATAAAACTTTTTCTTCCGACTTGATCCCTATTTTGACAGCCTTATATAATGAAATGTTGATTTCTGATTCAATGACTAAATCCATGAAAGAAGCTATTCTACTTTTAATTTTTAAAAAAGGTGATGCTACAGATCTTGACAATTGGAGGCCCATTAGTTTATTAAATGTTGATTATAAAATTTTGGCAAAAGTCTTGTTGGCTAGGATTTTGAAAGTGTCTGCCTATATTAGTCCGGTACAATCATGTAGTGTCCCTGGACGGTATCAACATGATAATCTTGTATTGTTAAGGGAACTGTTTTTCTTAGGGGAGAGGCATGTTGTCTCAGGATGGGTGTTAGGTTTAGATCAGGAGAAAGCATTTGACAAGGTCTCACATGATTATCTTTTCAAGTCTTGAAAGCTTTTGGCTTTCCTGATTTATTCTTTCCTGGCTACATACTTTGTACAAAGGTGCAATGATTATTCCTAACGTTAATGGCTGGTTAGGGTCTCCTGTCCCACTTGCATGGGGTAAGACAAGGATGTCCCTTGAGCCCAATACTTTATGTTTTTATATTGATACTTGATAAGAGCTATTCAACTTTGTCCTCAGATACATGGTCTAGGAAATGGTCCCTTTTTTCTCCCCACTTAAATTATTGGCATATGCAGATGATTTAGTTCTCTTAATAGATTTCACTACTAGACAACAGGATTTGATTCATGTTTTACGAAACTTCTCTGCTGTTTCTGGATCTAAGATTAATTTTGATAAAAGTAAAGGTGTTCCAATTGGGCACACCTCCCTTCCTGAAAACGACTGTTATGCTGGGATTTCCATCAAAAATGAGGAGTTTAAGTATTTGGGGTTATTTTTTGGGCCTGGGGACATGTCCTCCCATAATTGGAAGATTGCATTGGACAAAGCAGGCGCTTTCCTGGCTGGCTGGAACAAAGTCTTGATTGGAAAAAAAAGAGGATTGTTTTAATTAAATCTTTGTTAGTTCCTTTCTTTTGTATCTTAGTTATGTTTTTCTCCTCCCAAAACTCTTTTGCCAGACTTTTTGGTGTATTTTTAAAGCATTATGGGGTCTAGATTAAATCCTGTAAAAGCATAATATTACTTACGGCCAATCAAGGAAGGTGGTATAAATATGACCCACCCGGTTGGTTTTTTTTATAGTTTATTTTTTTCTTTTAACTTTGGCAAAGCCCTTAAGCCAGGTTTTGTTATCTGGAAACCCTATTTTATGTCTTGGTTTTCTTTTTGCCTTGATAAATGGGATCCTAGACATAGAACTATTGTTTGTAGGTCACCGGATGTTCCTTCTTATGGGAAAGAAAGTTTTAAAATGTCCCTGTCCTGGCAGCTTTTTCCCCAGGATTTTTGTATTTCCTCTAGACACACGCTTTATGACAAAATTTGGAGGCAGGAGGCCCAGGAAGAAATTGTTTTCCTTTGCCCTTCTCGCCCATCTTTCCATGGGTTCTCCTACAACTACGTAGTTCCGTCTACCACCATATGTTTGGGATATGGTCTGGCTCAGTAATTATGATAGGCTAGGGTTAAGAATAACCATAAACATAAAGCTTTGGATTCTCGTTTTGTCCTAGACCCTCTTGCTCCTTAACTCTTGAAACTCAGCAACATCTGTTCCTTGAGTGTCCGTTTTCGGAACCTTTGGAATAGCCTTGCTGTACTATGGAATGAACCCTTGTTCCTTCAGCTTACTTATGAACAAATTATGTTTTGTACTTCTGAAATTGTTAGTGTCAAGTATCATGCTGAAACTTTGTATATTGTTTTTGCTTTGATCAGATATTTTTTATGGCAAGCCAGATGTCTCCTGGTTTTGCACCAAAAACTGATCTGTACACATGACCTTATTGGTAATATTCGTAAAGCCTTATGTGTTCTTAGGAATCGAGATTGTCATGTGAATAATTCACATCAAGTACATTTACTGTGGCGTAATTGTGATGCTTGGTTTTTCTCTTAATCCTGTTTAAGACCTTTTGATGTATTGTTTGATGATGGATTTATTGTAATGAAGCCCACCTTCTTCAATAAAATTCCCCTACTCTTTTCAATAAGTGCCATGGAATCTTTAACATCCACCTGAACTACCACCAATCCAGGCAGATAGGACCTCGGTTTTTTAATGTCTCATTCGAAAGACAGCACCTCAGAAGTGCTGCACTACAGTGTCAGTACTGGGATATTAACCTAAGTGCCAGATGTGGGAACTGAACCCACAGCTCTCTGATCTCCCAGCCTCAGAGTCTAGTGTGCTACCTACTGAGCCACTGACACTGACAAAAAAATCCTAGGATAAGAGGAATCGTGGTGGGATTACAAGAGATGAAGGTGGCGTCCTATGCGGACAATATTCTTCTTCAGGAAGTGGACCCTTAAACCTCTCTTCTGGAGGTTTTAAAAGTTATAGAGGCTTTTAGTGAATCTTTGACCTACCAGCTTAGCCTCTCTAAAACTAGCATTTTCGCTCTTAAACATATGCACAAGCATCACATTCTAGCCATAGGACTGCATTGGAAGAGTAAATTTCTCACCTACCTGGGGATCTGGCAAATGAAAATTGCTGTCATCTGTCTGATGTAAGTATCGGGGTTTCTTTGGAGATGTGTCAGAGGGTCCGCAGTGTGGTCTGCTGCATGAGGGTGAAGGAGAGAGAGACAGTGAACAGCTGGAGTTCACCACGCTCGACGTACATTGTGTGCAGTAAGTTGCCCACAGTTTTGGGAACTGTTTAATGCTGCAGGGTGAGTGCAGCCTGCGTCTCCCTTCCCTCGCATACTGTGCGGTTGTCGCCGGCACGTATTCATGTCAGTGGAGTGCAATGCACAGTGTCCCGACACAGAACTGCTCTTACAGTGTGCATGGCAACTTGTCCTGCTGTGAAAGTATGTGGCGACTATTATCCTGCAACATAACATGCCTTGCGCCATTTCTGGTGGTTTCTTTTCATCCCCACGACATTGTGTCTGCGTCATTTTGACTGCGACGTTTTGTTCAGGTACAAAACGGCTATACACAAAAGGTGGGAATGCTAGACCTGGTAAGTCCATGGTTGGAGTAACTGTATTGGGGAGGTGGGCTGGTATGACATCCCAGGGGGTTGTACTGGAAGAGATCAGACCCACTATTTGTACTCTGGGTGGAGGCACCACCATTTTATTTGTAACTTTGGGAGAGGACCCCTGTGAATCAGCTTATGGGAACCCAAGCCCCTCAACCGTGTTCAGGCCTGCATGGCAGGGGTAGTGGCCCTCTCTAGGATGGCACCAGAGAGGGGCTACAGTAATTTAACTTCTTCAGCTCTATGGCTAAAGTGCTGTCTAGAGATGTTTAACATTTTATTTGCTTTACTAAATGTTTCATTCACCTGTTTCTTGTTCCATAGACTGTTTGTATGCATATACTGTACTTAGATCTTATTCAGGCATGGTTTCCTCTAGTTCTTTCCCTTTTACGTAGTAATCAAGCCCACAGTTGTTCATTCCTAAATGCATTACCTTGTGTTTTTCACTATAAACAGCTCATGCTCCATTCTTGTGTCCATTCTGTTGTTCTGTTTAAAGCTACTGTAGCTGTAGTACATGTTCCTCAGCTTGTGTATTAACCTTCCTTCCCAATCTGCAAGTTTATTGCAGGAATTCACAATAGGCCCTGTTCATGAATGGTGGGGGGATGAGCATGAATTACATGTATCCCCCCCACGCAACTCTGCACCCGCTGGAGATCCACGCGGGGACCGCATTCATGAACAGCGGTCCCCACCCAGCTCTGCTACATGGCCCCACCCCCCCAGTGTGCAGCTACGTGGGGGAGGTGCAGTGCGGAGCTGAAGACCCGTCGCGAGTCAATCAGCTGCCCGGACCAGGACCTGCGGATCCCTTGTGCCCATCGGTCGCCATGTTTCCACAGGCGCATAGACAGAGTTCTGAGGTGTGGGGACCCCATCTGCCAATCCCCCCCCTCCTAAATGTGCCCCAGCCAGGGGTGGCCATGGTGAGGGTCCGTTGATCCCCACCATTCCCACTGCAATCAATGACGGCATCCGTGAAATGTGTGGTTATAGCTGCCTTCAGAAGGTGTAGCTATCGCCCCCTGCTCAAGGCATCCATGCCGGTGTGCATGGCGTGGAGTGCTAACATGCCCCCCGCACCTGTCCCCGGTCTGTTCCCATGCAGAGTTGCATGTTCGACTGGTGTGCCGGGTGTGTACAGGGGGCATGCCAGGATCCTGAATGGCGTGCAGGGGGCATAGTGTATGCAGCCAGGTGCAGGTGGGCTATGCGCTGGGTTTACACAGCGCGTAACCCATCCACACTGTTTGTGAATAGGGCCCAATGTTTGAACCTAGAACACTTATAAAGATTCCAAAAAGAACCAATCAAAGGGCCGAGCTCTGAGGCGCTCCACTCGTCACTCCTCCGCCTTCTGATAAATTTCCTTTCACCCTCACTTTTTGACTGCATTCTTTGAACCAATTAAATATCCACTCTACTAGACTACAATTGAAACCAAGTTTTGACATTTGATTAACTAATGTGGCTTGAGACACCATGTCAAAAGCTTTACTGAAATCAAGAAAAATCACATCAACAGAATTTCCATTATCCAGTTCTTTGCTCACTTTTTCATAGAAATTTAAAAGGTTTGTTGCACATGACCTTCCAGGTATAACCCATGCTGTAACCTATCCTGTATACCATTTCATAGGCAGTCCTCTTCTAACCTTTTCTTGATACATTTCTTCATCATTTTTCCTACCACTTATGTGAGGCATATAGGTCTATAGGTTTACTACCCTTCTTATGTAGTGGTATCACTACTGCTGTTTGTAATCACTTGGAATGTCACCATTTTTTAGGGAAAGATTAAACATATGTGTAACTATCGAGGAAATAACGTTAACTGTCTCTTTAAGTAGTCTTGGTGTTTGTCCATCTGGCCCTGCTGCCTTATCTGCCTGAAGATTTTTAGTAATGACAATACCTCCTTATTACGTATTTCCTCTACTTGTTCTTTTTTATTTATTACAATTTTTTTATTTTCTTTTGGTTGGAATACTGATCTGGAATACTGAACAAAAGTATTTAAGCTCATCCACAATTTCTTTGTCATTACAAATGTTCCTTTTATCTACTAGGATAGGCCAATGTTTGACTCCCCCCCTCCTTCTCTTTGCATTAACATTCAATTAAATTCAATTCAAGTTTATTGCAGGAAAAGCTCCATTGAGCAGGCTCATTCACAAGGAGGTCCTGATTACATAAAACAGGGACATACACATCTAGACAACAATGGTAGGTGCAAAACATGAAAGCAATTACAGTGAATTAAAAGTGACTCAATCTACAGAACAATTGTATGACACAGGGAACTCGTATAATAATCATACAGTAATAAAGTGCATGGTAATAAAATGACAAGATAGAGTGCATGGTAACATGTTGACTAACTACAGGGTGGAACGGGAAAATACAGTGCAGACAATAAAGACTTAAGCAACAGTCAGCCAGGTAGTTACTAGAACCCGTTTGTGTGGCATACTGAATTAGGGTTGAAGGAGTGGCTGATTTAGAGGGGTAAGAGATCACAGAGGTGAGAAATGGGAAGAGATGGGTAAAGCATTGGGATGAGCAGGAGGTAGGAGAACAAAAGGGGGGGCATGCATACTATGGAGTCATGGGTGGAAAGGTCAAGAAGGTAGAAAAGAGATAGAAGAGAAAAGAAAAGAGTTAAATACGTGAGTGTCTGGGGTGAGGTGGGATTGGAGCACAGGGACATCCATAAAAGGGACAGAGAGGGCGGAGCAGAAGGGAGAAGGGGGAAGGGGAGGGCAATGGATAACAGAGAATGAGGAGAGAGTTTGGTAGGGGGGCACTGGGGGAGAACAGGTGTGTGAGGAAAGGAAGGAGGGAGATATAGGGGGTGAGAAGCGGAAAGAGAAGAAGGTAAGCAGGGGGTGGGTAGAGGGGGTGCCAGGTGAGGGGAGAAGGGATGGAGGTGATGACAATGAGAGCTAAGCCCTCTGACAATTACATACTACCTTGAAATGTTTAGCAGTCAGGGTTTTGAAGAAGTTAACCGAGACAAGACTAGTGAGCTTGAACACTGCCGGAATGCTATTCCATGTCATGGGAAAGGCACAGGAAATAACTCCCTTGCCAAGGGAGGTGTGAGTCCTAGGCATGCCCAGGAGGATGAACGCTGACTTCCTTAGGGAGTAGGTACCGTGAGAAATGTGAATGAGAGAGGATGATACAGCCTGGAAGTTTGTTTAGAAGGATTTTGAGTGTCCACGTCCCGAGATGAGAGAGTCGCCTTGAGGCGATGGACGTCCAGCCAACTTCTGTATACAGGTCACCGTTGTGCATCCTATAAGGTGCATTGGTGATAAAGTGCAGGGCACGGTGGAACAACACATCAAGTTTGTGTAGATTGGTTGCCCAGGTGCAATTATATATTATGTCGCCATAATCTAGAAGCGGGAGGAACATGACTTGAACTAGTTTAAGTCTGACCTCGGCTGGAAAGAGCACCCTGTTTTCTAAAGAAGAATCCGAGTCTAACTTTAAGTTTACTGGTGAGGCTATTGATATGGGCATTGAAAGATAGCTCACTGTCAAGCCATATGCCTAGGTATCTACCACTTCAAGCATTTCACATAGAGATGTCACAATAGATGTGTCTGTAGCCTTAGTGTGTGTGTGTGTGGGGGGGGGGGTTGCTGTTATGAGTGAAGAAAATTACTTTCTTTTTTTGCATTTAGTAAAAGTTTAGAGTTAATGAGATTACATTCAAGCTGCAAGAAATCAGATTGCAGCTCATATGCATGGGAAGCTTTTGTATTTTATTATTTACTAATTTAATTTCTTATTTCCTTTTCTCCCTTTTAATTTCCTGTTTTGGTTTCTTTCTGGTGTCTTTTAATCTATGTGTTTCCTTCACAAGGGTAGTTTTTAGCAAGCTTATATGCCCTTCTTTTTTTTTCCTAATTTTTTCCAGGTTTTTTTATTATTAAACCAAGCTGGAATTTTTCCATATTTATTATAAACACTTTTTCCTGACATATAATTGTTCATTGTTTCTGTTAATTTATTTTGAAAGATGTTCCAACGTTGCTGTGCTGTTTTGTTTTCCATTTCTGCTTTCCAGTCTCAATTAAGAATTTCTTCCCTCATGTTGTTATCTTGCCATATAATTATATACAGTTGTTTTTCCATCATTATTCCAGATGCAATGGCTGCTGTCCAGGATCCTCAAGGTTTACTTCTCCATACTTCCCTAGGAAGTCGGCCTGGGTTACCTGAAGATGTGCTATACTGGGTACAATGGCCTAATGTGGTGCGGTGCCTCCACCTGGAGTGGCAACATGGGGTACCTGGATGCTGAAACACAAGGCTATCACCCAGCAGGAAACAGTGCATAAACTGCCCACACGATCCCACCCCCCAAATAAGTGACACAGTAAGCAGTGACAATTTTCCAAACCAAGAAATGCAATTCAAACAAATACTTTATTTAAAAAGGGAGGGTACAGAAAGAACAAGGGGGCAGCATGGTAAAATGGGATAAATGGGAGCAGCAGTAATTCTATATTCTAGGCGGTCAAAATGCAGATTCTTTAGGCAATTAACAGTTCAGTACCTAGCCCCGCAGAATCTGCCCACTTCTCAGCAGTCCTCAAACTCCAGTACAGGTGCACCCAACTTAATTGCCCCCAAAGGCCATGGCTGAGAGCTCTCTATTAAGTTGCAGTGGTTACCACACTGGGGACGATGATGCCGATAGCGGAGTGGAACTTAGTGACACACTTGAGAATGTAGCAGGTAAAATACTTTTTAAAACACAACTGCAACTGAACACAAACTTTAAGCTGGAAAACAAGTTGAAAAGGGGCTTCTATTTGTAATCCACTGGCCTCCATAGATCTTCTACCTGGACTTCTCACACTTGCCCAGTCCTCTCCGGACTTCTCTCTCGATTCCTGGCACAATAACTTTCTCACCAGTTGAAGTGCCGAACCCTGGAGTTTACTCACAGTTTTGATGCCTCAAGAGATACTGTACCTCTAGTTCAGGTTGCTCAGACAGGCTGATTGGATGCAGTTGCTCTCGGTGGGGGTACAGGTTTCCCCAGGCATGCCTCTCAACTGTCCCAGATTTTCAGGGACATCCCTAATTTTGCCTCAGAAATTTCCTCTGTCCCTGCTAAAATTGTCTTATGTGTCGCTGAAGAGTAGGGATTTAAATAATAAAATAATGTCAGCCATTAGAGTTACAGTGTAGTTCTCAATAGGAGAAAGCTATTCACACTAAACAGCATACTGCACCCTGCTTCTGGAGCTGTTATTGCTATTTTTTGAGCTATGTCCCTGATTTTGATCATTTGTCCCTGATTTTTTTAAAACCTTGTCCCTTATTTGTGAGGCTATAGGTTGAGAGGTATGTCCCCAGGCTTGCTGGAGGCTTCTCTCCACTTCATCTCTCTCACTCAGACTGAATCTCTGAGGCCCGGGACCTGAACAAGGCGGTAGTACTGTTGGACTGGAGATGCTGTAGGAGCTGCTCTCCCAGAGGGGAAAAGTCTATGGTGGGCCAGGAAAACCCCTGCTCCAACTTGTCTTTAATACTGTAGTTTTATTGAAAACTTTGTTTCCTCACATGGACATTTTTAACTTGGATCCCATCACTTCCAGTCTGCCATGCCTGCAGTGCCTTGACAGGCAGTGGCACATCGGCCCACACCTTGACACACAGGCACTCTTTTGGCTCTCTGACTAAACTGGCCCAATCTTTGGAAACTGACCCGTTTATCTGTCTGAAACTCGATGCCTGATTGGTCAGGCTTGTTCACAGGCAAACAGTCTCTGGCACGAGTTGGCTTCTGGTTGGCAGAGATTCATGGGCAAAATTGGTCCTGACCTCTGACCCCTTCCCATGGTACTCTGCAGTCTATGCACTCAAGTGGGCTGCCATCTTTGTTTACTTTAGAGTCCCAACTTAAGCATCTTCCTGCAGCTTTAACTTCCCCAGCATTGCCTTATAGCTTCCCTGGTCCACATACTGTCATGGGGCCAGGGATGTGCCTATTAGGTGGGGCAGTAAACCTGTTTTGAAGTTGGGCGCTTTGATTGTGGGGGAGTTTGCCATCCGTGCCACTCTCCAACTGGTGTGCATACACAGTCATTTCTCATTCCCGGCCCCACTTCCTACCATGGGGCCAGAAAACTCTTTTGGATGTGCACCCAGTGGCATCGTGACCTGTTGTTCCCAGCTCTGTTGCCTACCCTGGAGCCAGGATAGTGAGTGGATGTGGGCACACTGCCCAATTTAGCCATCAGAGCTACGGCTCCATGAGGATACTGCTGCAAATGCATGGCAGCACTGACAGTCCCTGCTGCAGCTTCCTCATCCCTGATCCACTACAATCCTCATGGTTCGGGGAAACCTGACAAATGCACCCAATGGCACCCCTTCTTACCTGGTCTCGGCCCCCAACACAGCATTCCTGGGGCTGAGATTGCGGTACATGAGGACACCTCCAGCCGTAGAAGTTACTAGTGGAGCTCTGGCTTGAATCCCATCAGGGCTCTGGGAATCCACACTCTTACCTTGCTGGTCCACAGTTTAGAAGTCCTGGGAGACCAGAGGGTGAATGGCATGGAGGAAACACAGGTAAACCTTCAAAAATGGGGGACGGGAGCTTACACAGACATTAGTATCTAGCTCGCATACAATTACAGAGTAGTCACTGGTTCCTAAGGGTTCCATCATTTTGTACTTAATATTTTACAAACAGTTTGTTAGGACTAAATCCTGTATATCTGAGCCTCTTGTTGGCATTTCAGTTAGTTGATGGAGACATTCTGTTATCGTATACAGAAAAGACCCCCCTCTTTCCCTGCAGCCTCTTTATTCTCCTGGTCTATTTCCAGTAGATTGAAGTCCCTGATACTAATACCTGCTCTTTCATCGTCTGGTTTTGAATTCCCTTTATGTATTGGACACATTTTTCTCTATTAGTATTTGGGGCTATATAACAGTTACTGATTGTTAAGTTATAAGGCATTAAATTGGTTATAGTGGTCCAGACTGAGTCTAGGTTTTTTTCACTACAATTGGTAGTGACCTTGTTTATTATTTAGATGGTCTATAATATATAAAGCAACACCTCCCCCTCTCTTCCCTTTTCTGTCCATGTGAACCAGACTGTATCCCTCCAGATGTTTATCCCAGTAATCATCCTGGTCCCACCAAGTCTCAGTCATGTGTATTTTGTATTTATTTCACCAGGAAAAGGCTCCACTGAGCAAGTTCATTTTCAAGGAGGTCCTGGGTAGGACAGCATACATAAGTCAGGATGCAATGATACAGGATACAAGGAAAATACAAAATATAGCGCAATTACATACAGAGGTACAGTCAAGGACTAATGAAACACAATTAGCAGTAAATTCACAAAAATTCAAACAGCTGTCAAGTATACTTAGTGGGAGGAATGTCTGCATTTTATTCTTTAGTTAACAACACCTTAAACTCATCCATTTATGCTACCATTAGCTGCAGGTGACATAGAGCCCAATCCCAGCCCTACCCTTTCTACCACCACCTGCATCCCAAAGGGCTGAGTGTGGTGCACATCAACATCCGTAGCCTCCTCCCCAAAATTAATCTGCTACAACCCCTCATGATTAACCTTCAGTCGGATGTGTTGATTATCTCAGAATCCTGGCTCTCCCACAAGATTCCAGATACTGCCGTTACCATCCCTGGGTACTCACTTACCCGACATGATTGAGCTACGAGGGGTGGCGGTGTTGCTATTTACCTCTCTTCTGTCATCAAGTTTGTCCCTATACTGTCTATCTCCTCCCCATCTGCTTATGAACTTCTACTCCTCAAACCTTCTCTTCCTTTCTCTTTCCCCATCTTTATGGCTGGTATTTATTACTGCCCAAGCCTGCCCTTTTCTGCTATTGCTGACCTCCTCACCACTATCTCCTCTCATGCCTCATCCGGTGAACTACTCATCTTTGGAGACTTTAATAAAAATTGTCTGTCCCCCTCTCTATCCAAATTCTGCCATAACATCAAGTCCCTTAATCTAACCAAACTGGTTTCTGATCCCACCTGCCTCAACCACAAATCCCACAATCACACCTTATTAGACTGGCCTCTTGCCTCCCACCCACACTGTATTATTACTGCTGGCACCCTCCCAGATGCCCTCAGTGACCACCTCATGGTCTACTGTGTATGCAAAATACACTGACCCAAAGCCTCGCCCAAACTGCTCCTGATCCGATTCTTTTGGTCGTTAGACTTGTCCTCCCTCCATGAGGACATAGCAGCTACCAACTGGTCACCCATCTCCTCTGCCAGCACCATCAAGTCTGCCCTCAATTATTTCAAGTCCAATTTCCTGTCTATCTAGGACCATCACGCTCCCCTCAGGAAAACCAGGGTCCAAAGTTCCCACCTCTCCTGGGTCTCAGGCGAACTGCTGGCCAGCCTACTTGCACGGACTCTTGCATGGAGGGCTCACAAGTCCTCAGGCTCCCCTGCTGACTTACTCAAATACCAAGCCATTCAAAAGGCCTGCACCAGAGCCGCCAGACTTGCTAAGACTTGAGTACTTTTCTTCCAAAACAAAATTAATCACCCCTCCAAGTTTTGGAAGGTTATTTACACTCTCTTCTCTCCCCCAGCCCAGTTCTCTGCCCTGGTCCTCAAGGTGAGAGACACCACCCTTTCTGACCCCCCCTTTTGTTGCCTCTGAATTCAATGCTTACTTCATCTCCTGCTCCTCATCCGCTCTCCTCCTTCCCCACCTCCCCCTCTCCCCCCACCCACCCTACTCTAAAATATTTGCCCCTTTGTACTAAGATGCAATCCATCTTGAGCATAAAGTCCTAAACTGTTGTTGAGTACTGTAGGTCCCAGTGCATTACTAGCCTTATATCCTCTTTGCAAGTGTAACCACCCAGTCCCCTGGGGTTACTTGAATCCTATCAGTATTATTGTTAGGAAGGTAGCAGGCAGCTGGTAGGGATCTCATTAGGGGCTCCTTATATAATGACATCATTGTTTACTTGGCTAGCCTGAGAGAAGAATGATTAGGTCATTCGGAACTCTCACAGCAGCATAAGCCACACTGTGTGGACAGCTGCTCTGGGGAGCTTAGAATGCTGAGTAGTTAGAGTCTGTCAGAGTGAGAGCTTGAGTGAGGATGTGAGAGTGGCAGAAGGACTGCCAGTGGGCCATGATGTGAGGGCCCAGGATTTCTCACCCTAGTGGAGGGACTTTTCCAGCTTCCAGTGAAGTGGTGGAGACCAGTGTTACAGCAGGATTTGCTGATTTGTACTTCCAGTGAAGTGAAAGGAACTGCTTGTTCTCAGTGGACCCAAGGGGCAATCCCTTGAAGTTTTTGTGTGTGTGTTTCAGTGGCCCTGGATAGGAACTGAGAGAGACTGTTTAATCAGCTACCTGAGAGTGCCTTTCTTTTCCTTTTTGTTGTTCCATGCGCTGTGGATGAGACAACCTCTGTGAGTACTGTTCTAGGGGACTAGATCTCCACATACTTTAGGAGAATCAGTAGTCTGGGGGGGTGCCCATAGATAAGGCTAGATCACACCTGTCAGTGCCCCTAGTTTCACACAAGTGAGTGAAGTTCTGTTAAACTGTTCACCCAAGTGAGTGCAGTTTTGTTCTTTGGTCACCCCAGTGTGTGACAAAGTTAAAATGTGGGACCTCTAGCATTTCATTGGGGAATGGGGGTTTCAATGGTGTAACCCTGAAGAATGGCAGAGACTGTCGGTTGGAGCCAAGGGTGGGAGGAACGCCATCTAAGTGCTTACAAGGCAGGGCTTTCTGGTTCGTAAAGAGCACCCATTTTACCTGAGCAAGGGCCAAGCTGCAGGTTGAGGTGTGTGACTGAGTTTCACTTATGTGCACCTATGTTCAAAGACTGTCTGCCACCTCCAAAGCCACCTTCTAGCAGCCGCGCCTGGGATCCAGTAAGGTACGTGTCCCGGGGACTCCTCTGGCTCCACAAGCTGCCACCTGATTGGTCTGGACTCACTGAGTTAACAGTGATTGGATGCCACTCAACCTTACTGCCCTGCCATTGGCTAACTACTGAAACCTTCCTCTTTGGTTCTTGCCATGGAGTGTGACTTTTTGAGTGGCTCTCGGCCAGCTATTACTGCCACTAATTCCTACTGTTGCTACTTATTTTTTCATAATTTACTTTTATTTGCTACCTTGCTCATGGAAATGCTTTTGTAGAACAAGGTCTGTTATTGTTTAAACTTTGAATGTACTAAGAAAAATTTGAACAGTGTACTAGGGCCTCTCTCTCTCTCTCTCTCCTGCACTCTCCCTCACAGCCTTCCCGCCGCTCTGCCCTGTGCCTCTAGCTTTTGTTCCCTTCTTTTTGCTTTCTCCCTTTAGCCCTCTCTCCCACTGCTCTGCCCTGTGCTACAAGTTAATTGTGTCTCCCCTTGTCGAAAATCGAGGGCCAATTCGGTAGTGTAGGTAGCAAAACCCTTATCTAGCTTAAAACTTCCTGTTCTTCCACCTCTCACCACTCTCACCCTGCCTTGCCTAGCAGTCTACTTGCTCACTAGACCCCTGCCCTCTTTTATTCTGCTAATTTCTTTTGGCATCTATAGCCTGCAATTCCCCAACCTCTGTCTCTTGTCTGCTACTTCTCCCCCTCCCAGCTTTCTCACCCACCTGCCTTTGTTCACTTCCCCTCCCACCGATTTAGCCGTGAGCAGGTATTGCTTAAAGTGGCTAACCCTCTCCCCCTCCTCCCTTTCAGATTTTAAGCCCTTGACCCAGGCTATGCAGCAGCCATGGCCTTGGCTCCTCCGGCCGATGACCGCCACCTCTGAAGCCGCCTTCCAGCAGCAGTGCCTGGGATCCATGTCCTGGGGACTCCTCTGGCTCCGCAAGCTGCCGCCTGATTGGTCTGGACTCGCTGGGTGAATGGCGATTGGACGCCACTCTGCCTTACTTCCCTGCCATTGGCTAACTACTGAAACCTTCCTCTTTGGTTCTTGCCATGGAGTGCGACTTTTTGAGCAGCTCCCGGATAGCTATTATTGCCACTAATTCCTACTGTTGCTACTAATTTTTCTCGCACCCACCGCTCCAATCCCGACTGCTATTAAATACACCTAAGCACTGCCTCTCCCCACCCTAATTGGCTGCATACCACATAGCCCAACTAGAGAATAATAATGATCGGCCACTTGAGGGCACTGTTAAACCATTGATCCTGCTTGCTCTCCTTCTTTAGTGTCCTATCTTTTTGGGCTGTCAAACCACTGATCTTGGTAGCCTGCACCCTTAATGGTATATTGTTTCCTACTGCCCATTTCAGAATAAGCTTTGCGGGCCACAATGTACAAGTTTACCCTGACTGCCCTCCCCCACTTTCTCACCCTCTCATTCTTACTCACTCACCCTTGCAACCCTGACTCTAGCAATGCTCATCCATTTGATAAGGATATTGGATGAAATCTTCATTACAACAAAGGGTGGACCTCTGAAAATCTTTTCAGCATCACAAATGGGCCATGGTCTCCCCTTTTTAACCATCCTCACCTTAATAACTGGATATTTTATTGCACGCCAGTTCACAACAATACCCCCAGATCCCATCATCTACCTCTCTCTCAGCAAGAAAATAAAAAGACACCATATCAGCCGTAGGACTGTTAAACACTCGTCAAGGCTGCTAAGAGAACAACTCCTTAGGATCACCCTCCTGTTACTTCTGTTACTTCTACTGTCAGGTAACATCCACCCTAATCCAGGACTAGGAAGTTTGTCTACAAATGGTGCCCGCCACAAGCTGGGTACCCTGAACTTGGCCACAATCAACATCTGTAGCCTGCTGTGCAAAACTGACTCCCTTAAAGCCTGGGTTTCATAGTACGACCCAGATGTACTCTCTGTCATGGAAACATGGTTGTCCCCCAAAATACCTGACACAGCGGTTGCCCTACCTCGCTATACAATATTCAGACTGGATAGGTCTTCCAAGCATGGTGGTGGTTGCATCATCTATCTAAAAGACTCTCTAAAGGGTCTGGCCTTGCCTGTGGCTGACCTAGGCTGCCCCACCCAGGCCCTGGCTATTAAAGTACTTCTGGGGGCTCACCACATGACACTTACGATACTATCTGTTTACGTACCCCCTACAGACCCAACCACAGGTCTCTACAAAGTTCTGGATTATCTACAAGCCCTAAATCACCTCGCTGAGGCAATAGTTCTAGATGATTTCAATACAAACTGTCTGTCTCCTGCCACTGGCTCTATAAAGGATGCGTTGTCAGTTCTTCACCTTACACAACTCGTCAACTCCCCTACCAGAATTAATTATAAGACTGGGACAAGCACCACTCTTGACTGGATGCTCTCAAATTGCCCTGATCGTATCTCTAATGTAACTGTACACCCTGACTCGCTTAGTGACCACTCATTACCTGCTGCTGGTCAAACAAATTCCATACTCTCCCACCACAAACTATTTTCAATAGGGTGCTAAAGTGAGGATATCTGGAACTCCTAAAATTAAAACTGCACTGTCAAGACTGGACTCTGTTGGACTGCACTGATAACATTAATGTAGTGCTCGAGCATTTTATCAAGACCGTCAGTGCCACCTGTGACATACATGCACCTCTTCAGAAGATGAAGGTTCAGGGCACAGTTCATCCCTGGATCACTCCTGAGCTAATAGATAACAGGAAACTATGGGACCACCTCTGGCACCGTGCCAAAGCATCTGGTAAACTGCAAGAACTGCAAGCCTATAAAGCTGCAAGAAATTCCTGCACATGGGCTATTTGTCAGGCAAAAAGTAAATACCATAGAGAGTAACTGACCAATACTTGGGGGGACAGTAGAAAATGTTGGTCTAATATCAAAGATGTCATTGATAAAGACACAAAGATGTCACCTGCAGTGTTAAATGTTGAGGAAACCCCCACCCTTGACCCGCTTAAAATTGCAAATATTTTTAATGATTCTTTCACCAACTTGGGCAGTGTCCTTCTTCAAGACTTCTTTGATGACATTCCCGGACAGTCAGCTTGCCACCCTGAGAACAAGACCCCAGCGCACCCCCCCCTTCTATTTTAAGACGGTGTCAATAACCCTAGTTAGAAAGCTTCTAAACAAGGTGTTGGGAAAATCCTGACATAGTGGTGATTCTCTAGATCTCAAACTCACTGCACTTACCATAGAGGAAGTTTTCCCACCCATTACCAAGACATTGAACCTCTCTCTTACACTGTCACAATTCCCACAGGTATGGAAAACAGCCACTGTGACACCAGTTCAGAAATCTGGTGATTGTGTCTTACATAACAACTACAGGCCTATATCAATCCTCCCTCCCTCCTGTTTCCAAAGTACTGGAGCAAATTGTTACCAATCAACTTGTAGAGTACCTCGAAAAATATTCCATCCCATGTCCGCAACAGCATGGAATTAGGAAAGGACACAGCACCACCACAGCACTACTTGAATTCACCAGCTTTGTTCAGCAATCAATTGACCAGGGCAATCTTGTAGAAGCAGTCTTCATAGATTTAATGAAGGCATTCAACACTGCTAATCACCCTCTTCTCCTCAAACAACTCTCTATAATCGGTCTCTCCCCTGATACGCTGCGCTGGTTCAGAAGCTATCTAGGTGACAGATCCCAGTGTGTGAAGATAGCTAATGTTGTCTCTGAACATAAGCTGGTCCAATCTGGAGTACCACAAAGATCTATTCTTGGTCCACTCCTTTTCAGCATCTTCCTGAACTGCATGCCGTCTGGTTGTCACCTACGAACCCTGTTCTATGCGGATGACGCTGTCATCTTTGCAAGCCACCCGAACCCTAACCTGCTCGAAAGTAATCTTCAGCTTGGATTCATGGAAGTTGAGCAATGGTTTAGTAAACATAAGCTAGCACTAAACTACAAGAAGACAAAAGTCCTGATGTTCTCAACTTCCTGCAATAAACACAAGGCATATGTGCTTACTATCGGAAACAACTGAAGAGCCCCCCTCGAACAAATCCAGCACTTTAAGTACCTAGGTGTAACCCTGGATAGTCATCTAACCTATGTGCACCACATCAAGAATGTTGCCAGTGGTGTCAACACTAGGATTGGATTTTGTACTGACATAGAAGAAGCCTAACTCCTGAAGCTCTCAAACTTGCAATTCACAGTTCTGTGCTATTGATCATTGACTACAGCCTAGTTATTTATGGAGCTCCTTCCACCACTGCACTCAAAAGGCTAACTGTTGCCCTAAACAAGGCCTGTAGACTTTTAATGGGTGCTGCCTGTTTAACCCACACCTGTGAGCTCTATGCTCAGTCTGGGTGACTCCCACTAAGTGCAAGGATTAAATACCAGACATGTCTTCTGACAAAAAAGATGTTCCTTGGGCTAATGCCACAAGGTGTGGGTTGTCTAATTAGCAAATCTCTCAGGACTCAACACACTCACACCTCTACAACTGAACTCCTTCTTGTCCCAAAGTGCCGCACTACCCAATGCCAATGCTCCTTTCTCTTCAGAGCCCCTTTCTGGTTGAATGGGCTGTGCAGTGAACTGGCTAACCCGACTAAACTTGGCCAGTTCAAACTCATGCTCTGACATCATCTCTCAACTGAAAGCTCCTGTGATTGCATTTCCTAACTCACAGGCACACACCCCTTGATCCCTCCCTCCTCTGTTGTACCACCTCACCTTCTGTCACCCCTGCTTTCCTAGCATCTACCAGCCTCCCTGCCTCCACCCTCTCCAATGCCTGTTCCCTCATCTTCCAGCTCTCTCCCTTCCTCTCCCTGCCTCCCTTTAATGAAACCTTGACAATGCCTCTGGCTGCTACCTTTCCCGTTTGGACTGATTGACACAACTACCCCATCCCTTTCCTTATTGCCTCACTACCGGTACTTAAATGTTGTTGTGTTTACATTATTCACTGTAATATGAAAATTGTTGTATATTTGTTTTTCTTTTTTATTGTTCTCGCTGTTAGCTCCTCCTTTTGTATGTATATAACCCCCCCCCCCAATGTGGAACCTTTGTAAATGAGCTGCCTGGCGCTCAAAGGTAATTTGTAATCCAAGATTGAATAAAGAAAAAGTGTTCGGAGTGTGTGACTTAGGTTTACTGAATTACACTCATGGGAGGAAAATGTTCATGTGCATGGCCAGGTGTCCACTATATGCACTAGCTTGGGAATTTTGGAAGAAGATTGTTCTGTTGTGTGTTCATGAACTGTACTGCATGCAAGGAGAGTTAGTGAAATGGACCTGTCCAGCCTAGACTGACCCTTGGGGGTTCACTTCTGCTTTAACTTTCCACCTGTTGAATAAAGCCATACTGCACAATCCTAGTTACTGTTATGGACGTTACAATTATTGCTTCTGGTTGTGTGGATTTACTGGGACTCCCTCAGCAGGTTAGATTTAGCATATGCCTAGCAGTGTCCACCCAGGACCAGGGTTGTACTGTTTGCACAAGGTTCATGTGTTTTGTTTCTGTAACCACACCCCTCTCCTCCTCTAGAAAATGAGCTAGGTATACATCCTAATGCCCAGGGTGGTACCTACCTTTTGTAAAGTAAAATGGTATGCAGTAAGTGGGTTCCAGTGTTCCAGCTTTTAATGGGGGTGTGCGCGCTAGTTAAAAAGTGGCCTGGGGGTTACAAAAACAGGGGGCTCTTTTGAGATATTTAATCTGGGGTGAGAGGTATGCTGAGGGTATGTCTAGGATCTTTCTGTCTGGTGGTGGTGCCCCAAACAGAAGATCGTTTTTATCAGAAAGTCAAATTGTGCCAAGTAAAATGCCACTTGAAAGTCTTTTGCTGCCCGAGTTTCTGTGGAAAAGAAAGAGATACATAGATACATAGACAGTGTCGGCAGATAAGGACCTATGGCCCACCTAGTCTGCCCATTTGAGTCTGTAACTTCAGTTTATGTTTTCCTAGAACTCTGTTGCCCCTTACCCCCCGATCTCCAGAATTCCTTTATGTCTATCCCATGCATTCTTAAATCCTGTGATTGTTTCAGCCCCCACAACTTCCTCAGGTAGGGTGTTCCACTTGTCCACCACCCGTTCTGTGAAGAAATTCTTCCTCACATTTTCTCTGAATCGTCCTCCCTCCAACTTCATCCCATGCCCTCTTGTCCTGAAATATATTTTTCGCTCAAAAATAGTGTATTCTTGCACCTGTTCCTTCCTGTAAGATACTTGTATGTCTCTATCATGTCCCCGCTCTCCCTCCTCTCCTCCAGGGAGTACATATTCAATTCCTTCAGCCTCTCCTCATAGGACTTGTGATGCAATCCATGTACCATCTTTGTTGCCCTCCTCTGAACCTTCTCTACCCTGTCTATGTCCTTACGTAGGTAAGGTCTCCAGAACTGTACTCTGTACTCCAGGTGGGGCCTCACTAGTGTCTTGTATAGTGGAATCATGACCTCCCTTTTCCCATTGGTGATGCCCCTGCCAATGCATCCCAGCATCCTATTTGCTTTACCTGCTGCCTTGTCATACTCTTTCCCTACCTTGAGGTCATCAGAGATGATAACCCCAAGATCCCTTTCCTGCTTGGTGCATGCTATATCCTCACCCCCCAACTGATATATTGTGCCAGGGTTTTTGTGCCCCATATGCATTATCTTGCACTTCTTTGCATTGAATTTCAACTGCCAAACCCCTGACCATTCTCCAAGTTTCTGCAGGTCCCTTCTCATTCTGTCTACACCCTCTGGTGTGTCTACTCTGTTACAGAGCTTTGTGTCATCAGCGAACAGTGAAATTCTGTCTTCTAGGTCCTGCGCAATGTCACTGATGAAGATGTTGAACAGGACCGGTCCCAGAACTGATCCCTGTGGTACCCCACTGGTCACTCTTCCCTCTGTGGAGTGACAGCCATTTACCACCACCCTCTGTGTCCCACCACCCAGCCAGTTACCTACCCACCACACTACTGTCCTGCCCACACCCATATTCCCTAGTTTGTGTAATAGTCTTCTATGTGGCACAGTGTCAAAAGGCCTTGCTGAAGTCCAGATAGGCCATGTCCACTGCCCTGCCTCAATCCACCTCCCTAGTCACCCAGTCAAAAAATTCAACGAGGTTGGTCTGACATGACCTCCCCCTGGTGAAACCATGCTGCCTTGGATCCTGCAGTCCATTGACAACCAGATGTTCCACCAATCTCTCCTTCAGTAGTGCTTCCATGATATTCCCCACTACCGAGGTGAGGCTGACTGGTCTGTAGTTCCCTGCTTCCTCTTTGTTCCTACTTTTGTATAAGGGGACTACATCTGCTGTCCTCCAGTCTTTGGGTACCTCCCCTGTTTCCAGTGATCGGCTAAACAAAATAGCCAGAAGTTCAGCCACCACCTCTCTGAGTTCTTTAAGGACCCTGGGGTGCACCCCATCTGGCCCCATTGCTTTATAAACTCTTATTACTTCCAGTTCCTTCAGGACCCTTTCTCATGTAAAGGGACTTGTGTCCATTTCTGCACCATTCTCACCCCTTGTACTCCCTTCAGACCCATTACCCTCCTCTTCCTCAGTAAAGACTGAGCAGAAATATCTGTTCAGTATGTCAGCTTTACAGTTGTCATTCTCCACGTGGCCCCCATCCTCCCCCTTCAGTCTCACTATCCCTCCCTTTGCCTTTCTTTTTTCACTTATGTACCTGTAAAAGGTTTTGTCCCCTCTTCCCACTGATTTTGCAATACGTTCTGTCTGAGCTTTGGATTCCCTTACTGACCTCCCTGCCTCCCTTTGCTTCTCCTGGTACTTCTCCCTATCCCCTTCTGCCTGTGTCTTTTTGTATTGCCTGAATGCAATCTTTTTGGCTTTCACTTTCTTTGCTACCTCTTTGGAAAGAGGAAGAATTTGCTGCTTGTGTGTTTACTTTGAAAATGTGGATGGAGCAAGGATTGCCCTTGCCTTGTAGTAAAAGCACTTAAAACTGTTTAAAAGTTGCAAATTTCCAGAAAAAAAGTATTTGTAGACTTAAAAGACAGTGTTTTCTAAGTGCTCAGAAAGTTTCAAGTGTGTACAGTGAAAACTGGGGGAGACGTTAAGGAAAATGCATCAAGTATTAAGTGAAAATGCTTTAAAATGCTTGGTCCACTGAAATTTTAAGCCGAGAAAAAAAGTGGCAGTTTGCAATTTAAATTTTGCCTTCTCGATGATCGCCATGCAAGAGTGTGGCAGAGAGTGAGACAGAGAGAGAGAGAGAGAGAGAGAGCTCATTTGCATGGCGTCATGTGATTGGTTCCAGTGCACCTAAGCCCCACTCTTGCCCAAGTCTCAGACTGTGGAATATTCGTGGAGGAGCAGCCTGCAGTGTGCGAGCAGCATGTAGTTCATGCGGTAGGAAGGAGGAATCGCTTATAGCAGAAGCGCTTCTGTAGCAGCAGCTTTTCTAACTTTTTCGCAAATAACCCAGGCTCAACCCGTATTCCAACTGACTGGAGAGTGATCGAAGCGATCGTAGCAACAATCGGCGGGACCACCAGCCCGTTTCACCCCAGAGGCCTTCCTCAAGTTGGCAGCAGGCTGTATTCCATCGACAGTGAAAACCATCTATTGCCTGTAAGAACCCTGTGCAAAAGTAAATGACTGTGGTGCTGAGGTCAGAAAACTGTGTAAGAACTTGAGCAAATGCAGCAAAAGTACTGAAAGAGAGAGTTTTGTGAACTATTAAGTCTTGGACTTTGTGTGTGAAAGTGCTGTTTTTAAAGAAAGTGAACTTTAAGACAAACAATCCCTCTGGTCCAAGGGCTTGTAAAGTAATGGATTGAGAAAAAGTAAAATGAACTTGTGCTTGAGAATATCAGTTGAAATGCAAAAGTGCCAGACAGAATCCTAGCAATTCTAGACTGAGTGGGATGCAAAGTTACAGTTGCCATGTTGGTGTGTAGCCAGCAAAGTAAACAAAGCGGCGCCATTTTAGACCAGTGTTTTCAAACCCAAAACAAAGTTTCAAATGTTTTTTTGCTAAGTGTTGTGGAATACATATACAGCAGCCAGACAGCCTGTTGGCGAAGTTTTTTCCAGTGTGTTAAAACCAAATCTCAGAGTGGTTTGGGACTTGTGAGTTTTAATTTACAGAACATGGTGCAGCAACCCCCTTGCTACCCGCTCCATGCCAGAGCGTGGGTAGCCCAACAAGAACAAGAACTAGCCCATTCTGAGCAATTGTATGACTGTTCAGCAGCACCCACTGAGATGGCTTTGCTGAACTATCCAGTTAATGTGTGCATAGCATGCCTAAAGCCAGGAAGAGATGTTTTGCCAATTCCACATTGCACAGACTGCAGAATGTGATCTGGGATGAGCATGTCAGGTGGCACAAAGGTAGCTAAAGCAAAACGCATCTGTTTAGATCCAACTTAGACACAGACAGGGGACCCTGTAGAATCAGAGCAACAGCGACAGGCTGGGTGCAATTAAAGAAACCCCATAAAGTTTGTAAAGGAGTTTCTGGACATTGTCTGCATCAATGCTTTGCAAGGCCCAGAGGAAGTGACGTGTTCTTCGCTGCAGAGGGTGGAATTGGACGCTACCAGTGCAGGTTCAGTAGATCCGTGGGTGGAAGGCCCAAGTCCAAGCCTCGTGGGAGAGTCCGAGGTGAAGGAAGCATGTTGCTGGGGGGCAATGCCTCCAAGGACAGTGGAGAGTGGGCAGTTTCGGGTGTTGGCGCAATCACCAGCTCCTGGGCAGAATGTGTGGAAGAGGAGGAAGCAGCAATGGCTTCAGTGGGACCCCATGAGTCGCTATTTGGCCTTGGCTTCCATGGAACCTCCCGATGTCCGTGTGGAGGAAGGCTCAAGAAATGTGCCCTTGAGTGCAGAGGTGGACTGCTTTTGCTCTGCACTAAGTGTTTGTGACTAGCTCAACCAGGACTGGCCACCCCCAAGCCGTGCTTCTGGATTGGAGTTAGTTAAAAGCAGCCAAGAGGAGAGAATTGTGCGTAGAAGAGCTGAGGCCAAGTGTGGACAATCGTACCCTTTCTACCCTCAGAAGATATGGGAAGAGATTGAGAAAGACAAGCATGCCTGGTTATGGGAGGAAGCTTGTGTCAACCTGCACTCAGGAGTAAACAAGTGGATCCAAATTAAAGTGTGTAATGACAGACTGCAATTCTGGATGCATCGCAGGACCTTGTTAATTAACTCTGTGAGAGTAGTGGACAAAGCTGGCCAAGAGACATTCTACAATTTTCCCATGGTTCGTCCAGATGGGGTGATAGTTTATGCCCCAGATCCGGAATGGTATACCCCAGAAATTGGTGCCATTCCTGAAATATTACCCGCTTGCCAAAAGTGAATGCAGCCATTGCCAGCTCAGCCATCTGCCACCGAAGAGACAGCAACCCAGGTTGGAGGTGCCTTTCTTCTGGTGATCCAGGTTCGTCTGCGGCAGCATCAAGGTTCGGCTCTAGCAGCATCCAGGTTCATCTGTGGTGACATCCAGGTTCATCAGCCCAGCAGTTTGGAGAAAATTTCCAGTCCGGATTCAGCAGATGGTTGTGGAAGCATCTGATCCGAAGATTTTGTCTACTCAGCAGCCAAAGATCACCAGGCCACAGGTCCAGAGAGGTGATGTTGACATCCTTTTGTCACTGAGAACTGGTAAGAGACCTTTTTCCTTTTTTAATTTGACTATTTACCTGCAGGTTTGAAGATTCGTTGGAAATGTAAACACCAGTAGACTTTCCATCTAGACTACAGTGCTTGCAGGCCTTGTGCCTGTTACAGAACTGTGCTTCAGCAGGCTCTGGCATAGGAGAGACTCTTGTTGTAGTGCTTCAGCACTCTGGACTCCTCCTTAGTTTTGGACTTTGCAGGGTTTCCCTTCTCCCATATGTTTTGCAAATGTTTTTATGTTTTCTAATTTTTGTACTTTTGTAGAAAATCCTTTTAAAAATGCTTTTTGGGCTTGTGCAGTATTCAGTGGAAGAGCTGTTTTGGTCACTGTTTTTGGCTTTACAGGTTGTAGTTGTGTGCAGAAATGTGTTTTGTAGTGTTTTCTTTTGCAGGTGTTCCTGGAAGAAGACAAGAAGAACTGAAGAGGATTTTTGGAACTCATCAGAGTCCTTCTTTGTGTAGAGTTGTTAGGCTTGTGCATGGGTGTAGGCAGGCATACTCACTGTACACATGTGTACAGTTTTGTTGAGTGCCTGTCACAAACCATATGCCTTTCTGTTAACATTTTCATTCTGATCTGTCGAATTTGGGTTAGTGTACGCCACTGAGGAGTATCTCTGTTTACACTTCTGTTGTTTAGGAGACAGATACATGTATAACCTCTTTAAAGATTAGAGGAATCATCTGATAACAATCTGACTTGTTTGGAATGGGGTGCCATTTGGAGAGGATGTGTACATTTTTTTATGGGGGGGTGTAAATGTTGGAGACTGTGTTCAAAATGGAAATTTCTGGCTACACCCCTGGGCTTGTGTAACTGTGTAGTACAATGTCTAACCTTTTTTCGTTTTACAGGTGTGTGATGTAAAATGTTTTTTGGGTTTGGGCACCTGGTAGGTAGCATAGGTCAGATAGTTTTTCTCTAGAGGGTTAGGGGGGAAGGCAGGTAGGTGGTCCTGATTCATGTTAAGGATCACCAATACTGCCTGATAGGACATGCTTCAGGCAGTTTCTTGGAGTCACTGAGGGTCCATAGATAGTACAGTAGTAGGATAGGAACTGAAGTTTCTTCAGTGGGCCTCTATCCTTTGGTGTTACCTGCCTGTGCCTGGCACATGGTAGGGGAAGACTTGATCAACCCTCCCCGTAGGGAGCATCAGAGGTAAGATGGCCTGGTGCCCGGTAGAGGTATGATGCAGACAGTCATTTGCCTGGCAGGGGTAAGTGTAACCACCTAGTTCCCTGGGGTTACTAGAATCCTATCAGTATTATTGTTAAGAAGGTAGCAGGCAGCTGTTAGGGCGCTCATTAGGGGCTCCTTACATAATGGCATCATTGTTTTCTCAGCTAGCCTGAGGGCAGAGTGATTAGGTCATTCAGAACTCTCGCAGCAGCATAAACCACACTGTGTGGACAACTGCTCTGGGGAGCTTAGAATGCTGAGTAGTTAGTCAGAGTCTGTCAAAGTGAGAGCTTGAATGAGGAGGTGAGAGTGGCAGAAGGATTGCTAGTGGGCCTTGAGGTGAGAGCCCAGGATTTCTCACCCTAGTGGAGTGACATTTCCAGTTTCCAGTGAAGTGATGGAGACCAGCACTACAGCAGGATTTCCTGATTTCTATTCCCTGTAAAGTGGAAGGAACTGTTTGTTCTCAGTGGACTCAAGAGGCAATCCCCTGAAGTTTCTGTGTGTGTTTCAGCTGCCTTGGATAGGAACTGAGAGAGACTGTTTGCTCGGCTACCCAGGAGAGTGCCTTTCTTTTCCCTTTTGTTGTTCCATGCCCTGTGGATGGGACAACCTCTGTGAGCACTGTTCTAGGAGACTAGATCTCCACATAATTTAGGGGAATCATTAGTCTGGGGTGTGTGTGCCCATAGATAAGGCTGGATCGCACCTGTCAGTGCCCCTAGTTTCACACAAGTGAGTGAAGTTCTGTTAAACTGTTCACCCAAGTGAGTGCAGTTTTGTTCTTTGGTCACCCCAGTGTGTGACAAAGTTAAAGTGTGGGACCGCTAGCATTTCAGTGGGGAATGAGGGTTTCAATGGTGTAACCCTGAAGAATGGCAGAGACTGTCGGTTGGGGCCAAGGGTGGGAGGAACGCCATCTAAGTGCTTACAAGGCAGAGCTTCCTGGTTCATAAAGATCACCAGTTTTACCAGAGCAAGGGCCAAGCTGCAGGTCAAGGTATGTGACTGAGTTTCACTTATGTGCACCTATGTTCGTAGAAGAGTTCAGAGTGTATGGCTTAGATTCACTAAATGGCACTCATGGGAGGAAAATGTTCATGTGCGTGGCCAGGTGTCCACTATATGCACCAGTTTGGGAATTTGGGAAGAAGATTGCTCTGTTGTGTGTTCAAGAACTGTATTGCATGCAAGGAGAGTTCATGAAATATACCTGTCTAGCCTAGACTGACCCTTGGGGTCCACTTTTGCTTTAATTTTCCATCTGTTGAATAAAGCCATACTGCACAATCCCAGTTACTGTTATAGACATTCCGATTATTGCTTCTGGTTGTGTGGATTTACTGAGGCCCCCTGAGCAGGTTAGACCTAGCATATGCCTAGCAGCATCCACCCAGGACCAGGGTTGTACTGTTTACACAAGGTTCATGTGTTTTGTTTCTGTACCCCAACTCCTCTCCTCCTCTAGAAAATGAATCGGGTATATCCAGGGTGGTACCTACCTTTTGTAAGGTAAAACGGTATGCCAATAAGTGGGTACCAGCGTTCCAGATTTTAATGGGGGGTGTGCTCGCTAGTTAAAAAGTGGGGGTTACACAAGCCCAGTTATCAAGCCATTTATTTATTTTTATAATGTCTTGTTTCCTCCTTTTTGGGGCCCTTTGTACCTGCAAGATTTCTAATATAATGAGTGGCATATCCAAGATTTTTTATTTTCTTTCCCATTTTTTATGTAGTCCCTTTTTATCTGATTTTGATCTCTTCTTCCTATGTCATTTACTCAAACATGTATTAAAATTTGGGGATCATTTTCTGCTGGTGAAAGAACCCCCTCCAGGTTCTCACATATATCTGTTATTTTAGCACCAGGTAAGCAGGTAACCATTCTTTTGTTCTTATATTTTTTGCACATCACTCTTGTCTGTACACCTCACCATTGAGTCTCCTATAATTACACTATTCCCTCGTTCCTGCTTGTCATTATTCTCCCCTCCATCCATGTTGACCAATGGTAAGAGTTTATTAGTGCTACATACATCTTTATCTTCTTATATTTCTCACCTCCCTGCTCTCCTTCCTCTGTTAGCGCTTTTCCTGTGTTTTTCTAATGTCCAGTGTTCTACTTCTCACTTCTCTCTCATCCCCCACCACCTGCTGTTCTGATCTATGCATTTTTCTATTCACTTTTTGTGTTAGTTCTGATATTTTTGGTGTAATTTGTTCTGTTGTGTCAGTACCCCTTAGCATATTGTTCATGTCTTTCTGGCCCCAGAAATAGGAACCTGGGTGGGGGGTGACGACGGGCACAAGCAAAGAGGAGAGAGGTGTACTAGTGTTGGGGGACTCCATACTCAAGGGGATCAGATGGGGCAGCAAGGGGGAGAGGCACAGTCAGATATGGATGGAGTCCATACCAGGATTAAAGGCAGACAAGGCAGGACAGGCAATCCTAAGGTGGGCAAGGAGGGGTAGAAGGAAACCACACATTGTGGTACATGTGGGGACAAATGACCTAATGGGGGAAATGGTGAAGGTAACAAAGGAGAGGACTGAGGAAGTGGGAAGGTTGTGCAAGGAGACTGGGGAGTCTGTGGCATTCTCCGAAGTGCTCCCAGCACCAAGCACAGTGAGAAAGGAGAGTATTAGGGAGTTGAACACATGGTTGGTAGAATGGTATCAAACTAAGGGATATGGGGTTGTGGGTGGCTGGTGCAGTATCTGAGATAATAATCTGTTTGCAAGGGATAGGCTACACCTGAGTGGGGAGGGAAAGGAGGTATTAAAGCAAAGACCGGGGAGGTATATTGCGACCAAGGTGGATTTAAACTAGATGGGGGGGTGGTGAGTGGACAGTAGCTAGGCAGGGATCCGATAGAGTGGAGTCACAGCCTACCCCCCAGGCTAGCAGGGAAGGACTCGGGGCAGCTGAAAAAGGAGGGAGAAGAAGGAAGGAAATGGAGGCCAATGAAGGGAAGGGGACAGGATGGAGGGTGGTCTCACTGAATGCAAGAAGCTTAGGCAACAAATCTGCTGAGCTACAGGCACTCTTAGCAGTGTGGAGGGTGGTAATGCAGCTGTCACAGAAACGTGGGCAACTGAGCACCAGGACTGAGATCTGGCAATCCTAGGATACCAAGTATACAGAAAGGATCATAAGGAAGGAAGGGGTGATGGGGTGGCAGTCTATGTGAGGGACAGGATCAAATGCACAAGGGACGAGGGGGAAGAAAGGAGAATAGAGGCAATCTGGCTGCAGCTCCTAGACTCAAGGGGTAGGAAACTGAGGTTTGGGGTGGTATACAGGCCACCGTCCCAGTCTGAGGAGCTTGACAGGGAATTAGCAGGACAAATCAGAAAGGTATGTAGAAAAGGGAAGGTGGTCATCGTGGGGGATTTCAACTTGCTGGGGGTTGACTGCAGCATTCTGGACACCTCCAGTGCTAGGGAGCAAGTGCTCCTGGAAGCAATCCAGAAGGGTCTCCTGACACAGTTGATTAGTGTACCTACTAGGCTAAAGAACACTTTAGATCTGGTGTTGTCAAATGGGGAGGCAGTAAGGGAAATAAAGGTGGAGGACCCACTAGCTGACAGCGATCACCAAACGGTTTGGTTTAATATCATGATGTGCGGGAGCCAGAGAAATCAGTTACTGAAGTAGTAAACTTCAGAGAGCAGACTTTGGGAGGATTCAGGAAGTACTGAAAGGGAAACTAGAGGGCATAAGGCAGGAGATGGATGCAGAGCAGAAATGGGATATTATTAAACAGGGGATTACAGAGGCAACAGAAGCCTGCATCAAGACACAGAGTAAGAGGAGCAGAGGAAGAAAACCATGCTGGTTGAACAGTGAGGTAGTGGAGATGGTGAGAGCAAAACGAGAGGTGCACCAGAGGTATAGAAGGATGGGAAAGGAAGTGGACAAGGAGGAGTATGCAAGATGGTCCAGGGAGGTGACCAGAAAAGTGAGAGAAGCCAAGGCCCAGAGGGAGCTGAGATTAGCGCAGGGAATTAATGGGGGAGTGTGGTAGGGCGCAGGTGTAAGTGGGCAATCATAGTGCAACATACATCACCAATTCTTTTCAAAGTTCCAGTTTTAATTAATTCTTCTTCAGAAGTTGTTTACATCAGGACAAATTCAATACAGCAGAATGATCTGGCAGCTTAATCTTCCATTTGGAGCAGCAAATATTCACATAGAAACTCCACAGAGTACCTTCAATAACATCCTGGAGTGTACCTCCAGACCCACAAGCAAATCTGATTACCAAACTCAGTGTTCAGCTTTTATACACTGCAGGGGTCAGGTGACATCTTAACCCTTCCCCTACACTTTATTTCAAATATTATCTCTTTATTTACAACTTGTATATTTTATATTGAATGTCTAAACATTGTCTAATTGACATAACAACTCAATCTCATACAGTGAGGTGAAATACAGTCTGTCTGTGAAATATTTAATTCAATCTCTAATCCTAGAAAGCACCACCCCTTGTTATTCTGTATAAAGGCAGTCAGGAAACAGCTGGCTGACTCCTAAGGAAACTACTGCAGCCGAGTCCACTTGGGGCTCTGAAACACCAAACGAAAAACAGCACAAACCTTTGCTTTCAAGAGGTCCCAACTGCAGCACCAAACCTCCTTATTCCAACTTCAGAAGGTTTGTAGAGCACAAAATGTTATGTTTTATTTAGTACATTATAAAACAACACCCTGTATTTACAGAACTGAGTGTTCGCTTAAAGCTACAAGTAGGTATTTTAAACAAGGAAAGCAGGAGAGAACCAACAGGTTCTCACTATTATTTATAAACTCAGCTAGGTCCTTGAAAGCACAGCAAGGACAAAATAGGGCTGAAACAGAATTAGCAGCACCTTGCAATATGGAGGGCTGTTTCCTCACAAAAGAGAAACCCTCACTACTAAACATACAAGCAGGTTGGAAACAACTTTTATATAGGACAAACCAGGAGATTCATTACTGACTAACCTACAATACCTAAACAGATTCATTTCCCCGACGGTTAACATATCAGTCCTTTTTCTTTCATTTACTTTAGAAATGCAACACTTAAAGCACTCACTTCCTCTCTAAGCGCTACCTTCCTATTTCTATAATGCAGAGAAATGGTGGTGGGGGGGGGGCACCATTAAGAAATGTTGTTCTATACCCATAGCTCTTTTCACTCATTATGTTCAATTTATTAAACACTAAGGTATAAGGTTATAACAGGTTTAAGGCTCAACTACTAGGTTCCCTTATTTTATTATTTCAAAGGACGCCCCCTAGGATAGCGGTTGCCTTGAAACAATCATGAGCACATAAAGACGTACATCAGGCTGAACTAAACAGCCTGCCTGTGCGACGATGCGCACTATGGCAGCACCTTTAGGGCAGTAAACAGCCGGACCTTCAGGTATCCAGCATATTTACAATTATTATTTTGGGGCCCTCAACCCTTCACAGGGGCACCCTGTGACAGGGAGAAAGACTTTTTCAGATACATCAGGGAGAAAAGGAAGTGCAAGGAGACAATAGTGAGGATAAAAAGGGGTGGGGAGTGGATGGAAAAGGGTGAGGAGCAGGCAGAAGCACTGAATGAATACTCTTGCTCAATGTTCACAGAAGAAAAGGGAGGACTGCTACCACCATGGGCTGGGAGGGTGGGGACAGGGGAGAGGAGGCAACAGATGGAAGAATTGAGGCAAGTAGAGTCCTAGAGAGACTGAGGGCACTGAAGGTAGACAAGGCACCAGGGCTAGATGGTATCCACCCCAGGGTGCTGAGGGAAATGGCAGAGGTTTGGGTACAGCCGCTGGCAAATCTGTACAGCACCTCACTGGAGTCAGGATGTGTGCCACTGGATTGGAGGATGGCACATGTAGTACCATTACACAACAGCAGATCAAGGGATGAACCGGGTAATTATCGTCCGGTAAGTCTCACCTCCATAGTGTGCAAACTCATGGAGACAATACTAAAGGAAAGACTGGTATCATACCTGGAGGACAATGGCCTCCAGGATGTGAAACAGCATGGGTTTGTGTCAGGGAA
This sequence comes from Neoceratodus forsteri, assembly GCA_016271365.2. Classification (NCBI taxonomy): domain Eukaryota; kingdom Metazoa; phylum Chordata; order Ceratodontiformes; family Ceratodontidae; genus Neoceratodus; species Neoceratodus forsteri. The sequence continues at coordinate 319,787,035 of JADMNL010000023.1, forward strand.
GTATTGTCAAACCAACCTGATACAATATTATGACTGGGTGGCAGGTGAGCTGGATAAGGGTCATGTGGTGGATGTTCTGTACTTGGGCTTCAGCAAGGCCATTGATTCTGTGCTTCATGGGCGGCTTGGGGGGAAGCTACCTGGTATAGGGGCAAAAATGATGAACTGGATTACAAGCTGGCTGAGTGGGAGGCTGCAACATATGGTGGTGAGAGGGGAGCTCTCAACGCCAAGGCCAATGATGAGTGGGGTGCCACAGGGCTCTGTGTTGGGGCCAGTATTGTTTGGGCTCTTCATATCACACATTGCACATGGGGTGGTGAGCAAGATAAGTCTGTTCTCTTACGACACCAAAATCGGAGCAGTGGTGAATGGAGAGGAGGGATGGAAGCAGCTGCAGGGGGACCTAAGCGAGCTAAAGGAGTGGTCAGAGAGGTGGTAGCTGGGGTTCAATGCAAAGAAGTGTAAGGTTATGCACTTTGGGGTGAAGAACCCAAGGAGAGAATACTGCCTGGGAGGGGTTAAGCTGGGGATCACCGAGGAGGAGAAAGACCTAGGAGTAATGATAACAGGGACTATGGACAACACTGCCCAGTGCAGGAGAGTGGCTGCAAAAGCGAACAAAATGCTGGGGTGCATAGCAAGGGGGTGTCCATCCAGGCAAAGAGAGGTGATCTTGCCCCTCTACAGGTCACTGATAAGGCCGCACTTAGAGTACTGTGTGCAGTTTTGGAGGCCATACCTAAAGCATGATATCAGGCTACTGGAGGGGGTGCAGGGGAGGGCAATAAAGATGATATGTGGAATGGAAGGGACAGACTATGATAGCAGGCTGAGAGACCTGAATATGTACACCCTGGAGGATAGAAGGGACAGTGGGGACATGATAGAGACATTCAAGTATCTGAGGGGACTCAATAAGGATGGGGCTGATGGGGTCTCTAAGTTAAGGAGGGGAAGGGTCACCGGGGGCATGGGCTAAGAGTAGAGGGGGGGAAGATTTAGGAAGGAAATTAGGAGACACTATTTCACATAGAGGGTGGTAGAAAAATGGAATGCCCTTCCAGAATGGGTGGTATCATGTAAATCTGTGAACAGCTTTAAAACGGCATGGAAAAGGGAACAGGGGAGAGTGAGGGTGGGGGAGGTGGGAGGTGGCAGTGGGATGACAAATGGGAGAGGGGGTTGGGCAGCTGCAAACTAGAGGTGCTAGTTGCACACTCACGCAGACTTAGATAGACCGGGTGGTCTGTTTCTGCTGGCACATTCATATGTTCGTGTGTATGTATGTTCATAGATATGCAGCACACTTGGAAAAGAAAAGTCCTGGGAACCCTCCCTGCCCAGGAACTCCCTCCAAAACCCCCATTATCTCACCTTCTAAAGCCCAGCCATGGGCCGAAGCCACTGCCACTGCTCCACTTCCTCCGGGTGGAGCTAACAGTGCTGAGAAGCCAAAACCCGTGGCAGCGCGTTGAAGCAGCATCAGCATCCAAACACTTGAATCACCACTGGACTCGCATGCTATATCCATGAGTCATTCCCTTTTATAGGGCTTTTTGTCTGGGTTTGTACTGGGTGATCCACACAGTCATTTTTTTCTCTGATGCCAGAACTCATCCTATCAGAATCCTAGAGCAATAAAGGACTGAGACTTTCACAAGGGGCAATGTAATTGTTCTTCCACTATCATGGGTACCCACTATAAACTTGTACAGTGCCCCCTCAAAGGGGAACTGTCACCACTATGAGTGCCACATCCAAGTATGTGGCTGGTCCTAATTTGCACTTGGTAAGCAAAAACATTTTGTTAACTTACTTTTTACTGCAGTGTAGTAGATTGTATCACACTAATTCTGTTGACCTGCACATTGACATTTTCTGTAACTACAAATCCCAGAATTCCCTGCAAGTGACATCAGAGTAGGGCTGCTGCAGTTAGAGACCCAAAAGGCTGCAGTGTATTTTAGAGCTTTTATAAGCTCTGATAATATGTTTGCTGGTTCAGCTGTTATCCCAGGGCTAAGCACAGTCATCTGTGGCTGTACTTTGCCCAGGGAGAACAGCAGGAACAGCAAACACAAGATGAGAAATTATAAAACTCAAACATGTACTGCAGGCTATTGAATCTCTCACTGCTTCAGCCCTTCTCTGATGTCAGCAGCAAGGGATTCTTGGATATTTTGTTACAGAAAATGTCAGATTGCAAGTCAACAGAATTAAAGCAATACAAACTACTACTGTAAACAGTAATATGTTTTTGCTACCAAGTCTAAGTTAAGACAGGCCCCACACTTGGATGTGGATTTCTTAGTGATAACAGTTCCCCTTTAAGTATTTCTCCCCTGCTTTTTGGGGCCTTGGTGGTATATTTCTGTGCTCTCTGCCCTGTCCCCAAGACACAGGCTGCACTGACTGACAAGAATAGCATCCCAACTTTAACAGCCAACTCCTCCCCTAGTAAAGCTTGAATTTTTACTCCCCTGTCTGTATTTATTAAGTATTTAAATTATTTCAAAAATGTCCTTTTATTTTCCTTTTTTACTTGTACTGCTGTATTACATGAGGGTTACACATTTGTTACAAAGATCCTGAATGACCGCATTTAAGTATAAATGATTATAACAAGGCTGCAGGTTGGGGAGGGGGTCCTGAGCTTAACCTCCAAGTACACTCTCGCCTCCATTTACTGCTCGATTGTGGCCAACCCTTAGAAGAGTTTGATTTTCTCCTGGCACCGGATACTTTCTTTACGGACCTTGCGTGGCCCCTCCACTTTATTTAGTCTCCCCCTCTGAATTCCCCTTTACTGGTCTTCCTTCACTGCTGTTTCCCTGTTTTCTGGGGCACAAATAAAAGGGACTTTTACCTTCACCCAGGTCACCCCATTCTACTTAGTTAAGCTCCTTTCGCTGCCCATTGCTTATTTCTCTTCTTAACTCCCTGTACCCCAATATTGTCCACGTTCATTTACTCAGGGTTGTCCCCTCATATATTTTCCCTGGCTCCAGTGACATTCCTTCCCCTTTTAACTATATAGTCTGGAATAGGCTCTAGATAGTGTCATAAGTAGTTGGCAGCCCAATCTATCAGGGCTTAGCACTTAGTTATTCTTATTGACCTGCAGGCTAAAGCTTCCCCCCTGGGGTTGTCTGGGAGTATATTGGCACCTATTGTGCCCATACTGTAGTTGGTACTTAGCCAAAGCTCTCTCATGTGGATGGGGGGCGAGGAGGGAGAACAGATTTTGTTTTGTTGAGTTGTCGTGTATATGTTTTATATTCTACAGTGTTAAGCATTTGTTGTACAGTTTTAAGTTTACTCACTTACCTGCTGTGCTTGTTGGTTACTGTGGATATGGGAGCAAAGAGAGTTGTATTGGGTTTGAGGATATCTCTGTTGCTCTCAGGATACTGTTTATTTTTAACAGATACGGAGATAATTTTTTTTAACATGGAACGTTCAGGGGCTGAATTCTCCTGTGAAAAAAAAGAAGGGTACTGTCACATACTAAGTACCTTAAAGCTAAGATAGCCTTTCTGCAAAAAACTAAACTATCCAACATAGAATCATCTAAGCTTAAAAATGACTGGCTGGGAGAAGAGGCACACAGTGACACCACATCTTCCAAAAGGGGTATTTCAATTCTGCTCCACAAGTCGCTAGGGTGGGGAGTGGTATCACAAAAAAATGACAAGGAGGGCAGATGAGTTATCCTTAAAACCTCCACCCCCAGTGGCCACTTAATCTTATGTAATGTTTATGAGCCTAACATAAATGACCCTGCCTTCTTTCATACACTCAGTCAAAACCTAACTGTCCAAAGTCAGTAACACCAATGCCCCTATTGTACTCAAAGAAGACCTTAATTTCACCCTAAACCTGGCATTAGATAGGACAGGGATGACAGGAGAACTAAGTATGGGGGCCCAAACAGCGATTTGCTGCTTTGATGGATAAGCGTGGCCTAACAGATACTGGGAGGGTGCAGCACCCATCATTCAGGGATTATACATATTATTCCCCAATCTCAGGCTGTGCCAGTAGAATTGATTTTTGGTTAGTAAGCCAGCAGACTGTGGTGCAACTTAACACTGCCACCATCCACCCAGTGATCATATCTGACCATGCCCCCCAGAAGCCTATGTACTATGGGGGCCTTCCACACAGAAGTTCTTCAGCTGGAGACTAGATCCTCTTCTTTTAGAGGATAAAGACTTTTGTAAGTGGGTAAAGACTGAGGTCTCAACATGCAGGCAACTTAATGACACAGGCAAGGTTTCTGATGCAGTGCTTTGGGACGCCTTTGAGGCCACAATGAGAGGTAGCATCATTGCCTCTGCCACCCGGAGGTGGAGACAAAGGGAAGTGGAACACTTACAACTAGAAAAGGACCTTCAAGCTGCCAAGCAAGCCCTATAATCCTCTCCTTGCCACCCATCAAGGGAAATAATTGCTAAGGTTAATAATATCAAACTCAAGCTAGATGTTTTCCTCACTGGAAAGGCTGAACTTACTCTCTGACAGCTCTGACAAACTTTTTGGGAAGGGAGTGAAAAATCCAGTAAGTTCCTAGCATACAGCTTTAAATGCAGACAAGCTAGTAAGTTGATTACCGGCCTTAAGGATGCCTTCTGTAATATTCGTCACTCCACAGTCGACGTTAACTCCATCATGCAAAAATGTTATGAAGGCCTTTACTCTTCCTCTTCTCCCCAACTACCTTTGAGGTAGAAGACTTCTTAAAATCTCTGCTCATTCCCTCTCTGGCCCTTGTACAAGTTTTTGCTTTGTATAGCTCCATATTCCTACAGAAGGTCTCCCAAGCCACAAGGGCAATGCATCCCCACAGGTCCCCAGGAAGTGATAGCTTTCCTTCTGACTTTTACCATTTATTGGAGAAGGAAGTGACTCTGTATCTTCCCAGAATATTCCAAGCATCCTTGGCTCAAGGTGTTCTTCCTCCTTCCTTAAAAGAAGCTGTCATAACAGTCCTACCAAAGATAGATAAGGATCTTACTTCCCCAGGGAGTTACCACCCTATATCACTTATTAACACTGATGCCACAATTCTGACAAAAGTCCTTGCAGCTCGGCATGATGTAGTCCTCTCTGAAGTCATTCACCCTTCCCGAGTAGAATTTGTTAAAGGCAGGCTTTCCTCTAATCATCTGGGAACTCTCTTCTCAATCATCCATATGTCCCGTGACCTCCAGAGACCAGCAGCCACCCTTGCAGTGAATTTTGAAAAGGCCTTCGACTCAGTTGAATGGGGCTATCTCCAGGCCATTCCCACAATGGGTTTCGATCAAAACTTCTGTCAGTGGGTCCAGCTGCTGTATACCTCACCCACAGCATCCATCCTGATAAATGATCTCCACTCTCCATCCTTTCAGCTGCAGAAAGGGACGAGACAGGGTTGTCCCATTTAACCTTTGCTGTTCATCTTAGCAATCAAACTCCCTAGCCATTGTTTTATGGGGGCACCCACTTATCCAGGGCTTGAGAACAGGTGAAAAAGAATACTCCACCTTTCTATATGCAGATGACCTTCTGATCACACTTGCCAGTGCTCCTATAGCCCTCCCTCATGTTTATCAGTGTTAGAATCTTTCTTCAAATTTTCTGAATTTAAGATTAACCCAAGCAAAACTGAAGCCCTCCACTTGAATAGGCTCTGCTTGTCAGACATATTTACAAATAATGGGCTTGTCTGGGCATCCAACGGAATTGCCTACCTTGCAATTAAAATATCCAGAGACCTTCCTAAAGTGATGGCCATGAATCTGGAGAACCTCTTGGTCTCTACCAAAATCAAACTACAAAGATGGAAATCTGAATCTTTCCCTAGCAAGAAAGATTGATGCTATTGAAATGATTATTTCCCCCAGATTTCTATACTTGCTATCCTACCTCCCAGTTCATATTCCACAATCATGGTTTCACAAAATTGATAAGATTTTGGGTGATTTCCTATGGGAAGGAAAACGTCCATGGTTTACTGACTTAGATGTCATTGGAGCAAAGTATGTTGGGGATTTCCATGGTTCTTTGGATACCACATAGCCTTCACCTCAGCACAAACTGCTGGATGGTTCCAACATGATTCCTCCATGGGCCACTTATGGAGGAAATTAGAGGCAGACGTAATTGGTGGACCCTCTCCAGCCCTGGTGATCTACTCCAAGAGGAGATAATTCAACAAAAGACAACTGGCAACAGGCTTCAGGATTATAGCAATGAACTTCTACTGAAAATAAAGTTCACTTTTTACAAACAGTAAAACAAATATCTATGGTAGTAGACAAATGAGTTTCCGACCAGTGTCGTCCTCCTGGTTTTATCAAGGAATGCAGGAAGTGGGGAAACAGTCTTCTTTTATGTGCTCAATACTTCTGATCACACCTGTGCACTTTTACATTTAAAGGTGAAGTACTGTTACATTCAGTGTTCTAAAAAAAATGGCAGACAGTCATGGGCTATAAGAAATATTGTTACAAAAAATTGGGGCATCAGATGCTCTGATCCAGTGTTAATAAATTCCTGCTATCCCCAAGTTCACTTACAAAGGGTCAGAAAACCTAGCAGACAGTTTGACCTATAGCTTTCAACCAGGACCCACTAAACCGAATACCTGGCTTCCAAGTTTACCGAAAGGCATATTTACTTGTGGCCATTGTAAATATTGCATAGTGATCGATAAAGTGGAATATTTTACCTGTAGCAATGCCAGAAAAAGCTTTGAAATTAGACATTTCATCAGCTGTGATTCTACATATGTTGTTTATCTGGCTACTTGCACTTGCAGTTCCTTCTTCAAAGGGAAAACTTCAGTGGCCCTTAAATTAAGAGCAGGGGAGCATATTAGAGCAATCTATGCTGTATACCTCACCCACTGCATCCATCCTGATGTGGTGGCTACCAGGCAGGAGGGAGACCTAGGGGTATCACATCAGATGACTTCAAGGTCAGTAGACAATGTGAAAAGGCAGCATTAAAGGCTAGTGGTATCCCAGGATGCATAGGGAGAAACATAGAAACATAGACTTTGATGGCAGATAAGGACCGCGTGGCCCACCTAGTCTGCCCATTTCCCTACCTACTGGATAAGCTGCAGATCCTAGTTAACCAACAGCCTATTTCTTCCTACCCCCCACAAGAATTGCCTTATGTCTATCCCATGCATTCTTGAATTCCTCCACAGTTTTAGACCCCACAACCTCCTCAGGAAGGCAGTTCCATGCGTCCACCATCCTCTCTGTGAAAAAATACTCCCTCACATTGCCCCTGAGCTGTCCTCCCTTTAACTTCAAATTGTGTCCCCTTGTTCTTGCACATCTCTTTTTCTGAAAGATGCTACCCTCTTGGAATTTGTTGATTCCACTTGAGGTACTTAAAAGTTTCAGTCATGCCCTCCCTCTCCCTCCTTTCCTCAAGGGTATACATATTAAGCTCCTTTAGGCTCTCCTCATATGGCTTTTCTTGCAGACCCTGCACCATTTTAGTTGCCCTCCTCTGGACTGCCTCCATCCTGTCTATGTCCTTGCGGAGATGGGTTTCCAGAACTGGACGCAATACTCCAGATGGGGTCTCGCCAACTGTCTGTACAGATGGATAACAACTTCCTGTTTTCTGCTGGTGATGCCTTTCCCTATACATCCCAGTATCCACCAGCCCTCCCTACTGCCTTCTCACATTACTTGCTAACTTTAAGGTCATCTGATATGATTACTCCCCAGGTCTCTTTCCATTTTTGTTGTCGCTTCTACCCCCCCCCCCCCCATTGTGTACACTTCCCTGGGTGTTTGTTTCCCAGGTGCATTATGTTGCACTTCTTTGCACTGAATCCAAGCTGCCTTACTTCTGACCATTCTTCTAACCTTGCCAAGTCCCTTCTCATCCTTTCCACCCCCACTTGTGTATCAACCCTGTTGCAGATCTTTGTGTCATCTGCAAAGAGGCATACTTTTCCTTCCAGTCCCTCTGCAATGTCATTTATAAAGACATTAAAAAGGACCGGTCCCAGTACTGAACCCTGCAGTACCCCTCTAGTAACCCCCCTTTCTTCAGAGTGGACTCCGTTTACTATTAGCTTTTGTGTCCTGTTGTCCAGCCAATGTTTTACCCAGGCTACCACCCTGGGACCCACTCCCAGGCTGGCTAATTTGTTTATTAATCTTTTGTATGAGACCGTGTCAAATGCCTTGCTAAAGTCTAGGTAGGCCATGTCCACAGCCCCATCCCTGGTCTACTACATTGGTCACACAGTTAAAGAAATCAATTAGGAGGGGCATCACGAGCAGAAGGCATGAAGTAGTCATGCCCTTGTATCGGTCCCTAGTCAGGCCTCACCTGGAGTACTGTGTCCAATTCTGGAGGCCACACCTCAGGAAAGACATAGATAGGCTGGAGACGGTACAGAGAAGAGCAACAAAGATGGTGCAGGGCTTGCATCAGAAACTGTACGAGGCAAGACTGGATGACCTCAAATTATACTTACTAGAACAACGCAGGAATCATGGGGACACGATAGAAACATTCAAATACCTTAAAGGCAACAACAGGGTGCATGTGCAGAACCTCTTTCAGGTAAAGGACTACAGCAGGACTAGAGGGCACAACCTTCAACTTAAGGGAGGAAAATTCAAAAGCAATACAAGGAAATTCTTCTTCACAGTGCATGTTGTGGAACCATGGAATAGCCTGCCAGAGGGGGTGGTGGGAGCCAAGACAGTGGGGGAATTCAAGCGGGCATGGGACAGACACTGTGGGATACACAAGCAGGCAGCTAAGTGGGGGGGTAGGAAGCCAAGGGCAGACTTGATGGATTTTACGGTCCCCATCTGCCGACAACTTCTATGTTTCTATGTTTCTATCACTAAAGGGGATGAAACACATGCACTAACTCTACATGTAAGATACATACCAGCTTAAGAAAAGCACTCTTTCAAATTCTGTGGAATAGAGAAGATCCAGCTGGGTAAAAGAGGGGAAGATTTGGAAGCACTACTTCTTGAGAGGGAATTGCTGTGGATAGTACAGCTAGAGGGACTTTTTAGCCCAGGACTAAATGAAAAATTGGATAACTTGCCACTCATAAAAAAGAAGAAAAAATAGCAATCAGAATATATATAAATTTTGGTCTTTTTTCTGGCTTACAGTCGATTCACAAGAATCATTTTTCTCTCCCTACAGGTTCCAGCTTTGCATCTTACACAATGGGCCCTATGCACGAATGGTGCAGAGTGGCTATGCAAGCGTATCTGGGGTGCATAGCCACTCCGCACCCACTGCATCCCCCATGCGGTATGCACAAATTGGGGGAATATATGCATCCAATCCCCTGCTGCGTGATGAGCAATGCGCCGGGGGTGGGCAGGGGTGACCCGGCACTATGCACCATGCACTATGGCGCGTAGTGCTGGCTGTGGGGGTGTGTAGGGGGAGCAAGGTATGCCAGGGAGACCCAGCTGTAAACCCCCTACGTGCCCCATGCACACCCCGGAAGACGCCAAAGGACAGGGTGGACAGCTCTACTACATGCCGGCGCCACAGCACACGGCTGCCCAATGCCACCTGCCCATCCCAGTACACAGAGGTGAGTGTGGCATGGCATGCCCCCACCCCCCAACTAAACCCACACCCCTTGCAGGGGCACCAACATGGGCTGAGAGCCCCCCCCACCAGCTGCAGCGTATGTGAACCTCCCCACTACCAGCGTGCAGTCACCCCCGTTGGGTCACCCGACATAGGCTCCCAGACTACCGCACTGTTCCGGTGCCATTGGAGGGCCAGCAGCATTGCCCCCTACCACCCGCCACAGCCACCAGCCCTCTGACATCCGTGGGGCGTGCTGCCAATGCGCACCCCACCATGCAAGGGATCCACTGGTGGACCCATGCCAGGCATCCGATTGAATGCCGGGCTGGGTCTGTGACTCTGCCCATGCCCGCTCTGCGCAGACCTGCGCATTAGGGGGGTGGGGCCATGGACAGGTGGCCGGCATTAGTGAATGCCAGCATGGGTGCATCTGTCCGCGGGGTGCAGGGTTGTGAGCTGGGTATGTGCATTTCACATGTATCTATGTCCCTTTCATGCATAGGGGCCATCATGAGCAGAAATTAAAGGACTGCCTAACATTAAGGTGGTAAGTACCTTACTCATTTTAGTGTAACTTGCCAGTATGGAACTGAGACAACATGAGTTTTAAAGGTTCTCTGCTGGGCTAAAAGGAATGAAAAAACGAATGTAGTTTCTTCTACTGAGTCTGATTAATTGTCTTAAGTATATTCCTACTCGAAAGAGTGAGTGTTTTTAAAGTTGAGTGTTTATTAAAGAGTTTTTTAGAACACTGAATGTAATAGTACTGCACCTTTAAGTAAGCAATAATACCCGACAGGGTGGGCGGTATTGGGAAATACCGGACCGCCCAGGTGTGTAATGAGGCCTGCCGCTGCAGGTGGAGGGCCTTATAGCCCTTGGAAGGTCCGGTATTTCCCAATACCGCCCACCCTGGAGGGTATTATTGCACTTAGAAAATGGGCTACGTGAGCTATTTTTACATGGTATTTAAGAAAATTAATAAAACAATTTAAAAAATAAAATAATTAATTTTCTTCTTTTTTCTGTAAAGTAGTCTGTTTTTGTGCTGTTCCACCTTGTGCTGCCCCCCTGCCATTCTGTTCAACGTATCCCCCCACCACCAACTGCATCACATGAACAACTGCAGAACATGACATGGAGGGTGGTGTATTCAGAAATGTGCCAGGCATGGGCACAAGCCTAAGCGCAGTGCAACTGGGATGCGCCAGGGCATGGCCCGGGCGATATTCAACGGTGCTGCGCCATGGCTCGGCACCGTTGAATATGGCACTGGGGCCACCCGCACTGCGCACGGTGCAGTGGCACTGCACCAGCACAAGTAGCAAGTAAGGAGCAGGGGAATGCGTCAGCGCAAGTGCAGGTGCGCTAGGCACAGCAACCACGATATTCAATGCTGGGCATGCAAGTGAGGCCATTATGCATGCAAGGCGCAAATGGGTCCATTTGCATATCATTATGGCCCCATTTGCATGCAGGTGCGCCGATCCCCGGTGACGTGCGCCTGGCACCCTGCCAGGCTGCAGCCGTCGGGAACCGATGCCCCCTGCTCCTCGCCGGGCAACGCGCCCCAATGCCTGATCACGGGCTGTGGTTAGATATAAAGTCCCTGGTGGTCCAGTGGACCCTACCCCATTGCCCGATCATGGGCATATAATACAGAAACCCTGGTGGTCCAGTGGACCTGCTCCCCTGCCCGATCGCGGGGAAATAAAAAAATGTAATTCCTGGTGGTCCAGTGAACCCGATCCTCAGCCTGATCGTGGACAAATGAATATTAATTTCCTGGTGGTCCAGTGGACTGATCCTCAACCAATCGCGGAGCCAGTTGTAATAAATGCCAGGTGGGCCATCGGTACCCCACCTTTCCGCCCACCAGACCGCTTCCAGCCCGCCGTCAGCGGCGGCAGCAGCTCACTCACAAGCCGCCTCGCCGCCAACCGATAGCGCATAGTATTGTTGTATGCTCATTGGCTCACTGCGTAGCTGACTGGCAAGCAGATCAGACGATTATTACAGTCCCAAAATGTGAACCATTCACTTTCGATCAGGTAGTACAGTACGATCGCACGCCCATTGGCCCACCACGGTGGACCAATGGGTGTACAGCCATACCGTACACCGTCAGTCGGTGGGTGGCCGGGCGGCTTGCAGGTGTGGAGCCGCTCGCCGCTGACCGGGGAGCGGGCTGGTGGTCTGAGTGGGTGGTGGGAGGAGGGTACCGATGGCCCATCTGGGCATTTATTTACAACTGAAGCCCGTGATTGGGCTGGAGATCAGGTCCACTGGACCACCAGGAAAATTAAATTATTAATTTGCCCGCGATCGGGCTCAGGATCTGGTCCACTGGACCACCAGGGTATTTACGCACATTTATGCCTGTGATCAGGCGAGGGGGTATGGTCCATTGGACCACCAGGGATATAGATTCATTACACCCGCATTCAGCCGGGGGGGGGCACAACGCCCTGCCTGTGTCTGGGGTGGTCAGGTGGCCACCCACAGTTGGCGGCTGCTGTGTTGCACCCTGCAATATGGCAGCTCACCTGTGGGTGGCCAGGACCTGCTCCTGCTTTCAGGGGCAGATCTTTGTCCTGTGTGGCGCAAGGTGGGTTTGTGCTGCATATGCACGCGCATCCGGGCTGAATATCAGAATATTGCCACATATGCATGGAGCGCGCCCTCCGCCTGCGCCTCATGCATTACTTTAGGCGCCTCGCAGCATCAGGATTGCGCATGCAACATCCCCTTTTGAATATTGCGCCAGGCATCAGTGGTTGTGCATGGTGCAACATTGTTGCACCATGCACAACCCTTTGGAAAATCCCACCCTCAGTGTCTTGTGCAGTCCCCCCCCCATAGTCTATTGCCATCCAGTAGTAAAAAAAAAAAAGTTTTCTGATGTTTCTGCTAGATTTTTTTTTATTCAGAGCTTGCAGCTGTTATACGTGTGACGCTGGACCCTGTGACGTAAAAGCAGGAACTGTACTGTACTCCGGGCGACGCTCGACCCTGCAATGTAAAAGCAGGAACTGTTAGTCCATGATTAGCGCTGTTCGAGATTTAAAAAAAAAAAAAAATACCAGTTGGGATGTGCTGCCATCTGGAGTTATTTGCCTTCAGTTGAGTGTGAATACTTCGTTATTATTTTCTCAGACAAGCCAAGCATGACACCCTCCACACATTCAGAAACCGACAGAGGGATGGGGTGGGAGTTGAGAGCAGAGCACTGAGGATGCAGGACGGAGCCAGTGTTTTTGGTTTTTTTTTTTTGTTTTTTAACTCTGAGATCTAAGCTGCTTTGTGACTTGTTGGTCATTAGATGGGAGAAACAAAACAAAAAAATCTAGAGCCTGGCTAGCCAAATCAAGGAAGCGAGTGGCTGAGGAGGGAGGGTGGTTGGAGACTCTACCGCCATGGATTAGGTGGCTTTGAATAGGAGCGAGCAGTCAGGGTGTAAGTGACAATGCTGGTAAGTAAATAAATAAAGAAAATGTTTGCCACTGCAGTGTACAGTCACTTCACATATGTGTGTGTGTGTGATTTGTATCAATCGGTCTCTCTCGCTAAGCAGTAAAAAAAAAATGGCGGCAGTTTTAAATTGTGTGCCCAGTGCTTCAGCCAATGATGAAGCAGGCTGGGCACAAAGATACTTTGTTGGGCATGAGGCAGGTTTGGGCAGGGGCTTTTTATTTGGTGGGCATCTATTGTCTGATAGATACCCACCTAAATAAGTGTCTCAGCCAATCAGAAGAGAGAATTGTCTTTGTCCATTTTCTAAATGTTGTAATAGTGCACAGGTATGATCACTGGTACCGAGCAAATAAAAGAAGACTGTTTCCCCACTTCCTGCATTCCTTGATAAAGCCAGGAAGGCGAAACCGGTTGGAAACTTGTTTGTCCACCACCAACCGCCATAGCTATTTGTTTTACTATTTGTAAAAAGTGAACTTTATTTTCAGTGAAAAAGTTCTTTCTAATCCTGAAGCCTGGCGCCAGTTGACTTTTGTTGAACTGTTACCTTATTCACCAGGTACAGGCATTTTAGTGTGGAGCGGCGTTCTTTGCTGTCTCCAAGAGGAGATCCCACACTAATCTTCCTCCCACTATTTCCCTTTCCAAAGTCTACTGGAAAAAGTACATCATTGGCTTGGAACCAGTCAAGCACCTTGGATATGGTCACCTCTCTGGGACAACACTGATCTGCTGATTGGGGGCTACCCCTTTTACTGGCCCACTTGGGATGCACTAAGCATACATTTTATTAAGGATCTCCTCTCTCCGGGCTCATCAGGCCTGTCTCACATATTCCAGACCCCACAACAGAATTCCTGGAGTTTTTTTCCAAGTAAGAGATGCTGTTCAAAAATCATAGCTGACACAGGGCAACAAAATCAACTGTCCTCTTCCTAAGAAGCACCTGTTACAATTGCTCACTAAATTCCAGAAAGGTAGAACTAGCCTAATTCACAAGATGCTCAGAGATGCCCAACTTGACCCCTATATACTCGCATGCCTTGCCTGGCAGGAAGACCTTAACTCTACCATCTCTTCAACTTAATGGGAGCTTTGTTGGGATAGACTTCAGAGCATGTAGGGATGGCAGGAGCAGGTCATATAAAACAAAACCCTTCACAGATGATACTGGATGCCCAAACATCTCAAATCCATGAGACTTCTTGATCAGGACCTCTGTTGGAGATGTCACGCTCCCAGAGCTTCTCTGAAGCATATTCTTTGCAGCTGCCCACCTCTTTAGCTTTTCTGGATGCAGATGGAAAACATCTGTAATACTGTTTGCTGGTAAACTCCTAGCATCTCCAGAGGCATTACTCCTAGGTTGTTTTCTGGATGCTATACCTAAGAACTCCCCTTCAGCACTATAGACATGGCTGCTGGAGTGGCTGCCGAATGCCTTATTTTGTTCAAATGGGGCCCACAAGAGGTCCCCACCATCTCTGAACGGCTTTTAGCTCTTGGGCAACTGGCTACCTTTGAACGCCTTTCTATTTTTGCCAATCAAACAATTAAGCAATACAGTACCTTCACTGTTGGACCCCTTTCTTAAACTCTCCCCTCTGTCAACCTAAAGGCAATTAGACAGGTGTATAGCCCATGGCCCCCTTGTATGTTATCCCCCATCACAGTTCCCCCCTTCTCTTCTGTTTCCTTAAATATGCATGCAGGCTTATGCATCCAGTCTTTACTATAGGCACATGCAGGTACTGTTAATGGTTTTGTTATTACGATTTGGTTAGCTAGAGCTAGTTTAATCGTTGATAGTTCATAGTAGATAGATTGGTATTGTTATTAGCTTTTCACCACATATATTCCCTGCAGGAAACTTTCATTTCAGAATATTTCAGACTGTCTTTGTGGAACAAATATAATGCCTTAATGGACACTGTTATCATTTCAGTTTGCTGTTTCCTTCTCTCATATTTATTTATTTATTGTATTTATTTAAAATTGATGACCGGGGAAAGCACACTGAGCCGAGGCTCATTTCCAGGTGCAACCCGGGTACAGAGAGTACAGTGAAGAAAAAGAGTAACAGAAGGTGAGGCGATCAAACAGCGTGTACAGACATTTTACAATAAGTACAAAACAATTTCAGCAGCAAATACAGACTTTTTACAAGGAGTACCATACAATTTCAATAATCATTATAAGTAGCAGGCAGAGTAAAATTGTGAGGTGCGGCAAGAATTCTGTCGAGGGCTAGGTGAGGTAAGTAGAGACAGTGAAGGGCTTTTGCTGGGTCCAGGGATCGTTGGAGCATTTAGGGTAGTGTGGGGTGGGGAGGAGACTGAGAAGTTGTGTAAAGGTAGAGTGAGAAGAGGACAGGTGAAGGTTGTTTCAGAGAAGGGGAGACAGTACGAAAAGGCAGATTGGCCAGTGAGAGAGTGAGGGCAGGAGTTTAGAGAGGTGGCAGGGGTAAGGTGGGAGGTCAGGTGGGGGGAAGGGATCCAAGCCAATATTTTGCCATGAAGGAGGTGCAGTGGATGGTTCTCCTGTGGGAGAGAGGGGCAACGGTGAGTGCAGCATATAGTGTGCAGTGGTGCGTGAGCAGGATGGAGGCAGTGGCGAAGTGGCAGAAAGAGTTAAGGAGGATATCTAATCTGGATAGAGAAGAGGGTGGGGCCATACCATAGACTATGTTAGCGTAGTCTATAACGGGCAAGATTGTTTCATGAATGAGCTCGCAATGGGTGGGGATAGGTAGGCTGGCTTTGTGGCAATAGAGGATGGTGAGTTTGGGCCAGAGTTTAGAGCAGATGGTCTTGACGTGATTAGAGTAGTTGAGGTGGCTGTCCAGCCAGACTCTCAGGTATTTGTAAAGCAGAGACCAGCTCCAGGGGTGAGCCATCCAGGGTGGTGATCGCAGGAGGTGCAGGGAGGGTAGCAAGCTTCTGTCTGGATCCAAAGACCATGGTGACAGTTTTCTTAGCATTTAGCATGAGCAGGTTCTTGAGGAACCAGGATTGGATTCTGTTGAAGTCGTTTTGGAGATTTGGGAGGATACTGTCAAAGGAGGACCCCGAGACAAAGATGATGATGTCATCTGCGTACAGATGCATATTGGAGGAGAGGCAGGTGGACGGAAGGTAATTTATGAAGACAGCGAAGAGGATGGGACCAAGAATAGAGCCTTGGGGAACACCGGATAGGATAGGATAGGAAGAGGAGAAGAGCTAGTGTCGCCTATTTGCATGGATTGTTGCCTGTTATGGAGGTACAAATGGAACCAGGCAATGGTTTGTTGGGCGAAGCCAAAAGAGTTTAGTTTGCTGAGTAGCAGTGGGTGGGAGACTAAGTCGAAAGCTTTAGCCAGGTCAATGAAGATGGCAGCTGTGGTTTGGCTGTACTTAGTTTACTTAGTTTATTGTAACACTATAAATTCACCTTAAGATCCTGTATCATTCATATGTATTTGTTGCTACATCTGTGCATTATGTCATGTCTTACACTGTATACTGTATTGTACCATATTTTATTTTTTCTTAATAAAAATTATTAACCACAAAAAAACTAGTACTGCTTCACAGCTTATCGCATCACAGGCACATAATGTTATTTCATTTATTAATTTATTAAATTTTAATAATTAGGTAAGTGCAGTAGACAAGAAATTGTCTATTTTCAGGCACAACCTGAGAGATTACAATGCTGTAAAAGGAATGGATGGGTAATTTATTTATTTGAAAAGTTTCACCAGGAAAGACATACTGAGCTGAGTAGCAGCTCATTTCCACATGCGTCCGTTGGGGGGGGGGGGTACATGAGCAAGTAGGGCAAATAACGGCATAGCAGAACAAACAAAGCAAGACATAGGAATAGGGTTGCCACCTGTCAGGTTTTGTACCTGGTGATCAGGTTTTCAGGGTCCCTATCAGGTAATCTGGTTTTGCTCTGTGCTGGTCAGGTTTTTGAGCCATCTTGAGTGCTCACATACTTTTGAAACATATTTTGACATCTCATTCATTGTTTCAGCTACACGTCCAGGTTACAAACAAGTTCTGTTGCCAATATAGGCTTTTATTTGTGAAAACAGTCAACTTGGGAGGTGTAAAGTATGGCCATTAACACCATTAGCACTTACTTAACCTTATCTTTTCCACTGCATCTTAAAGTGGCATAGCAGCAAAGCTGCCCCCACCTTTTGTAACAGCAACACAGACAGATGTCTTCCACTTTCATTTGCTGTTAAATATTTTCATCTCTAACAGAATTTAGGCATTTTAAATGTTTTTAATTATTGTTGTCCTCAAGAAAAAAGTATGGTCACTTCCTTGGGTTTGAAATAGTACTGTGTAGACATGAACAGGGAATGGAGCCAGAAAAATATATAAAGTATTCATTATAGGAATCAATTTATTTAATAGGTATTATGATATACTGGGGCCCAGATATTCAAACTGCGCCAGGCTGTGGCGCAGGCTTGGGCGCAGCTCAACATGGCTGCGCAGGGGTGTGGACTGGGCGATATTCAACGGAGCTGTGCCATGGCTCAGCAGCGTTGAATATCGCACCCTAGCCACCTGCAGTGTGCATGGCGCAGTGGCACTGTGCCAGCGCAAGTGGCCAGAGTGGAGCATGGGGATGCGCTAGCACAAGTTCCATTCGCCATGCACAGCAACGTAATATTCAAAGTTAACATGCAAATGGGGCCATAAATATGCATGGAGCCATGGGGCCATTGCATGTCATTACTTCCCATTTGCATGCAGGCACCGATCCCGACGACTTGCACCTGGCGACTGCCAGGCAGCAGCCGCCGGGACCGACGCCCCTGCAGCCGGCTAATGTGCTCCACAGCCCGATCGCGGGCATTTGTATAAATAAAAGAATATGTCCAATATCCCTGGTGGTCCAGTGGACTGCTGTCTGCCCGATCGCAGGCATCTGTATAAATAAAAGTAAATAAGTTCAATATCCCTGGTGGTCCAGTGGACCGCTATCTGCCCGATTGCGGGCATCTGTATAAATAAAAGAAGAATTTGTCCAATATCCCTGGTGGTCCAGTGGACTGCTGCCTGCCTGATCGCAGCATTTGTAAAACAAAGACATAAATGTCTAATATCCCTGGTGGCCCAGTGGACCGCTATCTGCCCGATCGCGGGCATTTGTAATATATAAAGAAATATATCCCCAAACTCCCTGGTGGTCCAGTGGACAGCTGCCTGCCCGATCGCGGGCTAAGTAAAATATTTCTATCCCCAAAATCCCTGGTGGTCCAGTGGACTGGCCCTCCCAATCGCAGGCTAAGTAATAAAATACTATCCTCAAACTCCCTGGTGGTCCAGTGGACCGCTGTCTGCCCGATCGCAGGCATTTGTAATGAGAAAAATAAATAAGTCCAATATCCCTGGTGGTCCAGTGGACCGCTATGTGCCCGATCGTAGGCATTTGAAATGAAAAACATAAATAAGTCCATTTATTTATTTATTTATTTAAGAATCAGTTTACAACCTTTGAGCCAGAGGCTCGTTTACAAAGGTACTTCGTCACATAAAGACATACATTGCGTTTCGGTTACATAGCAAAGATTTGCCAAAAATCAATAGGCATTCACCAGAGGTGCCACGTCACATTGTGGTCAGACAGATACAATTGGGTACAGACAGATACAATTGGGTACAGGTACAGGGTACATGTAATCGATAACAGGTATTAAACAAGTCGGTATCAAGTGAGCATTCTGGTAGATAAACATTGAAACAGCTGGCACTGGCCAGGTTAAACCTAGGCATGGTGTACAGGGAAGTGGTGGGAGGATGGTTGGGTGAGCTGCCGGGGGCATTGTCAAAAGAAAAGGAGGTGGAGGCTATGTTCGAGACAGGAGCAGTTACGTGCTGAAGATGTGGTTCAAGTGCGGTTTTGAATGTGGAGATGGTGATGGCATTGGTGATGGTGGCAGGAGAGAGTTAAACCAGGTTGGGGCTCTATAGCTGAAGGACCTCTGGCCATGGCTGGTTCTTGTTCTGGGGATCTTTAGAGTGGTCTTGTAGGAAGACCGTGTTGCAATGGTGGGAGGGCTCTGGTGGATGGATGCCGTTACCCCAGGGGGGGAGAGCCCAAGTAGGGTTTTTTTGGTGAGGAGACAGGTCTGGAATCGGAGCCGTTCATCCAGGGTAAGCAGGTTAGCATCTACATATAGCTGACAGGTGTGTGTGAGTCTGGGGGCACCAGTAATCAATCTGCACGCTTTATTCAGGGTTAGGTGAATTTTGTTGAGTGCAGTGGCGGGCAGCACCGATACTGGTAGACCATAGTCTACAAAAGGGACAGAAACGGATGATGTAACAGCTAACGAAGAGCATTTGGGGAAGGAAGGTTTATGGTGGAATAGGATGCCAAGCCGTGTTGGTGGCGGATGTTAGGCGTCGATGTGGGTGTGAAATGTGAGGGCTGAATCAAGGTAACCCCAAGGTATTTGTAGGAGCTGACTTGTTCCAGTGGTTGGTTGGTGCTTGGAAGAATATAGAGTGGGTGGTTGCTAGCTTTGTTTTGGGGGTGTGAAAAGAGCATAGTTTTGGTTTTCTTAAGATTGATGACGAGTCTGCGCCTCTTAAACCAAGCCTCGGCACTGTTAAAAGACTGCTGTAGGGAGTCCTGTAGGAGATGGGATTACGGTGGTGGCAAAAGGATAGCGCCATCTGCATACAGCAGAATTTTGCCAGAGCATGCACTGGGCAGGGTGTTCAGATACAGCGAGAAGAGAAGGGGCCCAGGATGGAGCCTTGGGGACCCCAGAAAGAATGGGCGGTATCGAGAGTGTAAGTAATTTTGACACACTGGGATCGAGTGTCAAGATAGCTAGCACACCATGCCAGGGGCCAGCCGAGACCAGTGAGGCAGAGTGCATTCAACAGCAGTGGATGGGAGACAGTGTCAAAAGCCTTTGAGAGGTCAATGAACACTGCACCAGCTAGGAGCTGGTATCCAAGGAGGAGTGTAGAGTTGGAGAATTCATTAAGGGCAGTGCTGGTACTGTGACCTGACGAAGCTATGTTGCTCTGGGCATAAGATGTTATGCTTAGCCAGATAATCAGTGATTTGAATGGCCACCACTTTCTCCAGGGCTTTAGAGAGGAGGAGGATGGAGATTGGCTGGTAGTTGTTGGCCGATGACCTGTCGCCTCCTTATGAATAGGTGTGATAATGGCTGTTTTCCAAGCTGTGGGAATTGTCCCAGGCAGAGAGACTGGTTAATTAGGCTTGTGAGAGTGCAAGGACTCTCATCTAGCACCAGCCTGAGGATGCTGGGGTCCAGTGAGTCACTGCCGGGATTGTTGCCATTGAGAGCTTTGATTAGGATGGGTCTGGCTTCCCAGGTGGAAATCTTTCAGGAGGAAGCTGGGGTGCTGGAGGACAGGGGAGTTTGGCTGGGGGAGGGTCAAAGAAATTACTAGGGAGGACTGAGCTAAGGTCAGTGAAAGTGGTGTTGAACCAGTTAGCTATGGTGGCAGGCTCGGTGGAGGTTGTGCCATTTCTAGTGAGCTGGGATGGGGCAGGGGAGCAAGCTTTACCACTGAGTTGCTTAATATTATCCCAGAAGGTCCGGGCTGAGCCCCAAGAGGAGGTAAGGGAGGCCTGGTAATGGTCTGCCTTGGCTTTCCTGATGGCCCATGAGCATTTATTTCGGGCTGCATTGTATGCTTGCCTATCAGACAGACGACCTGTTTCAGTGGCAAGGTGCCAGAGGTTATCCCGGTCTCTAAGTAATTGTAGGAGGGCCGGGCTAACCCAGGGTGCGTTCTGTTTCTTGGACCGGGTTTTGGTTAAGGGTGCAAAGAGATCACAGGCCATGTTGAAGGTGTGAGTGAAAAAGGTGAGGGCAGTATCAATGTTGGTTGCCTGCTGAATGGGGGACCAGTCTATGTGGGTGAGGAGTGCCTTAAGTTTCTTCAGCCCACCAGGGCGGAGGCGCCTGCGGAGGGTGGTCTGGGCTTTGGGTTTGGGATTGGGAGCTACCCAGTGGAATAGGATAGGGGAGTGGTCACTCAGGGAGTCTGGGAGGACCTGGATGTTTTGGATTTTATGGGGTCGGTTAGTTATAATAACATCCAGCAGGGTGCTGGTACCACTCTTAGGGTTAAGTCTCATGGACTGGGTGACGAGTTGTGTCAGATCTTGGGTGGCAAATGAGTCTCTGGTGGTGGATGAGGAGGTGCTGAGCCAATTTACATTAAGGTCCCCCACTAGGATTTGTTCTGCCTTATGGTGGAGGGTGGCCAGGTAGTCCGTTAAAGATATCAGGGCTGGGTGCTGGTTCTTTGGGGAACGAGGCTGTGGTGAGATAGAGAGGGCTCCTAGAGGGGTCTGGGGTGAGTCTGAGGGTAAGGGCCTGGGCCCCATTTGGAGGGCAGGGGTGGGGAGGCGTGTCCAGGTATTGTGTCCCTGGTGGATTGCACAGCCCCCTCGTTTGCTTACCGTCCTCCCGGTATAAGGTATAGCCTGGGAGGAGACAAATGAGTCTGGAGTTGATTTGGACAGCCAGGTTTCAACCAGGGCTATGATGTCTGGTTGGTGAGCCAAGGCCCAGCACTGTAGGGCGTCAAATTTCTTTAGCAGGCTGCATATGTTCATGGAGGCTACTCGAAGACCAGTGGGCTGAGTGGGTGGATGGGAGGGGGCATGGCCTGGGTTGGGGTGTATGTTCCCTGTTAGGAGCAGAAGGAGGAGAAGTGCTCTGGTCAGAGGGAGCCAGATGGAGAGTTTCCGGAGCGATAGAATAAGGAATGGGGTTTGGTTGCACAAGGGTGGTAGGGCAGCACAGGCAGAGAAGGCCTGAGTGATCAGGAGTGCAAGGGGCTGTGGGGGAGGACAGGTGATGTCTGGAAGGGGGTGAGGTGGAGAGGAGCATATGGGATGTGGGAGGAGGAGGGAGGGTAGGAGCAGTGGTAAGGAGGAGGGAGGACAGGAGGGTAGGTAGGAACACTGGAGTAGTGAGCTGAGGGTTCCTAGGGACAGTAGGGTATGTGGAAGGCAAAGGGAGGAGGAGGAGAAGAGATAGACTGGTGAGCAGGGATGCATGTGCATAGTTGGGAAGGCTGGTGGAGCTGAGTGAGGAAAGAATGGGGACTAGGATGAAAGAGGAGATAGTAGTGAGATCACCTCAGAGTCTAGTTGCTGCTATGGTGTGGTGGCAGCGCATGTGCCTGAAGTGCACAGAGTACCGGGTTCAAGCCCTGATCGGGGCAATAGGACAGATCCAGACCAGTGGCTGTAGCAGCAGGGAGTTGGGTTCAGGTTTGTAGAAGCACTTAGATAACACTTTAGTTGTGTCACAGGGTTAGTGTGTTCTTTATAGTTATGAAATCCTGCAGTAGAAATATGCAGGTGTTCTAGGTGAGTGGTGGAACTGTGGACTTTGGAAACAAGGGTGCAGGGTTCAAATCCTGTAAGGCAGCAGGAAGAAGAGGTAAACCTATATTTTGGCAGATTGGGTAGGTAAGTGAGGGTAGTCCGGGCCAATTTTTTAAATCTGGGCAGGAGGGAGTAAGGTATGGTTAAGAGCATAAAAATAGAGGAAGTTGTTGGCCTGGTTCATTGGCTCAGAGGATAGTCAGTAGAATGTAGAGAGAAGGGTACCAGGTTTGATACTAGCAGTTGCTTAGAGATAGGATGAATGCAGAAAGTAGGTAGTAGACAGAATCCAAGGGAACTGCAGTGACCTCTAGTGGGACAGCTGTGAAGCAGTAGCTAGGAGGGATATAGAGAGGAGAGAGGAGCTAGAGTGGAAAGTGCAGTGACCCCTAGTGGTTGGTGCCTATAACCTGCAAATGGGAAAGTGGACACTTAGTAAAAGGAGGGTGGGTCACGTGTCACATCATGTGACCTGCCAGCAGCAATATATGGAGCGCCAACCCTGGGTGGTAGGATGGTTGGGGTGGGCAGGTGGGAAGTGCCTCACAACAGTCAGGCTGTAGTGCAGGACACTTTACCTCTTCCAGGCTCTGGCAATCCCCGATTTCAGTCTCTGCTGCTGGGCTGAGTTCTGAGGGGAGCAGGCTGCTTCAGGGCCTATATAGGGAGGACAAACAAAGGAATCCCATTAGTATGCAGCGGGCTAGTACAGGACCCTACTGCGCATGCGCCAACTATTGGAACTGTATCCCGATACAGGAGGCTACTGTGCATGCGCAAGATGGCGGACACCCACGCTACACATTCTATGCAATCCTACCAAGGTAAGCACTCTAATACAGCATTTAAACAGCTAAAATATCACAGGATACTAGTGCTAGATGCTCTAAACCTAGCCCTTAAAGTAACACAGAGATAGCCCCAAAATCCCCGTTCAGAGCAGTCCAGATATCCAGAAGCACAGTCAATCAGTCACTGTGTGGGGACAGAAAAAAGACTCCAGATGAGTAATCTTCTCCAACAGTCAGGCTGTAGTGCAGGACACTTTACCTCTTCCAGGCTCTGGCAATCCCGATTTCAGTCTCTGCTGCTAGAGTTCCAATATCCTGGTGGCCCAGTAGACAGCTGTCTGCTGATGAGTCTGCAGAACACCATGTCTCTCATCTTGAGGGTTCAGGCCCCTCCCCACTCACCCACTGAGCCCCCATCGCCCGCCGCCCCCCGTCAGCCGGGGCGGCAGCGCCCAACCCGCCTGCCGCCTGCTGTCCCCACCGACTGACACTGTCCATAGGTTGCACACCCATTGGTTCACAGCGTGAGCTATTGGGTAGTAGCCTGCATTATATACATATTCCAGATATGTGAATGATTCATACATATCTGGAATTTGTAGTACGGTATGGGCGTATCGCCCTATCGACAGTGTCAGTCGGCGGGCGGCAGAGCGGCAGGTGGGTGGGGTGCTGCCGGCTGACCGGGGGGGAGAGGGGTGGTGGGGCTCAGTGGGCAGGTGGGGAGTGGGGTACCTAGACCACCAGGGATATTGGACATAGTTATTTTTATATACAGATGCCCGCGATCGGGCAGACAGCGGTCCACTGGACCACCACGGATATTGGACTTATTTATGTTTTTCATTACAAATGCCTGCGATCGGGCACATAGCGGTCCACTGGACCACCAGGGATATTGGACTTATTTATTTTCCTCATTACAAATGCCCGCGATCGGGCAGGCAGCGATCCACTGGACCACCAGGGATATTTGACAGAATTTTATTTGGTGGCCACCATTGCGCCAGCTGCCGTGGTTAAGCCTGGGTACGTGGCAGCTCACCTGTGGTGGCCATAAGTTGTTCCTTTTTGATCAACTTTGTGCTGGCGCAGGTATGGGTTGCGATGTATGGCTCTGCACATCCCGGCTGAATATCGGGCTGTGCAGGGTATGCATGGGCACGGCCCTCCACCCGCGCCTGCATACATTACTGATGTACTCGCGAGCATTGGGATTGAAGCCAGACTTTTCCCTTTTGAATATCACAGGCGCATCAGTGGGTTGCGATGGTGCAACACTGTTGCGTTTATGCAACCCTTTTGAATATCTGAGCCCATATATACTGTTGTATGCTATTTACAGTATTTCCCTTGTCTCCCCAGGATCATATCTGTAAATGAGATTTATTTTATCTCTGTAGGTTTATCTGGTAAACCAAGGTCAATAAATAAATAACTAAATGTATGCATTAGTAAATGAATAACTAGGAAGAACCTGGGTAAGTAATTTTAACAGGTACAGTACAGTATCTTAACATTTTTGTTGAACTGCTGCTTTAAGTGTTGTCTTTTATTGATATAACAAATAACTTTCTACAAGGAGCGGTGCATGAGTCATGAAAATGGGTGGGGCTGGGGCGGAGCTTAAGATCCAGTTTTTGCCTCATCCAAAAGGTGGCAACCCTATGAAGGCAATTAAACAAATGTGTACATAGACATAAGGATAAGTTACTTAAATTAACAGGCTATTAAAGGTAAGCAACAAAAAATAATAATCAAAAGTAGACTGGCAGGAAAAAAACAGGATCAATGGGGGGTGCTGAGTGCGAGGTGCAGTAAGGCAGGGCGGTGTCAGGGGGAGGAGACAGGAGACAGTGGGGGGATCAGGAGATAAGAGTAACAGTATAAACAAGTTAAAAGAGAGAAGTGCTGCAGTGTTGCAAATTACAAATACTAATGCATAAAAGAGTTACAAACTCAGTATGTACATAAATACAAGTGAGAAAACAAAACATTACAGGTTATACCCTGAATACAAACTTTCATAGTCTGGTAAACAATTTGAAAAATTACTACAAGATCAGGTCATTCATTGGTGTGGTTAGGTACAGAAGCAGTAATTTTCCAGCAATAAATGTTTCCCAAGATCAGTCTTAAACAGTTGATAGAGTGGTGTGTCACAAATTCTGAGTGGTAGTGAGTTCACAAGGAAGGACAAAGCAAGTTCCCCCAATTTTGTGTGGCACTTTGTGATTGACAATACAGCCTGATTTAAGGATGTAAGGATGTAGGGACAGGGTGATTAAATAGGAAATGAGGCTAAGGAGGAGGGGGTGTGATGGTGCAGCACTTTAGTAATGAAAAAAATCCAAGACCAAAGGTTTGCAGTGCAGCAGGTCAGAGTAGACTAAACAGTGATGTGTTAGATGGGTGGTTGCTCAAACAAAGTGACATACTGTACGTTATTACTTCCCATCTTCATAAGTTGGATTTGGATGTATTGAAGTAGGATAAGGTCCCATAGTTTAATGTGGACTGTTGGATGCCTTGTGCTATTGCTATATGAGCTTGGGCGATCAAATTATGACTAACTTTGCATGCAAGACCCAACCTGGAATTTATAGACTTACTCATCACATTTACATAAAGTGTGAAATCCACTGGGGACAAATGAAATGCCCAGCTAGTTAAATGAATCTATTTACTCACAGGGGGCCATCAAGGCAAGAGATTAGCCATTTATTTTGATCACTATGGACTTAAGACACAGACCTACACAACATGGCCTGAGTTTTTCCAGCATTTAAAGGGAAAGTCCCCTCAGCCTGTTTTCTGTACACCTGTGTAGCTAGGCATGAACAATGATTCCCCGTTTTGCATCCCTCTAGTTTCATCCTAATTTAAATATCAACGAGGTTGCTTCACTTTGCCATGGTGTGAAAACCTGTCTCTCTCCATTGCAAGGTCATGACCCCACTGATGCAAGGCATCGTGGGAGCTTATGTTACGTATCTACACTAGCCAACAGAAGTTATACTCTCATTCAGTTCAATTACATGTCTTGTGACGTCCCTGTATTCTCTAAAAACATTTTTTCTAACTTAGATGCATTTTAAACTTTAGAAAACAGCAGGGCATTTACTATGATTGAAAAGTTTCATGGTCAGTATAAGACAAGAACATAGGGACTACAGAGGACAGCAACAGCACTGACTAATACAGTGTAACTACTGCAGGCTTTAGCACTAAAGCATCATAAAATTCCAGGATGCCTTACATGAGTCAGGTCCAGTAGTTAAACTGGAAATGTTTAGGTGGGGAAATTCTCACATCTAGATTTCTTGGTGGTGAAACTGTCATTCCTAAGTGGTGAAACTTTGCTATAGTACTTACCTGCAATATCAAAATGAATGAATGAATGAATGAATGAATAAATGAAGCAGGCTTTTACACTAGTGCCGAACAGAGTGAAGCAACCTTATTTATATTTAAATTAGGACAAAATTAGTGGGATGCAAGAGAGGGAATCACTGTTCATGCCTTCACACTAAACAGGTATACTGAAAATAGGTTCAGGGGACTTTCCCTTTAAGAAGTCTTTATCTGCTAAAGAGGCACCTCAGAGGCAGATATTTTTACAAACAGGCCCAGATTTAGCAGACAAAAAGACTACATAGAAACAGACTTTGACGGCAGATAAGGACCATTTGGCCCACCTAGTCTGCCCATTTCCCTACCTATTGAATAAGCTGCAGATCCCAGTTAACCAACAGGCTACTTCCTTTTACCCCCCCCCCCCAGTAGAACTGCCTTTTGTCTGTCCCATGCATTCTTGAATTTCCACTGTTTTTGACCCCACGACCTCCTCAGGAAGGCTATTCCATGCATCCACCACCCTCTCTGTGAAAAGATACTTCCTCACATTGCCCCGGGGCCATCCCCCATCTATCTTCAAATTGTTCCCCCTTGTTCTTGCGCATCTCTTTTTCTGAAAGATGCTACCCTCTTGGACTTTATTGATTCCCTTGAGGTACTTAAACATTTCTATCATGTCCCCCTTCTCCCTCCTTTCCTGTATTAAGCTCTTTTAGTCTGTCTTCGTATGGCTTCTAGTGCAGACTCTGCACCCTTTAGTTGCCCTCCTCTGGACTGCCTCCATCGTGTCTATGTCCTTGTGGAGATGGGATCTTCAGAACTACATGCAGTACTCCAGACTGGGTCCCACTAACTGTCTGTACAGAAGGATAACAACTTCCTATTTTTTGCTGGTGATGCCTCTCTCTGTGCATCCCAGTATCCCCCCAGCCCTCCTTACTGCCTTCTCACATTGCCTGTCTACCTTTAGGTCATCTGACATGACTATCCCTGGGTCCCTTTCCATTTTTGTTGTTGTTAGGACCACCACCCCTTCCCCCACCCCATTGTCTACCCTTCCCCTGGGTTTCTGTTTCCCAGGTGCATTACTTTGCACTTCTTTGCATTGAATCCAAGCTGCCATACTTTTGACCATTCCTACAACTTTGCCAAGTCCCTTCTCATCCTTTCCACCCCAACCCCCGCATATCAACCCTGTTGCAGATCTTTGTGTTGTCTGCAAAGAGGCAAACCTTTCCTTCCAGTCCGTCCGCTATTTCACCTAGAAGGACATTAAAGAGAACCTGTCCCAGTACTGAACCCTGCGGTACCCCGCTAGTAACTCCCTTTCTCCAGAGTGGACTCCGTTTACTGTTACCCTCTGCATCCTGTTGTCCAGCCAATGTTTTACCCAGGCTACCACCCTGGGACCCACTCCCTGGCTGGCTAACTTGTTTATTACTCTTTAGTGTGGGACTGTGTCAAATGCCTTGCTGAAGTCTAGGTAGGCCATGTCCACAGCCCCTCCCTGGTCTACTACTTTGGTCACCCAGCCAAAGAACTCTATTAGATTCATCTGACACAACCTTCCCACTGTGAATCCATACTGCCGTGGGTCCTGTGCCCCACTGGCCTCTAGGTACTCAACAATTCTTTCTTTCAGAAGTGATTCCATCGTTGTCCCTAAAACTGAGGTCAGACTAACTGGTCTGTAGTTTCCTGCCTCTGCCTTGTTCCCACTTTTTTGAAGAGGAATCACATTCACCCTCCTCCAGTCCTCAGGTACCACATCATCCTCCCATGATTTGTTTAAAAGGGGTAGTCAGTGGTGTCACTAGTTCTCCCCTTAGTTATTTTAGGATTCTGGGGTGAATCCCATCAGGCCCCGTTGCCTTGTCCACCTTCAGTTTTAGGAGGAGTTTTAGGACTGTGCACAAATGCCTGCTGCTATAAACACGTGTTAGGCTGATTTTTGTTTAAGCATTTTATTATAGCATGGAAACCAGATCCAAATGAAATCAGCTTTTTAGATATGTTGATTTATTGAAATCAAAGTGGTGGTTTGGATACAGAACTCTTTAGATTTGTTATTGAAGAGAAATGAAGTAGGAAATACTAAGTGGAAGACTATTTATGTAAAGCTAGAATACGGACCAACTATGGACCCCTGTAGGGTACCCACTATTATACAAGCAACATCTGAAGATGCCTGTACAAATTTCACAAATAGCTTTTTATGGGAGAGGTACTTGCTAAACCAGTTTAGTACAGTGGGAGAGGCTCAAAATTCATTAAGCTTATAACAAAGCATTGGGTGGTCCAGCAGGTCAAACACCTTAGTCAACTCCGTCATTACAGCCCCTGTTAGGTTACTGTTATCCGTAACTATGGTAATGTAATTGTTGAGCTTTAGTAGCTACCACACCTGTATAATAATATTACTGAAACTGGGACTAGGGAGAGGGGGGCCACTAGAGTCAAGTACAGAATTATAATATTACTGACATTGGGATTGGGGAGGGGGGTTCCTAGAGCTGGAATAAACCTAACAATATTACCGACACTGGGACCAGGTGAGGAAGGGGATACCACTATAGCCAGGGGTGCTTAATCTACTAACACAGAGAGGGGTGTGTTTACATGCAACACTGTATGCATTTTCTTGTTTAATGGTTAATCTTTTTATTGGCATATTTCCATTTTATACAACAGTGCAGGAGCGTATGCAACATTAGTGCACAACCTGCAGTGACTTACAGTACATACAGGTACCTGAATAGATTGTGAACAGTGCTGTATACAGATACTTCAAATAGATAGAATGTATTCCCAGAGGTGTAGGAGATATTCCCAGGATATGCCTAAATTTTATCTTGTAAAAAATAAATGTATGTTTTTTCATGAATAACTGTAACACAATATGCAATCTAAACACAACAATTCTAGATCTAGAGGGAAATAGCATTTTGGAAATCCAAGCAAGGTTCCAAGAACTTGCCAGAGTCTGTCGGGATAATGGATCCAACATTTTCTTTTCGGAGATATTGCCAGTACCAAAGGCCTCAGTGGAGAAAAAAATGAAGCTCACAGAGGTTAATGACTGGCTCAGGAAGTGGGGTGAAGAGAGTGGGTTGGGGTGTTAGGGAACTGGAATGGAGTTTGGGAGGATAAGGGACTATATGCCAAGGACAGGTTTCATCTTGCCCCATTAGGGAAGGAAGTCCTTAAACAGGGATGGCTGACTACATACAAGAAAGGTGGGGTTTAAACTTGCGAGGGGAAGGGATAAGGAGGGCTGACCAGAAGCCCTCTCCTCCAGATGAGGGAGAAGCCTCAGCCCAAGGGAGGGAGGGGAAACAGATTGGGGGTGGAGGTTTCAGGAGGAGCAGAGGAAGGATGGATGTATAAGGAATCTGGGTGGGGTTCGACAAAGAGGATCAGGGATAAGGGTTGGGGGTTGGTGTTAGTAAATGCCAGGAGCTTGGGAAACAAGTTGCCAGAGTTCCAGGCCATGCTGTTCGAGGGGAGGGTGGATGTGGTGGCGGTCACGGAAACGTGGGCCAACAAAAACCATGACTGGGACCTAAACGTACGGGGGTACACTATGCTTAGGAAGGATAGAAAGGAGGGCAGAGGGGTGGAGTGGCTATGTTCATTAAGATGACATAGAAATTGCTAGGGTAGAAGAGGCAGAGGGAAACGTGGAGGCCTTATGGATCACCTTACGATCCCCAGCAGGAGATAAGGTCAAGCTGGGTGTAGCATATAGGCCCCCCGGGATGAGTGATGTTCTAGAGGATGGTTTGCTGGACAACATCATTGCCCAGTGTGGACCAAAAGGGGAAGGAGTGGTGTTGATGGCGGACCTTAATATGCCAGGTACAAACTGGGGAACCATGTCCTCTAAGGTGGCCAAGGAGCAGTGGCTGCTGGATGGCTTCCAGGATGTGTTCTTAACACAGCATGTGATGGAGCCCACAAGGGAGGGGCATGTCCTGGATGTGGTTCTGGCAGATGGGGATCTGGTAAGGGACATGGTTGTACAAGACCCCCTGACTGGAAGCGACCACAATACTGTCTGGTTTCAAATAAGCATGGGGGGGGGGTGAGATCTAGGACACTGGCAGTGGACTTCAGGGGGGCAGACTTTATGGGCATGGGAAATATTCTCAAGGATCACTTGATGGGGATTACCTCAATGACAAGTGTAGAAAGGAGATGGGAGGTCATAAAACGGGGACTTCATGAGGCAGTCAGGATCTGCGCTAAGTTGAAACGTAAGGGAGCAAGGTCACATAAACCATGCTGGTAGTCCAGTGAGGTACAGGTAGCAGTCAGAGAAAAGAAGGCGGCCTACAAAAAATATAAAACAACAAGAGGGGATGGGATAAGGAAATGTACCAGCTTGCATCTAGAAAAGTCACCGATGGTGAGGGGAGCAAAGTCCAGTAAAGAGCAGCTGGCGACACAGGGATACATGGAGGGAAAGGGTTCTTCCGTACATTGGGGAGCTGAGAAAACTAAGGGCCATCTCAACAGATTGAGATCAGAAGGAGGGTGGGTGGAAGAGGCGAGGGACCAGGCAGAGGTATTTAACGAGTACTTTGCCTCTGTGTTCACTAGGGAGGGGATGGGATATCTACAAAGCAAGGCACCAAGAGATAGAAACGTCAGTAAGTGGGATCAGGGGAGCAACAGAAATGGAGCAAGAGGGAGGAGAGAGAGGTACCCCAGGGTGTCACTGGGTAAGGATAAAAGGCCAGTAAGGTGGAGGGACAGATGATGCTATCTCTGCCAAAGGTGTGGTTAGTCCTCAAGGCCCTAAAGAAAGACAATCCTGGCCGGATGGCATTCATCCGGGAGTACTATGGGAATTAAGCGGATACATTGGCTGCACTTCTGGCGGAGCTTTTAAGCAGGTCACTTGAGACAGGGAGGGTACCTAGGATTGGCAGAGGCACATGTGGTACCAACTACAAAGGGGGTCGAGGGAAGTACCAGGTAACTATAGACCCATCAGTTTGACCTTGGTGGTGGAAAATTAATGAGAGTATACTAAAGGAACGATTGGGGTGTACTTGGAGGAGGTGGAGGTCTGGATAGTCGGCAACATGGGTTTGTGCCAGGTAGATCATGTCAAACCAACCTTGTGGAGTTCTATGAATGGGTAACATCAGAACTGGACAGGGTAAGCCTGTGGATGTATTATTCTTGGACTTCAGCAAGGCATTTGACTCTGTCCCCACACTGGTCTGGTGGAGAAACTGATGGGGTTAGGAGTAGGCCCTTTGATGATCAGATGGATTGAAAACTGGCTAGCTGGACGCACTCAGAGAGTGGTCTGTGGGGAGCCTCGAACCCCAGAGAGGTTGGTAGGGGCACCAAGAGGGCTCGGTCCTGGGTCCGATCCTGTTTAATGCATACATATCGGACATCAGGGAGGGTATAGGGTGTGAAATGAGTCTCTTCATGGATGATTCCAAGATGGGAGCAGTAGTTGAGGAGAGGGAAGGTTGGCCCTGCAAGGGACCTGACACCCTGGAAAGCTGGGCTCACACATGGAAATTAAATTTCAATATCACTAAGTGCAAGGTGTTGCACCTTGGTCGGGGAAACCCAAACACAGGTACACCTGGGAGGGAGGCACTGGAGGCCTCAATTAGGGAAAAGACCTAGGGGTCATGGTGGATGCATGTATGAATAACTCTGAGCAGTGCAGGAGAGCGGCTAGCAAGGCAAACAGGATGTTGGGATGCATCAAGGGGGATCACCCTAGGAGCAAGGAAGTGATTCTGCTGCTGTACAATGGACTGGTTACACCACACCTTGAGTACTGTGTACAGTACTGAGACCACACTTGAAGAGGGACATACAGCTCCTGGAGAGGGTACAGAGGAGGGCAACAAAGATGATACGAGGGCTAGGATTTGACGTATGAGGACAGACTAAGGAGCTCCTGCCTGTTTTATTGGAGGAGAGGAGACAGGGGACATGATTGAGGTCTTCTGGTACCTCAAGGGAATAAATAGGATAAACATGGAGGGATCTTTAGACTAAAGCAGGGAGGTATCACCAGAGGGCATGGTTTGAAGTTGGAAGGTGGAAGGGTGAGGGGGAAAGAGGAGGAGGTTTTCACTGAGAGGGTGGTGGACCCTTGGAATGCACTGCCTGGTGAGCTGGTTCAGAGATCCACAGTGGAGGGCTTCAGAGAGGGTGGGACAGACACAGAAAGTGGATGTATCAGATGATGGCCTGTCCCAGGGGGGTGGGGATGGATGATACGGGTTTCTGGAGCACAAGGGATGGGAGGGTCTCGGCACCCAACTAAGGATCTAAGGTTCGAGCAGACTCAATAGACCGTAAGGCCTAATCTGCTGGCAAATAGTATGTTAGTAAGTGATACTGTATGTTACGCTAAGCACAGAAGTATGCTTTAACCTGTAATGAGTACATAGTAGGTGGGACTGTGTCCTGGTTTCAACCTATACTTTTTCTAGGAGAAAGAAATTGCAAGTAGGGTGACCAGCGGGTCCGGTATTGGAGTGTCATATTCAAAACCATTAGCTGATCTGAGATCAGTCCTAATGGGATGTAAAATAATTAAAAATCTAAAATATGAGATGGCATTTTTTGTTTGCCACACTTTCACATTAAAAGTAATGGTGCCTATGCACGAACAGGTGGGAAGTACGTGCCAGACGGCATACCTGCCCGTGATAGTTCGCTAATCATGGACAGGTGAGCACAGGCCGTATATGCACAAATGCCAGCTACCTGTCTACGGCCTCACCCCCCCGATGCGCAGATGCACAGAGGGCAGATGGTGGCAGAGTAGTGGACTCAGGTGGGCAGTCAATCGGATACCCATCCTGGGTCCCAGAGTGAATCCCCTGCATGGGAAAGCATGGCTCCAGGTACATACATAGCACACACACAGGCACCTGGACAACACACGGTTGGACCCCATTGTCCAGTGATCCCCTCTGCCTGATACCAACCCCATGGCACTACCCACCACACAGCTGTACCCCCCATCAGCAGAGCACCCACCCAGTCCTGGTGTCAGGCTGTTACCCCCCCCACACACACACACCTGTGCCCTGTCCCATAAGTGCAGAACCCCTTTCACACATCATAGCCCCATCCCCATAAGTGCCAAAACCTGCCAAACCCCCACACACATCAGAACCTTGTTTGTAAATGCTGAACCCCCACACATCAGAGCCCCATTCCTGTATGTGCAAAAACTCACCTCCACTCACAGCCCCATCGTAGGACCCAGCCCAGTATATCACATCCCGACCACCTCCCCACCTCTGATCCCGGCTCCTCTGCCCCCTCATTGGTGGCCAGTGCCCCCCCCCACAGCACCAATACCACCACCCCATCCCCTGTACCTGCAACTCAGTGCTGCAGCTATGGATGGCCAGCGGCACAACCCCTGCACACCTCCTCAGCTGCTGGCCATCCAACTTATGCTGGGAGCACACTGCCTATTTATAACAGCTGCTCCCAGCATCAGTTGGACAGTCAGCAGCCGAGGAGGTGTGCGGAGGGATGTGCCGCTGGACATCCACAGCCACGGCACCGACTTGCAGGTACAGGGGACGGGGGAGAGGATGTTAGTGCCGAAGGGGGGAGGGAGCCACTGACCACCAATGAGGGGGCAGAGGAGCCAGGATCGGGGGTCAGGGGTGGTCGGGATGTGATGTACTGGGCTGGGTACAAAATCAAGCGGACACAATTTGAAGATAGAGGGGAGAACGGCTCAGGGGCAATGTGAGGATTTTTTTTTCACAAAGAGGGTGGTGGATGCATGGAACCAACTTCCTGAGGAGGTTGTGGGGTCTAAAACTGTGGGAGAATTTAAAAATGCATGGGACGGACATAAGGCAATTCTTGTGGGGGTAGGAAGAAATAGGCTGTTGGTTAACTAGGATCTGCAGCTTATCCAGTAGGTAGGGAAATGTGCAGACTAGGTGGGCCAAGCGGTCCTTATCTGCCATCAAAGTCTATGTTTCTATGTTTGGGTACACCACGATGGGGCTCTGGGTGGCAGGGGGAGTTTCACACATATGAGGATGGGGCTCTGATGTGTGCGGGGGTTCATCACTTACAGGGATGGGGCTGTGATGTTGGGGGTTTCAGCAATTAGAGGACGGGCTCTGATGTGTGGGGGGGTTTCGCACATATGGGGACAGGGCTCTAGATGTGCAGGGGTTCATCATATGTGGGATGGGGCCTGATGTGTTCAGGGGGTTGGCTGGAACAGGACAGGAGCAGAGGTTCTGTTGGGGGGTTGAAACCAATTGCCTGGAACAGGGGATCTGTGTGCACATGCATACAGCAGTTATGGCAGGGCCCCCTGTGTATCCTAGCGCCCTCCTATGCCCCCCCATGTGCAGCACTATGTGCCTTTGTGAATGGCGCATAGTGTGGGCATGCTTCCATCTCTCCCCCCAGACCACCCTGGTGCATAGCTGCCCACGCTGCTGGGGAATCAGGTGCACACCTGCCAGCACACCTTTCGTGAATGCTGCAGGGGATCCACGGGACCCCCGCTGCTCGGCATTCCCATGTAGCCATGCCTACGCACCTGGCGTACTTGACACATTGGCATAGTGCATAAGGCCCATTTTGAGCAAGAGACAGCCTTGATCATGGGGAGCCAACAGAGTAAGCAATGAACTAAACAAAAACCAGCACCAGGAATCATGACTTGCAAGGTATAAAAACTTATTTTCAGTAGTTATTTTCAGTTGAAAATTAGATTTTGGTTTATGAGGGCTGGGGGTACTAAACTGCATTGTTTGTTGGAATTTTTTATTCAGACTTAATTTACTGTTGCAAGAAATGTTGGCTTTTCATCAAGAGCAAGTTGCAGTTTATTTTGTAAATTTAAGGAGTTCATGCTCCAACCACATATTACGATATCATTCACATAAAAGTGGAGGGCCACAACATTTGGCCAACTCTTATAAAGAAACATAGACACTGACAGAAGAAAAAGACCAGTGGTCCATCCAGCCTGCCTGTAGTAACCTATCTAACCCTGGGACCTATTGTCCATCCAGGGTCCAAGCCTTCCCTATCCCCCCCCATTCCCCTCCCAGTGTCTGTCATCCTGAGCAACCACTATACCCTTCACTCCATCCCAGCTGTGCTTGAAACCATTAATGGTTTTAGCACCCACCACTTTGGCTGGTATAAACTGTTCCATGGTTCTACTACCCTTTCTGTAAAATAATACTTCCACATGTCCCTCCTGAACCTCTCTCCTGTCAGTTTCCACTTGTACCCTCGTGAGCTCGTACTCTTACTCATACTAAGTAATTCCCTGCAGTCCACATTTTTTATTCCTTTCAGGAACTTGAAGGTCTCTATCATATATCTCCCCTTCTGGTTTCCAGTGAGTACATGTTCAGTGCTTTGAGGCACTCCTCATAAAAACCTTAGTCACCCTTTGCTGCACCGTCTCTATCCTGTTCTTACCTTTCCTGAGGTGAGGACTCCAGAACTGGAAACAGTACTCCAGTTGACGCTGCACCAAAGATCTATAAAGGGGTAGAATTACTTCTTTCCTTCTGCTGTCGGTACCACTCCTGACGCACTCCAGCATCCTGTTTGCCTTATTTTAGGCCTTGTTGCATTGGCTTGATTCTTTAGGCTGTCACAGCTTTGCTAGGAGAATCACTAGAGAGTACTGATAAATTCAAACACCTCGGCTTCTGGATAGACCATAACCGTACTTCCTCCGACCACATAGAGGCCATCTGCAAAACACTCAAATCAAGATTGGGTTTCTTTTACAGGAATAAAAACCTTTTCCCACCTGATGTCAAGATGAGACTTGTCCCAGCAACATTTCTTCCCCTTATAAATTACGCTGACCTCATCTATGCTAATGACCCCCTATTCCTCCCTCCATAAATTAGATGTACTGTATCATTGGGCTATCCAAATCATTAAAAATGCCCCTCTGAAAACTCATCACTGCCTACTATATTCTCAAATTGGATGGACTTCCCTAGCAATCAGAAGATGAAAAAATATGCTACTTTGGATACACAAGGCCCTATTAGATAAATTGCCATCTTATATCTCCAAATTCTTCCTTCGTTCCACCAGCACTTATGCCCCCAGGAAAAATTCCTATGTTTACTATACCTACTGTAGAACACACACAAACCACGGAAAGGCTACTATAAGCTATGACCTCCCAGCCCTTTGGAATAACTTCCAGGAGGCACTCAAACTCACTGGCTTTGTTACTCAGATCCTCATTATTTCTCTCTGCTTCAACAAGTGTACCTGCTTCTGAGTACCAGCAGTATCTTCATAGTTTAGCAGGTCTAAATTTTGCTTGTAATTCTTCTTGGCCGGATGAAATTGTTTCACAGCACCTATTATCTAGTGTATAGTTCTCTTTTTTTTCTCCCTTTAATGTTTTAGTTTGCCATTTATCTAATTTAATTGCTGTGTATTTATTTTCATGTATTATTAATGATGTCCCTCTTTGTATTGTATAGTGCCTTCAGGACCTCCTTCAATGAGCTTGCTCAATGGAGTTTTTTTCCTGGTCCCAAATAAACAGAACTGGACTGAACTGATGTTAATTCCTATGTCCCATTCTTCAGTCGTATTGCTGAGTCTTACCCCACCCATCCAGTACTCAGTCCTATGGTTCTTGTTCCCAGGTTCATCACCTTGTAGTTTTTGGCATTACATTTCAACTGCCAAATCATAGACCATGTCTCTAACCTTTGCAGATCACTCTGCATTTCCCTGATTCCCTCATCACTACCCACCTCTCCACAGAGCTTAGTGTCGTCTGTGAAGAGACCCAGCCTGCCCCGGATTCCCTCAGCAATGCCATTGATGAACACATTGAAAAGGATTGAGCACAGAACAGATCCTTGTGGTACCCTGCTCATGATCTCCCTCTCTACTGACCTGACCCCATTTACCACAACCCTCTGTTGCCTCCCCTTTAGCCAGTTACATACCCATCGTCCTATGTCCCTAGCCATGCCCAGAGCCTTCATCTTCTTCAGCATTCATCTGTGAGGCACTGAGTTAAAAGCCTTGCTGAAGTCAAAGTAGAGTAAATGCAAGGCATGGTCCCTATCCAGTGCCCTCATCACCCAGGCAAGAAAACTATCAGGCTAGTCTGACAAGACCTCCCTGCCACAAACCCATGCTACTTACTATCCTGGAGACCATTGCTCTCCAGGTAGTCCACGGGTTCCTCTTTGACCAGCGACTCCATCAGCTTCCCTGCAACTGAGGTAAGCCTGAAAGGTCTGCCTGTCCCTTGCCCCCCCTCCCCCATGGAGCAGAACTATGTCTACCATCCTCCAGTTCACCAGTACTACCCTGTATGTAGTGAGCTACTGAATAGTCCTACTAGGGGTTCAATCAGTTCCACAGCCAGTTTTAGATCATTATTGAAGAGACAGAAGAGTACAGGCCCCAGGACAGAGCCCTGAAGCACTCCACTTCTCACTCAGGCTTTATTAGAGCTAATGAAACAAGCATTTGTCAATGCCAAATGTTTGCTTGCTGGTATTGGCATTGATATTGCAGGAGTTAGAGAGATGCATAATAGGAATGACAATGAAGTACTGAAATAACACCAACCCCAACCCCACCCTGCAGAGACCGACAGGCGTTGGGGGTGTGCCTTTGGGTCATCAGCCATAACACTCATGCCATTCCACCTCACCCCATCCTGCAGACACTGACAGGTGTCGCAGTGTGCCTTGAGGTCTTCGACCCTTACTCTCACCCCCATTATATAAGGAAATAAGCTGAGATGGGTGCAGTATAGGAGAATGGGGTGAATGTTAGGGCCAAAGACCCCAAGGCACACCTCAGTTCCTGTTGGTGGCTGCAGGATGGGGGTGGAATGGCATGTGCATTACGGCTGACGACCCCAAACCACCACCCCCCCATGCCAGTCAGTCTGTACAGGGTGGGGCATTACGGCTGGAAACCCTAATGCCTTGGGCATTTGTTGGTATTTTTGCTCCAAATTTTCAACATGGGCTTTTTGGGACCCCACCTCATGAACAGTGGCAGTATCATTTCGTTACTCAATCCAAAAAGGGGATTTTGCACAGCAAGTGTGCCATTAAGAGCCACAGGTGCAAAAACACATTTCAGGCAGGATGTGAAAAATGACAGCTCTACTGTCCATGAGGAAGTGTGAAAATAATGGCACTGTTGAAAATCTGGAGTGAAAATATAAAAAATTGGCGAAGTTCCAAGTCTGTGTAGAAACTGTACAACGCACTCTTGTAACACAGTCATTTTTTGGAATGTTTTCACCAAATTTTTACCATGGCCATTTTAGGAGCTCCCCTCATGAACAGTGGCACTGTGATTTTGTTAATCTGTCCCGAAAGTTGATTTTGTACAGCGACCATGCCATTCTGTGCTACAGGTGCAAAAACACATTTTGGGAAGGATGTGAAAAATGACAGCTGTACTGTTCATAAGAGGGTGTGAAAAAATGGCAATGTTGGAAATGTGGAGTGAAAATATTAAAAATTGATGAAGTTATGAGCGTGCATACAAACTGCACAACAGACGCTCGTAACGCAGTCATTTTTTGGATTTTTTTTTACCAAATTTACAACAAGGGCTTTTTGGGACCCCACCTCATGAACAGTCGCACTGTAGTTTCATTAATTGGTCCCGAAAGGTGATTCCGTGCAGCAACCGTGAAATCACCTTTCGGGACCGAGAAACGGCAATGACAGTGACAGTGT
Organism: Neoceratodus forsteri; assembly: GCA_016271365.2. Lineage (NCBI taxonomy): Eukaryota > Metazoa > Chordata > Ceratodontiformes > Ceratodontidae > Neoceratodus > Neoceratodus forsteri. The sequence goes on from JADMNL010000023.1 coordinate 319,826,408, forward strand.
TCATGAGGTGGGGTCCCAAGAACCCCATGTTGAAAATTTGGGACCAAAACTCAAAACACTGGCTGAGATATCAACCTAAGTTGAAAACCCCCATTGACTGCCATGATAGGGCTTACTGTAATTTCTTCAGTTCCAAGTTGGTCTTTGAAGAGTGCAGATGTGTTTCCAGTCCACTGAAGATCGCTGCTCCCGACCTCCAGAGGTAAGTATGTGTGAGGGGTGCGGGAGGTGGGGTGCGCAGATGGAGGGTGCGGGTTGGGGAGGGGGCTGGCGGGAACAACGAGGGCGTTTTTTTTTTTTCAGGTTTAAAAAATAAAAGGCATTATGGACTGTTCTTTTACAGGGGTGAAATATTAACTAACGGATTTTGGCACACTGGGGTGGGCTCTAGTGTGCCAGAGTACTGAGGGATCAATGCTGACCTGGGGATTGGGCACCCCGAGGTCAGCTGAGAACATAGAGGCTTGGAGGGGCGGTGCATCCGACACCAGGAGTGGGCATCCCGGTGTCAGAAACATCAAAGAAGTATTTTTTGGTACACTGGGGTGGGCTCCAGTGTGCCACATTAATGGGGGAAGGGGGGATACATGTTGACATGTGGATTGAGCACCCCGATGTTGGCAGGGGATGGAGAACAGAGGGTGCAGGGTGGCAGCAGTGGGAGGAAGCTAACATTTAAATTTGTTGTCCTGCTGTGTGCCTGGTTGGGAGGGAGGGAGGGGAGCTGACGCTGCACGACTAAACTGCCCCTGATTGCAGCGGCAGATTTCTTTCAAGTGCGGTGCTTGCTCTGAAACTGCTGTCATTGGCAGTTTCATTATTAATTGGTGGCCGAGGGAAGTGCCCATTAAAGTGTCCGCTGCATTGGCCACAACACTGCCACACCTCTGCAATGCTCTACTATCTCAATATGTTTCTTGTGCGCGCAAACCTAAACAAGCATTTGTCAATGCCGAATGTTTGCTTGCTGGCATTGGCAGTGGTAGTGTAGAAGTTACAGAGCTGCATAATAGGAATGGCAGTGAAGTATTGAACTGAAGCCAACCCCACCACCACCCTGCAGAGAGTGACAGGCATTGGGGTGTGCCTTTGGGTCGTCAGGCATAACGGCCACGCCATTTCACCACACCCCACCCTGCAGACACTGGACAAGTGTCACAGTGTGCCTTGGGTCTTTGGTCTCTATGCGCCACTCATTCCATCAGGAAATACGGTGAGATGGGTGCAGTATAGAGAATGGGGTGAACTTTGGGGCTAAAGAGTCCAAGGCATACCCGATGCCTCTCACTGGCTGCAGGGTGGAATGGTATGAGCATTGCAGGCAAGAATCCCAAGTCACATCCCTGATGCCTGTCATTCTCACGGGTTGGGCTTATGGTTGGAAACCATAATACCTCAGGCATTCATTGGTATTTTCACTCCAAATTTTCAAAATTTTTTTGTGACCCCACCTCATGAACAGTGGCAATATCAGTTTGAATAGCGAAGCTGCTTATGCACAGCGACTACGGCATTTAGCACCACAGGTGCAAAAACATTCCAAACAGGATGTAAAAAATGACAGCTGTACTGTTCATAGGGAGGTGTAAAATGGCAATGTTGCAAATCTGCACTAAAAATATTTAAAAAACTGGTGAATTCACTGAAAGGCAGAGAAACTGTGCAACGCACATCTGTAATGTAATTAGTTTGGGGATTTTTACAGCAGATTGTCAACAGAGGCATTTTGGGACCTCCGATCATGAACAGTGTCACTGTGATTTTCTTTATCTGTTCCGAACAATGATTTCACAGTGACCACGATCTCTACGCTGAAAGTGTGAAAACACATTTCGCCATGTTGTGAAAAATGACAGCTGTACTGTTCATAAGGAAGTGTGGAAAATGCCACTGTTGAAAATCTGACTGAAAATATTACAAAGTCATGAACTTACGAGGGTGCGTGGAAACTGCGCAATGCTCACTCATATCACAGTCATTTTATGGACTTTTGTCACCAAATTTTCAACATAGTCATTTTAAGACCTCTGCTCATGAACAGTGTAACTGTGATTTTCTTATTCTGTCCCAAACATTGCTTTCGCACACTGACTGCACCATTGTGCGCTACATGTGCAAAAACACATTTTGGCCGACATGTGAAAAATGGCAGTTGTACTCTTCATAAGGAAGTGTTATAAAATGGCAATGGTGAAAATCTGGAGTGAAAATATTGAAAATTCGCAAATTTACAAGCGTGCGTAGGAACCGCGCAACGCACGCTTGTAAAACAGTCATTTTTAAGAAATTTTTCACCAAATTTTCAACATAGCCATTTTAAGACCTCTGCTCATAAACAGTGTCACTGTGATTTTCTTAATGTGTCCCATACATTGATTTCGGACACCGACTGCGCCATTGTGCGCTACATGGGCAGAAACATGTTTTGGGCAAGATGTGACAAATGAAAGCTGTACTGCTCATAAGGAAGTGTAATAAAATGGCAATGTTGAAAATCTGGATTGAAAATATTGAAAATTCGCAAACTTACGAGCGTGTGTAGGAACTGCTCAACGCACGCTCGTAAAGCAGTCATTTTTAGGGATTTTTTCACCAAATTTTCAAGATAGCCATTTTAAGAGCTCTGCTCATGAACAGTGTCACTGTGATTTTCTTACTGTGTCCTATATACATTGATTTCAAGAACCGATCGCGCCATTGTGCTACATGGGCGGAAACATATTTTGGGCAAGATGTGAAAATGACAGCAGTACTGCTCATATGAGATGTGGTAAAATGGCAATGTTGAAAATCTGGAGTGAAAATATTGAAAATTCACTAACTTACGAGCATGCGAGGAACTGTGCAACGACGCCGTAAAACAGTCATTTTCAGGAATTTTTTCACCAAATTTTCAACATAGCCATTTTAAGACCTCTGCTCATGAACAGTGTCACTGTGATTTTCTTAATTTGTTCTGTACATTGATTTCGCACACCGACTGTGCCATTGTGCGCTACATGGGCGGAAACATGTTTTGGGTGAGATGTGAAAAATGACAGCTGTACTACTCATAAGAAGGTGTGGTAAAATGGCAATGTTGAAAATGTGGAGTGAAAATATTTAAAATTTGCGAACTTACAAGCCTGTGTAGGAACCGCGCAACGCACGCTCGTAAAACAGTCATTTTTTGGAATTTTTCCACCAAATTTTCAAAATAGGCTTCTTGGGAGCCCACCTTATGATCGCTGGCAGTGTCGCTTCATTAATTTAGCCTGTAAGGCAGGATTTCAATGAGTGATCTAAATCACCCGGCCCAAATAACGCCATGACAGTGACATCACTATGAGAAGGCCCCAAAACCACATGTTGAAAATTTGGTGCAAAATTCCAAAAATGCCTGAGATATGCAACAAAGTTGAAAACCCCATCTATCCCATTATACAGCTTACCGCATTTCCTCAGTTCGCGGTCGGCTTTTGAAGAGTGCAGATGTGTTCCCGGTCCACCAAGATCGTCGCGCCGGAGCTCGGAGGTAAGTATGGGGTATGGGGTGGGGAGGCAGGGTGCGCAATGGGGGTGTGTGGGTTATGGGAGGGGGCAGGGAGCGCCGAGGGACAGTTTTTAATTTTCAGGTTTTTATCGAAATGACGACGTGACGCTTGCCACGCTTGGGTGGGCTCCAGCATGGCACAAGGAAGGCTGGTTGGGGGGGCGTGGAGCCGATGGGGGATTGGGCACCCCCATCGACCATAGCATCAGTTTCCATGCTGGTGGGCTCCCAGCGTGGCACCCTGTACTCGGGTGGGGAGGACAGTGGAGCCGACGGGGATTGGGCACCCGCCGGCTATACAATGAGTTGCCACGCTGGGTAGGCACCCAGCGTGGCATGTGGAAGGCTTTGGGGCGCAGCACAGCTGACGGGGATTGGGCACCCCGCCGGCTATACAGTGTGTGCGTGGGGGCAGCACGGTATGTAGTGCGTTTGTGTAGAGGGAGCTGCACAGGCTTATATCTTATCGCTGCTCACTCGAAGCGTAGCTCCCTTTTCAACTGTACGCACTGCATTTTGGAGCTGTCATAGACAGCTCCAGCATGCATTGGCGGACTGGGGCCGTGCCTGCCAACACACTGACTGAATTGGAAGAGGGGGTGACACACCTCTGAAAACTCGGATGATGGCACTATGTTTCTTGCACATGCGTGCAAGCAAACATAAAAATGGCACCACACAAAACAAGGGCTGTAAAAGCTTTAGTATGTTAGCAAAACTTCGCAGTTCAGTCTCTAGCTCTGCCCCTGAGATGGAAACTTTTAGTCTTCCCCCATACAGAGGCAGGTTTACTCAAGCTGCTTCTCACTCACTCAACTCTTTCCCACAATAAACTAGTGATGGATAAACCAGACCACACTCTTAGTAGTCTCAGATCTATTTTTACAGCATCCTCTGAAGTAACACCCATACATGTAGTCATTAATCATATTTCCCAACAACGAGGAATGAGGTCATTGCTGATCCTCTCAGCTAGATCGTGCCTTCTGTCTGCTCCTTTCTTGATCCAGTTTCTGTATAGGTTTTTCAGGTTTCCACAGATATGTACTAAATACTAATGGCCTTCATGAAAGACTTTCAGTTTGGCAGGAAACATTATGTTGAATGCTCAGCTTTTGAGCACTCATTTAACGGCATAAAGTTCTTTATATTGAGTTACTGGGGTGTACCTGAGATTTCAAAATATCTGAATAATAAAATTACTAAGGTTAAGGGATTGCTTGATCTTTTACACCTGTAACATTTTCTATTCCCCAATACTGCCCAATTTGGAGAGAAAATGGGCACATCTTCATTCATATACCTCTAGGGAGTGATCATATATGTTTTCTCAGTTGACAACTGGGCTTCCTCTTATTCCTGTCTGGCAGAACTGTACACCCCACCCTGATATGCAAGGAATCTCTGGCCTACCTTTTATTACTCTCTCTGTCTGCTGGAGGAGGTTTGGTTGCCAAAAAGCTTAAATTATGATCCACATGGCTTGACAAATTCACTGTTGCTTCTTGTGGTAGCTACTGTAGATTTTATTTCTGTGACCCACAAAACCATAGGTGTCCTCAGGTTTCAGTATTTAGTGTTGTATGTTGAAGTACTGGCCAGCCACATAGCCTGTTGAAATATTCATTTTGCTATTAATATTTTGTGATGAAAGCAGCTGAACTGATTACTCGAAAATTATTTTTTCCTTATTATGAAATGGTTTGGGAAAATCCTGAATCCTGATTGGCTGACAGATTCCTCCAGCAGGGCTGTTATCCCAGCATAACAACCAAGCCTTAAAGTATAGTACCTCCAGCCAAAAAGGCTGCGTACTCACCCTCAGAGCCCCTCATATCTGTCCAGGGCTGAAATGCCAACAGCACAAACATGGCTGCTGTGGCATTATGTAAGGCCTAATGACCACTTTTTTCAGCCCACAGCTGTTCTCTAATTTTACTAGCCGCTATCAGTCCAGCCGAACACATCACCCCCAAACACAGCTTAACTTTATTTTTTTGGCTTTTGTCCCGACTGCTCCCAGTCGTCCAGTCCCACGCTGCTCACTGAACTACAACACCCCCCACCCTTCCCACCAATCTGACAAGGCCTGCTGGCTGCTCCTCTCCCAGTAAGTTCTCCATACCTTTTCCTAATCACCGCACCACCCCTCCCTTCAATTTGACAAGGCCTGCTGGCTGCTTCTCCGTCTGTACTGGTACCATTCTGTTACATTTGCCCGTAGCTGCTGTCCACCCCTCTTGTCTCTAGGCTATTAGCTTGCTGGTGGCAGGGGTGCCATTTAGGGAGGCAGTCACCCCCCGCATTTCAGGCCATTGTTATGTTGTTAGTTTTTCAGCCCCATGATCCACCCCACAGCCTTTCTGACCAGTTTTGCCCCCATTGAAAGCCAAAATGGCCTTCCTGGCTGGTGGCTGTTGTCCACCCTGACAAGGGACAACTGTCCTGCCTACATCGCTCTGCATGGTTCACCTCCCTGCCATTGCCTGTATGTAATCCCACTATTCCTTGTTTGATTATCATGTTCTACCTTAACTATTTATCTTGTGTTGAAAATTGCCGTGTCTACCTTAGCTACTTGCCTGTATAGGAAATGTTAATTCTGGCTGTATGTCTATTCCTCAGCAGTATCTTATTCACCTGTAACCTACTCTGATGTGGAGCCTTTGTAAACAAGTCTATGACTCAAGGGTTTGTAATTCTGACGCCATTAATAAATAAATAAAAATAAGTAAATATTTATCTACCTTCTCTCATTATCCTTATCCTGCATTACTCCCCCAGCACCTGGCCAGCTCAACCTGTACCCACCTCCTGCTGCCTCTACACTCACTCTTGTGTATTACGATTGTCATTTTAACTGTTCAGTTCTTCCAATGTGTTATGATGTATTATAGTATTACGATGCATTAAATTGTGTATCTCCCATACATTGTGTTTTTCATGTACCTTGACGTGGAACCTGTGTAAAAGAGCCTTTGGCTCAAAGGTGCTAATCTGATAATTTCAAATAAAAAAATAAATAAACAGTGCACACTCTGACCCTAGTTCCCGCACTCTGCTCCTAAAACACTTGTGCCGATTGTGGCTTTTCGGGAGTGGCCCCAAAGGGGCTCACAAAACCGACCATCCAACCAATAATTGCTGCCAACCATGGCTCCTAAAATCACTTGTCACTGACTGCTTGTGATGACTTGTCCAGACTCTCCTATCTCAAAACACTTGCTGCTGATTATGGCTGTTCTTAGGCACCAACAGGGCTCACAAAACCCACTACTGCTCTTTAAACTATGTTGGTATTCTCTAAATGCCCTGTTTAGGCTCTGCAAAACTGCTGCCGATCAAAGTTAAGTTGATGAGGCCCACAAAACCAACCGCTCTCCATCAAAGCTGCCATATTCCCTCGTGTTGCCCTTTCTTGCCTGTAGAAAACAAAACTGCTGTTTATATGCAGCTCTGGCACCACCTACTGGCCAAGTACAACATTGTAATCAACATTTATTTTTCAATTTTTTTACTAATATACAGTAAATGATTCAAAATGTTTTTCTAGAGAAAAATGTATCTATTAATTGCAATAGACCCATTACAAAATTGCAATAAGGCACTACAGGGGATGCACTGTGTGGGTTAACAGCACTTCTCAAGGGTGAAAGCACTCAGCCTATAGGCTTGTTTTTTAGCACAACTAAAGTGTGTCATTATTCCACCACAACACACTGCCTGTCGTGTCTTATTGCTTAACTATCTGCTCATAACTGAACAGCCCTCTTTTTTTTTATGTTTCTGTAACACTATGCAACTATAGATTTCGTATAGCAGTATTTGGCTTCAAGAAGAAGCATGCAGTTTGTTGACCACATTAGAGTTACACCCAAATGAGGTACCTCCCTTATTGTACAGTATTCATTCGCACATGCTTTCATGTGATAATTAGATTACAAATGTGACTTAAGACAGTTCACAGAGATTCAGCCTGAGTTGTCAAGGAATGAGAAGAAAAAATTACTCACTGTAGTAATCTTGTTTCTTCCAAGGTATTTTTTAATATGACTAAATATTTTTGGTTTGATTTCCTTCCCCCTACCTCACTTCCCTCCTCACACCAGCTGCCTCTCTAAACTACCCGCTTCGCCACAGGGACCCTCGCACTTTTCACCTGCCCCGACCACACACTCTCACCAGACAAACTGCCTTTTCTCACCATCTCCCCCTTCTCTGGAACAATCTCCCCTCCGAACTCTGCCTGGCCCCTTCTCATTCCTCCTTCTCTCAACTCCTCAGGCTCCTACCCTCCCCACATTCCCCTAAATGCACCAATGGTCCCAGCTTGCTCCTGAGACCGCTTACAGACACTATTCACGTACCCTAGCCCCTGACTGTAACCTTGCCCTGTCTTGCCCATATACCCTGTATGCTCACACATTTGTGTATTATGGTTAATGTATTGCATTCCTTTTTGTAAAACTGTCTGTACAAACTGTTTGTATTCTGTGTTTTTCATCATGTGTTACTCTTTTCTCCTGACTATACACTCTGTACCCGAGTCGCACCTGGAAACAAGCCTCGGCTCAGTGTGCCTTTCCCAGTCATCAAAATTTTAAATAAATAAAAATAAATAAATATTGCAGTCAGCCTCCTGTGTTGAACTGTCCCGGAGAAATGGAACATATGCAAATGATGGAACTTCCATTGGCAGATACCACCATTCAAACTGCTGCCCTTACCAATTGCTGCATTCTATATCGCTCAGATTCATGACAGCCTGCAGAGTAAAACCCCCCTTACTAAGCTATTCTAATAATAATGATAAAAAAATATATATATATCAAATCCCCTATAACATGTCCCATATTGTAAAGTCAGGACCAAAAAGAGGGAACAACAACACCCATCTGGTTTCAAAAAAGGTTTGTTAACACAACCAGGGTATAAACCCCCATCAACATAGTAATAATCCAGCTGTTATGAGAAGCAAACTGGTTCTGGAAGGGGAGGTAGGGCGGGAGACGTAATCATATTGAAGAATACCTTGTAAGAAATAAGACTACTATGGTGAGTAATTTTTTTCTTCTAACCCCAGGAATTCTTCAATATGATTAACTATTGCAGACTAAGAAGCAGAACCTTTGGAGTAGGGTACAGAACCTATTTGGGGAATAGGCTCTGCAGCACTGCTGTGCCAAACCTGGCTGGCATCACTTCTGGACTGAGTGTCCAAACAGTAGTGTTTTGTAAAGTGTGTACTGTTCTCCAAGTAGCTGCTTTACAGATTTTCAACAGGGTGGTATCCCTGGCTGCTGCTATTGTAGCAGCCATGCCCCTTGTGGAGCAGGCCCTCAGCCCTACTGGGGGCTCCTTACCAGCTTTACTATGAACATACGAAATTGCAAGCAGATAAAGGCACTGTGGTCTATAACGTTTGCCAAATTGTGCAGCTAACAACCCCCCTTCCCCCTCCCATGACCCTCCCCCTTTCCCTGTCCCATCCCCTTTTGAAGCAGTCCAGTATTTTTCCGGATACCACTTCCACAGGCAATGCATTCCACCCAGACACTACCCTCTCCATAAAAAAGTGTCATCTCATTTCCCTCCTGAACCTTCCCCACTCCAATCTCAGATCATGGCCTCGAGTGTCCCTTCCCCCCCCCGACTTAAAGAGCCCCTCCGTGCCTATCCTGTTTATTCCTTTCATGTACTTGAAGGTTTCAATCATATCTCCCCTATCTCTCCTCTCCTCCAGGGAGTACATTTTCAATTCCCTTAGCCTGCTCTCGTATGGTGTGTCCCCTAGCCCCTGGATCATCTTTGTTGCCCTGCGCTGCACCCCCTCCAGTAACCAAATGTCCTTCTTCAGGTATGGGCACCAGTGCTGCAAGCAGGACTCAAGGTGTAGCCTAACCAGTGACTTATATAGCAGCAGGATCACTTTCCCCTCCTGGAGGATATACCCCTGGCAATACAACCCAGCATCTTGTTGGCCTTTGCAGCTGCCTTCCTACATTGTGCTTGATTTATTCATTGAGCCCATTATGATCACCCCTAGATCCTTCTCTTCCTCTGTCGTGGCTAGCTTAACCCCCCCCCACAACTGGTAGTTCCTCCTTGGGTTTTTCACTCCAAAATGTAGCACCTTGCACTTTTTGGCATTGAACCCCAGCTGCCAAGTGTCTGACCAGGTCTCCAATTTTGATATATCATCTTGCAACTCCTGCCACCCTCCCAAGTCATCCACTACTGCTGCCATCTTGGTGTCCTCTGCAAACAGACTGATCTTGCTGTTGATGCCTATCGAGATGTCTGCTATGAATATCCCAAACAAGGTATGACGTCATAATGGCGCCTGAATATGAGCGACTCGAATATGAACAACTCATTTTCAGTGCCTGTTATGTAGGCTACCTGCAAGGGTAGTGACAATGAAGAACAGGGCAAAGAGAAGAGAAGAACAGGAGGGAGACCAGAAGAGGAGGGCAGGTATGTAAGGGGTTGTGCGGTGGTAGGCTGCTGTGCTGGCGCCATGATGGAGTGGTGATGGTGGCTGGCTACAGAGGGGAGGGTGCAGGTTTTGGGGCTTGGGAGGGACATAGTATTTTGGTGTTTTTTTGTTTTTTTTTTGTCTGGGAGGTTTTTATTTCAGAGTTTCTCTCCCTCCGCTACATGCACCCCACTGGAGTTAGTAATCTTTTGTAAGGGGGATGGGGGGTGCAGCATCCCACAGAACAACCTTTTTCATGTTTGCCATGTTTCCTCACTGGAAGTGTACATCGCCTTTTTGATTTTTCGGCGATGTACACTTGCCGTAATGGCGACTGCTATTCCACGATCACTGCTATAACATGGAACCCCCAAACAACGTCAGCCCCAGCACACAGCCCTGCGGTATCCCACTTGTGACCCCACCTTGGAGATGAGAGCTCCCCACCACCACCACCCTCTGCTGTCTCCCTTGCAGTCAGTTCACTACCCATCCCACCATCTTTGCCCCCCGCCCCTGTGCCTTCCAGCTTACTTCCCAGTCTCCCATGCGGCACTGAATCAAATGCCTTACTAAAGTCCAGATACAGGACATCTACTGCATGCCCCATGTCTAATTGCCTAGTTACCCAGTTATAGTAATCCACCAGGTTGGTCTGTTAGGATCTGCCTGAGACAAACCCATGCTGTTTACCATCCTGCAGTCCATTAGTCTCCCAGAAGGGAAACCAGGCTCTCTTTCAGGATTGACTCCATCAGCTTTCCCATGATGGATGTGAGGCTTACCGGTCTGTAGTTCCCTGGTTCATCCTTGGGGCCGCTCTTATGGAGGGGTACCATGTGAGCCATCCTCCAGTCCTAAGGTACACTCTGTGAGTCCAGAAAGGCATTGAACAGGTCTGCCAAGGGCTCCGCAAGGACTTCTACCAACTCCTTCAGCACCCTGGGGTGTATGTCATCTGGCCCCGGTGCCTTGTCCGCCCTCGGTGCCCTCAAGCCCTCCAATACACTGCCCACTTTGATTTCCCCATCTGTCACCCCCCCACGCCCCGTGCCTGCCCTTTGGGTACAGCCTCCTCCTTTCTCCTTAGTAAATACTGAGCAGAAATATTCGTTAAGTGCTTCTGCCTGTTCTGACCCTGTTTCCACCCACCCCCATCCCTCTTAATCCTTACAATTTGGTCCTTACAAATCCTTGTCTTGCTGATGTACCTGAAGAAGTCCTTCTCCCCTTTCTTAATGCCCCGTGCCAGCCTGAACTCCCTAGACGCTTTGGCTGCCCTGACTGCCCTTGTCACCTCCTTTGACTCCTTCAGGTAATCCTCTCTGTCCTCCTCTGTCCCTATTTTTTTGAACCTCCTAAAGACGGCTCTTTTCTTCCTTACTTTTTCCATGACCTCCTGCTCACCCAGCTAGGTTTCATGGCCCTAGTCCTCTTATTCTGGACCCTGGTACAGGTTCTGGTTGCCTCCTCAATCCCCCAGTTTGATGACCTCCCACTTCTGGTTAGTTTCCATATGTGGCCAGATTCTGGCCAGATACCCTTTTGCTATTTCCCCCATCCCCTCAAAATCGGCCCCCTTGAAGTCTGACACCCTTCTACCTGTTTCTACTCCCTCCTTGCCCATATTTATCGTGAACCATACTGAGTTGTGGTCACACCCCGCCAGCGAGTCCATCACCCCAGCTCCCTCAAACTCCCCATTAGCCAGCATGAGGTCTAGGGTGTTCCCTAACTTGGTTGGCTCATTGACCATTTGCAATAGGAAGCTGTTCTGGAAGGTGTCCAGAAGTACCTGCTCCCTTCTGTTTGTGGTGGTTGGGATACCCCAATCCACTCCTGGCAGGTTAAAGTCACCCACAATCACCATGCTGCCCTTCCCACAGGTCCTTCTGATCTGTCCCGCTAGTTCCCTGTCTAGCTCCTCTGTCTGAGAGGGTGACCTGTACACCACTCCCATCCTGAGAGTCCTATTTTTGGAATCCTGAAGCTGCATCCATAATGACTCCATACTGCCCTCTTCCCCCTCCTCGCAGGCACACTTCAGTCCTTCTCTCACATACAGCACCCCCCCCTTTCCCTTTTACCCTATCCCTGTGAAATATCCTATACCCTGGCACCACCGGGTCCCAGTCATGGTAAGGGGTGGCCCATGTTTCAGTGATTGCCGCCATGTCCACCTTCCCATCTGCCATGAGAGCCTGTAACTCTGCTGTTTTGTTCCCCAGGCTCCTAGCACTCAAGGTTACCATCTTCCACACCATTTCCTTCCCCCCCTCCCTACCTACTCTCCCTTTCTAGCATCCCCTCTTGAACCCTTCCTTAGTCCCTTACTGCTGGTATGGGGTGTAAGCTTGTTCAGCTTCCCTTCCTGTGGATCCTGCATGCCTCCTGCCCACTTGCCACCCCTGCTCCTACAGTAGCTTAACTTCCCTTCATTTGTTATGTATTCCCCCAGTCTCTGTTTCAGTACCCTCCTCCCTTCCCCTCCTCACTCAAGTGTAGCCTATCCTTAGCGTAGAGATCACTGTCCTCCCAGGTCCTTCCCCACTCCCCCACCAGCCAATACCCTTTGGACTTACACCAGTTTCTTAGCCACTTGTTAAATTCCTCTGTCCTCAGTTTCCTTTCAGTGCTCGCCTTGGGTACTGGAAGTACTTCCAAGAAGGCTACTGATATTCCTGACTCCTCACATATCAGCCCCAGCTCCTCAAATCTCCTCTGAACTACATCTATGTATTTCCCACCAGGTCATTTGTTCCCAAATGCAGAACTATATGAGGTTTTTCCTTACCCCTCCTAGCATACTTCAGAACAGATTGACCTACCCGTTCAGCTGTCATTCCTGGCATGGCCTCCACCCATATGCGACTATGCCTCTCCCCCTTGCTTCCCCATCTGACCCCTTTTAGTACTGAGTCTCCCAGCACTAAGATCCCACCCTCGTTTTGATGTTCCGCTCTTATTGGCCTCCCTTTATACCATCCCTTTATTCCCCAGTCCTCCTCCTCCTCCAGCACAGTTATTCCTCCTTCCACCCCTGTCGTAACATCCCTAGTCCCTATTTCCGCTCTGCTCTCCCTCCCCCTTTACCCACTGACTTTACCTCCCCCCTCCACAGGGCTCCACCTGCCTCCTCCCCTTGATGCATCCCTACCCTTTTCTTCTTATATCTCCCCTCCCCCTCCTCCTCCTCCTTCCCTTCCCCATAACCCCCCCTTACTCAACCTTTCCTTCTCATATCCCCCCAATCCCTTGTCCCTCCCCATTACTTTCTCTTCTGGCCTATTTTCAACTCCTCCACCGAGCACTCCACTGATCACATCCCCCATTCCTGCCAGTACTGCAAACCGATTTTTTGATGTCCCATCACTACTACTTATTTCCGTCTTCCTTCTGCTAGCCACCCAACCGCTGTTGACTCTGCAACTGTTAGATCCCTCTTTCCCTCCCCTCTTCCATTCTTCCCCTTTTCTGCCTTCATTCGCCCTCGTGACTGGGTCCCCCTGTCTCACTACCCCATCTGCCACCCTTTTCCATTCCTCCCCCCTCTCAATTTGATTTGTCCTCCCCCTTAGTTACCCTCCTACCATCCCCAGCTGTTGAGTTGTCCTCCACTGTAGCCTGCAGTCCCTTCCTTAGCTCCATTTATAAACAGCTGATCTCATTCCCAAGCTGACTTATTTGCTTGCAAACCAAACCTCCCCTACTCTCCCCACTTATTTTAAGAAAGATTGCCGCTCCACAGTTGTTGCAGCCCACCACCCTTTCTGTCTCTCATTTCGTCCACCAGCATCCTCCCTCCTTTTCAGTTGAAGGATGCCCATACATACCACCCCATGTCCCCTCCCATCCTCCTTTACCAGTTCTGTCCATGTTCCCCCAGCTACCCTATACCTTACCCCCTTGTAAAAGTTGGCCAACCAACAAAGTTTGCCCTACCAACAAAAGCAGTCTGCCCTTTAAACCCTGATTACAATTAAACAGCACAGCAAATACTATTGTATAATCACTGTGCAAAACATTTCAGTGCAGTCTGCCCCTCAAACACAACCAAAAGCAGTTTTCCCTTTAAATTCTGCTTTCAATTCAATAGTACAGCAAATACTATCTTAGAATCACTGTGTCAAGCATTTCAATATTGGGGTTCCCAGAATTGCTCTGATAAAATTGGGAAACAGAATTTCTGTTAGTGGCCACTCCCCTCCCTCTAAAGAAACTCTCTCCACCTCCTCTCCTTCCCTGTTGGTGGTAGCCTCCCCTGAGCATAGCCCCAGAGAGTCTATTTAATAACTGGAGGAGGTGAGGTGGGAGAAATTTTGTCCCAAGGTCTAGATTTGGGTCTCTGCTTTTATAGCAGAGGCCCAGTTTCAAACTTCGTGCCTTTTCTGTTGGCACTTTCCGATTGGCTCCCCTGCTAGAATGGAGCCCAGTCCCAAAAATGGGGGCCTTGTTGCTTCAGCTGCCCACAGTCTCCATGGCTATGGCTGCCCAGAATATCTGCGGCTACGGCCACCCAGAAACTCCGTGTCTATGGCCACCCAGAAACTAAGTGTCTATGGCCACCCAGAAACTCCGTGTCTATGGCCACCCAGGAACTCTGTGGCTGTGGCTGCCCAGACTCTGTGGCTTTAGCTGCCCAAGAACTCTGCGGCTACAGCCGCCAAGGAACTCTGCAGCTACAACCACCAACGAAATTTTACTGTAGCAGAACTGGATACATACCACTATCCAACGTGAAATAGTCCTTTTAGAAGCTGGTTTTCCTCTTCCCACTTCCCGATAGGTCAGGAACAGTTGCTGTCTGTCCTGCCTGTGGGCCTTGGTGTGGTCAAGGTAGTAACTCAGAGCTATCTTGACATCCAGGCTGTGAAACCTGTGTTCACCTGAGCTAGAGTGGTCAGTGAAGAACACTGGCAAGGTGATTGACTGGTTCAAATGGAAATCAGTGACTACTTTTGGAAGGAATTTCCTATTAGTCCCGAGGACCACTTTATCTCTGTGGAAAGAGATGTAGTTTAGCTCTGTACACAGGGCTTGTAGCTCACTAATCTGAATGGCTGAGGTAATAGCCACCAAGAAGACAGTTTTTCAAGTCATGAAAGTCAGATGTGCTGTATCCACAGGTTCTGATAATCGGACCCAATCGACTCAGGACACAGGCCTCCGGGAGAGAGCATCAGCATCTATATGGTTCAGACCAGCTCTATATTCGACAGTGTAGTTATAGGTGGACAATGCAGGGAGCCACCTATGGGCAGTGGCATCTAGCTTAGCTGAGGTCTGAACATACGTCAAGGGGTTACTATCAGTTTTCACCAATATCTTGGCTCCATACAAATAGTCATGGAATTGATCAACAATGGCCCACTTCAAAGCCAGAAACTCTAGTCTGTGCACTGGGTAGTTCTTTTCAGAAGGGGTCAAGCTGCGGCTGGCAAAAGCTAAAGGTCTCAGACCGTTTGGGTACTCCTGATACACTATGGACCCCAATCATTGCAGACTGGCATCAGTATGGAGAACATACAGCTTAGCAGGGTCAGCATAGGCCAGCACAGGGACATGGGTAAGTTGATATATGATCTCATGGAAAGCAGTCTCACAATCAGGAGTCCAGTGGGCCCCAAATACTTCACTTGGACAAAAATACACTCTTTCAGTCTCGAGGGACGCTGACTTTTTGTATTTTTTGTGGGTTGGTGGATACCCTTGTGTAAGGTTAAGCAGAGGGTGAATCACTCGTGAATAGTTTTTGATAAATCGACTATAATATCCGCAAAACCCCAGGAACCGCTGCAGCTCCTTCAAATTCTTGGGTTGAGGCCAAGTAGTCAAAGCTTCCACTTTGCTGGGATCAGTCTCTATGCCTTCAGTGGATACTGTATGCCCCACGTATTTTACAGAGGTTTAAAAAAACTGGCACTTATCTATAGATAATTTGAGGCCAAAGTCTTCCAGTCGATCCAGGACCTTGAACAACCTGCTTTCATGCTCTTCCAAGGAGCTGCCAAACACTATGACATCATTAAGGTAAACCAAACATTCGAGCAAATTCATGTCCCCCACTGCAAACTCCATCAAACGCTGGAAAGTAGCCGGAGCACCTGAAATTCCTTGGGGCATCCGCATAAACTCGTAGAAGCCTAGGTGGCAAATGAAAGCAGTCTTTTCTCGATCCTCTGGAGCCATCGAGATCTGGTAGTACCCACTGTGGAAGCCTAACACAGAGAACCATTTACTGCCATTGAGACAGTCCAAGGCGTCCTGTATGCGTGGCATGGTGTACTGGTCTGGGATGGTTCGCCAGTTTAGGGTACGGTAATCCACACACATCCGGACGGCACCATTCTTTTTTCTCACTACCACAATGGGGGAAGCATAGGGGCTTCTGAATTCTTGTATTACACCAGCAGCTAGCATCTCTTGCAGATGCCATCTCACATCATCTATATCAGTAGATGCCAGGCGTCGAGACCGCTCATGAAATGGCCTTTCATCATGCAGCTGGATATGGTGCTCATCTCCTTGCACACATCCTACATCCCATTCCTTTAAAGACAACACCTGGTCTCTCTCTGGGCAAGCTTCTCACTGATCCTCACTTTCCATTCAGCTGGCACCGGGGAGTCACCGAAATCAAACAAGTCAGGCATTACTCTGTCATCTCCTCCAAGAGTCTTATTGTGGGGCGAAACAGCAGTATCAATCAGCACAGTGTACCATAGCCAGGGTGCAGCCCCATTTCACTCAAATTTCTCGATCAGACACATTATGCACTTGGACCATTACCCTTCTGGCAAAGGCTTGGGCTCTAGCAGGTAAGATACTGGATTTAACCAGCAACCCCTCAGGCAACTTCCCCTCACTGGATGCATCCAGCATTAATATCTTATTCTTAACGTCTTTTTTAATCCAGACTTCCCCTTGCAAAACATACTGGGCATTTGGGGCTAGTAGCAAGGGTTCTGGATCCTTCTTCCAGATGACACCCACCGGGCCTTCAGGTTCCGCCTGGCCAACCTTTCTCTGGGTCTCATAGGCCTTCTGAATCAAGGCGGGTATTCTAAGAGCTCGCCCAGTCCTGGACATCTGTTTTTTGGAGCACAGCTGCCCTAAGCGACCAAACATGAGCATTGGTTCCAATTAACAAGGGCACCCCATCATACAACCCAGTGGGGGGGACATACTAGGGCCAATGTTTCCACTTGTTCATCCACCCCAGCCACAGAAGTAGGAAAAGACAACTAAATCCGTATACAGTATACCCAGAATAAGGGTAGGCCTTATCACTCAGCCCCCAAACATGTAGGCCATCCAAAGGTTGCAAAGGCACCTCAGGCAAGTGTTTCTGATACCAGTCCTGGAACATAATGGTCACCTGGGAGCCACTATCCAACACAGCCCGGGTGGGTATCCCATTCACTCTCACAGTGGCCTCCATCGAGGGCCCCACCACATCAGACCATTCGGGGGGCACAGTTTTGAAAGTGGCTTGGGCATTTCCCGGTCACAAAAACTCTTCCTAGGAGAGGTGGGTATAGGCCTTACCGCAATGCCAGACGATCAGCTTGCTGTTGACCCTCCTCAAATTCTCTGGTAACTGGCACTCAGTTTGAAAGTGTCCATCCTCTCCTCAACGGTAACAGAACTTAGTGTCTCGGGGGTCTTTACTGGGAGGGATATACCTTGCCTGCTGGGGGCCGTCCTGGGGTCGGGAGGGCTCCCCTGGGCTAGGTCGTTGATTTCTAGATAACTCTGGTTCCCCGAACTTAACAGGGTGGGCAGCAGTTTGCTTCAAGTCCCTCACCAGCTCTCGTAAATCTCTAATCTCAGCCCTCAAATCACTTTCTACCCGGGGATCCGAGGAAATAGCACACACCCCCACCCCACCCTGGGCCTCTGGTGGTTCAGGAGAAACATCAAGCCCTCTTGAAGGGTGGGCCTCATCTGATTCACTGGACTCAGGGGTTTGGCATAGATTGACAGCCCCCACATAGGGTTCCAACCCCTCTTCATCAGTCTCTACTTCTTGAATCTCCCTCATCAATTGACAGTACTCGGGAGGGGCAACCTGTCGGTCATGTAACTTAAGTTTTAACAATATCACACTGGAAAACCTAACGGATTTCAAAATATGGTCCAGCCTGACCTGGTTCAAGGCTGTGGCAGTTATCCCCCCCCTTTCGATAGGCTTTTTGCAAGGCTCTTTCCACCCTAGTGACAAAGGCGGACAATTTCTCATTCCTCCATTGTTTGGCAGATTTGAACTTCCATAATAAGTCTTCCCCAGTTTCTGTACTCCCAAACACCCCCTCTAAGGCAGAAAAGTACTCTACTGCAGTAGCTTCCGGGCTAGTAGCCCGCAAGAACCGAATGGCTTCTAAAGCTGGGCCCCGCAGGCTCTCC
Organism: Neoceratodus forsteri; assembly: GCA_016271365.2. Classification (NCBI taxonomy): domain Eukaryota; kingdom Metazoa; phylum Chordata; order Ceratodontiformes; family Ceratodontidae; genus Neoceratodus; species Neoceratodus forsteri. Next base: position 319,844,824 of record JADMNL010000023.1, read on the forward strand.
ATCAGTCTCTTTTGTTTCTCACCCTCAGAGTACTGCCACTCTTGCACCAGGGGGGTAGCATAGTCCATCCACGCCTCCAAATCATCTTCCCCCGAGGGCACCGGCACAGTACCAGAAAAAAAGTTTTAGTCTACATTAGGAATCAAGCTGTATAGGGGGAACAACTAGGGGAGGTGAAGCCAAGATAGAACTCTTGGGGGGCCTGGGAGAGGCACCTGAGGAGGCTTGGGGGTGGGTTCACTAGAGAGGAACAATGCCTGCAGTAACTCCTGGGTAGTCCTCCCCTCCACAGCTAGCAATTTAAGCAGTTTATCTTTAAAACTATTAGTCTTGGGGGACCCCCCGGGGGTGACTGACCCACTCCGGATGTGAATGACCCTCCGCCCCTGTTGGGCTCCTTCCGGGTAGATCACTGGGGGTACCCTCTCGGGGTCTATAGCCACGCTGCATAACAGTAACACCTGCAAGGTCCGGTCGAGTAGATCAGCCATGCGTCCCTTCACTTCTACCTTGCCTAAACACTTAACACACTCCACTGCAGAAATAAGGTCAGCGTTCATTGTCCCCAGAGGTACATCCAGTAGCAACACAATTTTCTGGGAATCCAACTCTTCTGCTTCACCCCACCCCATTAGTTTATGTGCCATCATCTTAATAGGGTCCAACTTAATCTTAGCCACAATATCCCCCTCCAACTTTTCTTTTAATTTAGCCATGTTGAGGTACTTCGTCCACTCGGCCACTAGGGGACGCTGATCCCAGCGGTGCCTCCAAAATGTAAACCCTAGGGGGTGCTATCCCAAGGGCTACTACCCCTGTCTGCTCTGTCGCTAACAGGTTGAGGGGCCTGGATCCGGTGGCGGGTGCCTCCACCCAGAGATTGGGATTGGTACAGTCTAATAAGACCAGGTCACAGCCCTCTGGGCCACTGCGACCCCCTTTTCTTCCCACTAGTGGCTCACCCAGGTGAACCCCGATGTCCCAGCCACATACACTTACCTCCAGGCTTGAACCAATCCACTTGCTCTGGGGACCCCCCTGAAAAGTAAGATGCTGTTACACAATAATCACAGTACAGTAATTCACCATAAACACACGGTTCAGCCAGTACACCTTTGCAAAACAACCACTCTGATTTATTTAGGGGGGGATAACAAGGACTGGGGCAATCAGGTCAATTAGCTTACCACTCTAATATGTATATATGTCTAGGGCACTGTGCACAGGCCTAACCTGTAAGTCAATGTCTCTGGGTACCCAGGCAATAAAAGGCTAGCCTCTCGATGCAGCTGGTTGGGGCCCTGACACAGAAACAAACATTTGATTCCTATGAAGATTAAATAGAGCCAGCAGACTCAGTTATTGTAGCCAGTATAGGAACCAGAAGATCTTGCCCTCACTAGGGACATTTGACAGGGAGCTACCCTGCTTTAGTACTCACGACTCCAGTAGAAAGAGCGCTCTTACACCACTCACGGGACCGAGCCTGGAATTCAAACACTTCTCCACACAGTTATATAAAAGGCAGAGGGGTACCATACCAGGCAGCTGCTGAATACCTCCTGATTGCTTTCACTGCAGACACTAGGCCAAACCGATGCAGCTTCACTTGTCCTGACAGACTGAGTGCGATTGAAGCAGATTCTCCAGTCCTCTACAGGGTGAGCCTCGAAGGTAGCTGCTCCCTTGCACAGCCTCCTCTGACCGCTGCCTAGCGGATTTAGTCTGGTTCTTGCTGGCATTCACAACCGCTGATTTCTGGCTGTCCACATGTGCTTCACGCGCAAAAACTCCACAGCGCAGAAGCCCAGAGCTCCTTCCTCCTTCACAACCACAGCATGTCTATCTCTTGGCAGTTAGAGCAAAACTCTCAATTCGGGCGCCACCCGATCCCATTGGTAGGCTACTGATGCCAGTCACTTATTTTGCCCCCCATTGGTGCAAAAAAGGCTCCAGGGTCCAGACTACATCTCCCAGCTGCCATATAGTCCCCTTTAGGCAGGCTCCCAGTGGGAGTCCCAACTCTAATTGGCTCCAGCGGTCTCCATTTCAAAGCCCCCCTTTCCCCAATTGGTCCATCTCCTCAGCTCGGGTCCAAAATGGAGGGGCTGCACACATAAAGTCTCAGCTGCAAATAAAGCAGGTTAAACAAGCTATATTTCTGCAATGGCACTACATATTTTTCCAGGACAGTTACATCTTCCAACCCAGCTCCCTTAGTGACTGCAGTAACGGAGCAATCTAAATATCCCCTTGAGTGGATCTGAGCAGTAAACCCACTGTCCCCATTTACAAACTAATAAAGCCTGCAAGCAGGCAGCTCTTAAAGAGACAGCGCCAGAGGCCTCAAAAGCACTCACAACACCCACAGTCAGTGGCATCTCGACGAACCCCAGTTAAACAGGGAGCCTTTAGGCAAGCTCCGGGAAGGTCTCCAGGAACCCCCATTTGCAGAGGGGTTACAAATGCATACAGGGTCCTCCCTGACTAATCCAGCACCAAGGCATCTACAGGCCTGCAGCAGAATTGGGGTAGCTGGTTGTTTTCCTGTGAGGCAAAAAGATCCATCTCTGGGGTGCTCCACTTCCGAAAGACCACCTCTAGCACCTGTCTGTTTAGAGACCACTTATGGTGGTTTTGGCTGATATTGCTGAGTGGATCCACCAGGGTGTTGTCCTTTCCTGGCAGATGAACGGCCAAGGACACCTGCAGGGAGTAAGCTAGACTCCATACTTTCATTGCCTCTGTACACACCAAGTTGGACCTTATTCCCCCTTGCTTGTTGATGTAGTACATTGTGGTGGTGTTGTCTGTCCTGACTTGTGCTATCTTGCCTGTTATCAGAGATGCAAAGTCCTGCAGGGCCAGAAACACTGCCCTGAGCTCCAACAGGTTTATGTGCAGGAGTGACTCTGCAGGGGACCATGTGCCATGAACTGTATGCTCTTCCAGATGTGCCCCCCACCCTTGGAGAGAAGCATCTGTTGTGAGGACCAGCACTGGGACTCCTTCTTGAATGTAACCTCTTCTCCAAGGTTGGCTCTTTCCTGCCACCACTACAGAGCCTGCAACAGAGTCCTTGTCACTAGCACCAGCTTTGAGAGTAAATCCTTCCATTGGCACCAATGTGTCCTGAGATGAAACTGAATGTCCCTCATCTGGAATCTGGAGCCCAGCAGTTACTGTGGCTGCAGCCATGTGGCCTAGTAACTGTAGGAAGTGCCTTGCTGGCCTAGGTGTGTTGAGAGAGAATGACCCTGAAATCTGCAGGATGCTGTCTACCCTGTCCTGGGGAGGAAGGCCCCTTCCTCTCAGAGAATCCAGCTCTGCTCCTGTGAAATTCAGTACTTGAACAAGCTGAAGTACTGACTTTTGAGCATTGATCAGGAACCCCAGGGAGTGAACGAGAGAGCATCTTTTACCTGTTGTGGTGATCTACAACTAGCCAGTCATCTAGCTAGGGGAACACTATGATGCCCTGCCATCTCAGGTATGCCATCACCACTGCCAAGCACTTTGTGAATGCCCTGGGAGTGGAGGTTAGGCTGAATGGCAGGGCTGGGATTTGGTAGTGACCCAAAGGTAACCTGAACCTGAGGTACTTTCTGTGGGATTCCCTGATGGGAATCTGGAAAAATGCATCTTTCAGATCCAATGATGCCAGCCAATCTCCTTGCTGAAGAGTGGGATGAATCATTGCCAAGGTTACTATTTTGAACTTTGGCTTTGCTAAGTGCTTGTTCAGAGCTCTCAGGTCAAAATGGGTCACCACTCCCCATGTTTCTTTAAGTTTAGGAAGTACCTGGAGGAGGACCCCTTACTCCTTTTGGAGGAGAGGCACAGGTTCCACTGCCTTTGACTGCAAAAGGTTGGACATTTCTGTTTCTAGAAGTGCCTTCTCTGTTGGGGAAGCTGGTCTGAAAAGACTTGACCTTAGTTTGGGGAATGACTTGACGTTGAGGGCTAGGCCCTGACTCACTTCTTCCAGGATCCACTTGTCTGTGGTAATGTTTTCCCAAGCCTGGAAATAGTGAGCCAGCATGCCCCATACTGGTAGAGGGAGGCAACCCTGGCAAGCATGTCAGGGGTTTTGTGTGGGTTGGGCTTTAGACTGGGAGGCCCGATCTCCACACCTAGAGCCCCTTCTGCCCCTGCCCCTGCCCCTGAAGTATCCTCTCTTCTGTTGATAGTCAGGGGTAGCCTGGTCCTGGAAAAATGGTCTGCTATAGGCTGACCTACCCCTACCTCCCCTTCCTTGTGGCCTATATGAGGTGGAGGGATTTTCCTTTACAGCATTACTTTTGTAGGTTATTTTGTACTCATCCATCTTTTTCATGTAAGTCTTTGTTTTGTCACTGAACAGAGTACTGTTGTCGCATGGAAAATCCATCGCTTTGGTTTGAGTATCCTGAGAAAGATTTGTGGCCCGAAGCCAGGCAAACCTTCTCAGTGCCACTGTCAGTGGCATCCATCTGGCAGCAGTATCACTGGCATCCACTGCCATATGAAACTGGTACTTTGTGGCCTCCAGTCCGCATCTGGCTGTTTCTGCAATGTCAGCAGTCAGTCCTTGAGGGGCTTTATCAGCTATTGCCCGCACTGAATTCCACAGTGTCTTCTGGTATTGGGCAGCATAGGCCATGTAATTTGCCTGTCTAATGGCTAGGGAGGCAGCCAAATACCCCTTCTTTGCCATGCTGTCCATTTTCCTGGAGTCCTTCTCTGGTGGATGAGATGACAGTGGGACCCTAGCCTTGTCACAAGCTGCAGCTTGGACCACCCCTTCATGGTCAGGATGGTATAAGAGAAACTCTGCCCCAATCAGTCTAGCTGATGCTCTTTATCAGCCTTTTTATCTATGGGCAAGACAGAATTTGGAGTTTCCAAGATTTTTAAAACCTGCTTCCTCAGAGATTTATTTATGGGGAGCAGTAACTGTTTGGTGGGTGTTAACCCTATCATGTCCAAACATTTTGCCTCCTCCTCATCCTCCATGGTTTCGTGGGTAGAGAGGTCAAGGGTTTCCACCATCTGTTTCACAAAAGTGTAGTGGGAGGAATAATCTTACAGTAAGCTGGGGCGGGGGAATCAAACTCTTGATCCAGAGAAACCTCCGGTTCTGTTGGTTCCCCTGTATCCTCCTCCTCTTCCTCCTTATATTCCTCATATGAAGGTTTCTGGGAGTATGTGCCCGAAAGTGGAACCGATAATGGAACCGCTAATCGTACCGATACAGGGACCGAGGGTTCTGCCAGTACCTGCTATGCTGGAACCGGGACAAAACCTTGTGAAGCAGCAGTTTGCAAAGCTTGCAATACCTTAAGAGCCTGTGCAACTGCTTCAGCTGATGGCATGGCCGGTTTGTCAACTGAGAGCTCTTTTGCTTTTTCAGCAGGAGGTATGGTTGTAACCCCTAGGTGGCGCTATCCCAAGGACTACTACCCCTGCCTGCTTGGCTAGTAGCAGGTTAAGGGGCCTGAGTTCTGAAACAGGTGCCTCCACCCAGAGGTAAGGGTTGGTAGTGGTCAAGCTAGCATGGGCACAGCCCTCTGGGACACTGTAACCCCCCCTCTTTCCTTACTAGTGGCCGGAACAATATACAATAATCATTTTCACAATACCCCCCCGATACACCACACAAGTACCCACACTGTTTGCACTTACCACCGGGGCTTTCCTCTGGCTCAGCCCTGGGGACCCCCTATAAAACAAGGTTATACACAGCAAAAAGCAGCAGTACAGTACTCTTGCACAAACTGGAACCACAGTCAGGGTAAATGTAAAAAGAGTTAGATCTGATTTATTTAAGGGACTTGAACAAGGGAAGGGTGTAATCAGGGTAATTTGCTTAAATGCTCTATCAGTCAAACAGTTATGCATGCATTCAGAGTCCCTAAGCAGTCACACCTTCTGGGTACCCAAGTGGAGAAGAGATGGGCTAGCCAGGACCGTTGCCCGGGGTAGGCCAGCGTCGCAGCTGGTTGGGGCCCTGTAATGGAAAAACAACATGCACAATGCACACTATCTGTAATCCAGAGCCAGATGGCTCAGTTCATGAAGAAAGAGAAACAACAAAGAAATCAGATGACACACATAGATTAAACTGTTGTTGCAGGGAGCTACCTTGATGGTTACTCACGATACCCAAGACTGGACACAGGCTGGATGGAAATAGAGACAGCAGGTGGTTGATCTGGAGTGCTAGGAGATGGAGGGCCCACACGAATTGCCAAGGCATCGTTCCTGTTCAAGTGTGGAGCAGGGGGCTGATCCCCAGGCAGGTCTCTTGTCGATGGCTTTCTCTGTGCAGCGGGTAGTCTGGCTGGGCCAGTGTGGCAAGGCCCTGGCCAAATGGAGACAAATTCAGATATAGTCCATTTTGGTCTGGATACAGCTTCCAGCAAGCAGAACACAGTTTACACAGTGGTGAACCAAATTACGACCCACTAACAACTCACAGCACATTTACATATAAGGAAACTCTACTGTACCAGGCAAATCGCTCTCCAGTCATGATCGCAGAGTCTCTGCACAAACTGGGGATTCAAAAGCAGATGGAAATCCTGACAGGCCGATCGCATGCAGCAAAATCTTCAGTCTTCTTCAGGTATGAGCCTGGTAAAGCAAGATGCTTGTATTTTGTGCTCACTGCTGCCTGTTGCATGACGTTCCTGCACCGAGACGATTTCCTTACACGCAGTCAAGGATTCTGCCAGTGTGAGAGACTGAGTTAATATCTGTCCTGGACTTTGCCATCAGTGTGTAGGGGACTCGGGGGAGCTGACTGAATTCAGCTTGCAGAGGAGGGGATTGTGGGGCTTTAAATTTCAGCGCCACTCACAAGCAGCTAGATGCTTGTATGTTGTGCTCACTGTTGCCTGCTGCATGACATTCCTGCACCGAAACGATTTTCCTACACGCAGTCAAGGATTCTACCAGTGTGAGAGACTGAGTTAATATCTGTCCTGAACTTTGCCATCAGTGTGTAGCGGGCTTGGGGGAGCTGATTGAACTCAGCTTGCAGAGGCAGGGATTGTGGGGCTTTAAATTTCAGCGCCGCACGGAAGCGCGAGCGATGGCGCGCCACTCCATATAAGAAAATGGCTTTGATGTGTAGTTGTCTTTAGCAACAGGTTAGGTAATAAAAGAGGCTCCGGAGAGTTATATTTACCTCAGTCTTATTGTCTGAGTCTATACTTCCTGGGGGATTGGGCTTTCTAAGCATTAAAGTATGATATGACTTAGCACCCATATATTAGTCCCTTTGTGTAATCAGAAGTTTAAGTGGGAATTGTCTTTTTTGTTAATTGCTATATCCATTGGTAGAAAGCTATAGTATTAGTTGGATATAGTTAATTATTTTAACTTTAGTATGATTAGGCTAGGTATGTGTTTTAGATTTATTTAATTTGTTTTATATTCATTTATAGTGTAAATTGCCTGTGTTTGTTTTATTTTTTCTTTTGGTGTGAAGGCTGAAATTGCTTAGATTGGTTAATTATTCTGCACTGTTCATTTACTGTTTAGTAATTTAGGTTTCATATTTAGTGATGTGCCGGGGGCTTGTGGGGGGGCCTGGGAGGGCTAGGATAGTGTACAGGGCATCCCTTCGGCATGATTTACGGCCCTTCACCTCCCTCACAGTTTCTGATACTACGGTTAGACGTTGCCGGAAGGTGGGGATTTGGAGGGGCCGGGGTGATCATAAGCAGTGGGGAGCCCCGTGCACAGTGGAGGGTGGTAGGATTGTGGTTGTCAGATCTACAAGGCACCCTGGGTTATGACGGGCACCAGGGAAAGGCCAAATATGTTTGGTACCTGTCCTCAGGGTATCTGCCAGACTGAGTGGTCAGGCAACCCAAGGGGCTGCATCACCCACCAATCCCCTGAGGGCAGTGCTATGCAATGCCAGATCAATTAGGAACAAGACCGCAATTATTGTGGACTTGGATTTCCTCAGTCGATCTGGCTTGCATTATGGAGACCTGGGCTGGGGATGATGCGGGCCCAGTTTTTGAGGCTGCCGTCCCGCCTAGGTATACAGTGGTGCACTGCCCCAGAGAGGAACTTAGGGGTGGTGGTGTAGCCATCTGTTTTAGAGCTGACTTGGCCTTCACCGTGCACCCAGTGGGAACTCCAGGTTCCTTTGAATGTGTGGTTGTTCGTGGGGTTCCGGGTGCAGGCTGCAGGATTCTCCTTATTTACCGCCCTCTGGGTACGGTGGGGACTTTCCTGCAGGAGGTTGCTGAATTAGTTGTCGGTGAAACATTGGAAACCCCCAGATGTATTGTTCTGGGTGATTTCAATGTTTGGGCTGACGATGAATCCTCCTGGCTTGGTCGCAACCTCCTCCAGACTATGTCATCTCTGGGCCTGACACAAGCTGTTTCTGCCGCGACACATCAGGATGGCCACATGTTGGACCTGGTGTTCTCAGTGGGGCTTGAAATAGATTAGCTCAAGATTGATCGGGTGGTTTGGTCCGATCATTGCACAATGCAGTTCATGTTCAGGGCTCTCACTGGATGCCCTCTACCTACTGAGATGATGAGCTGTCACCCTTTATGGGGACTGACCCCTGAGGGTTTTCTGGCAGAAGCAAATTTGTCTAGTGTGGGTGATGCATGCGTTACAGGCATTAGTGTTGGGGTTGACACCTATAAGAAAAAATTACTCACCTTAGTAATTGCTTTTCTTCTCATGGAGTCTTGCTATATTATAACAATAGCAGTCAGCCACTGCAGCTGAACTGCCCCGGAGAGGAAGGAGTTAACTCCAGAAGATCTGGAGTTCTACAGCGCGAGGGCGCTGTGCCCAAAGCTCTATCTGGCAGTTTCAAATGAAACTGTCAGATCTTCTGGCTAACATCAAGGGCCGGAAAGTCTGTGTGGAAAAAACTACACTAGCCCATGGCTACCTACTAGTAGTAATAACAACAATATAAAGAACCAAGAAACACTCAGAGCCATAATAACAAAAATTGATGGTATTATGGTTCGTTTTACCACCCTTGACAAGCACATATGAACCCCCTTCCCCCAAAGACTCAAGTCCAGGAAGGGGGCAATATAAATAACCTAAATGAAACAATCTAGATCCCTAACCCAAAGGAAAAGAGGGTAAGGGAAAAACTACAATGGCATGACACAGTGCTTGCACCAATTCGCCACCCCTACCCAAGTAGAAGTTCTGAGAGGGGCAGGAGGGAGGGTGGTTATAATATAGCAAGACTCCATGAGAAGAAAAGCAATTACTAAGGTGAGTAATTTTTCTTCAAACACCATGAAGTCTTGCTATATTATAACAATAGCAGATTACACAACAGTACCTCCATGGAGGAGGTCAGAACCTACTTAGGAAATGAGCTCTGAAGCACAGCTGTGCCAAACCGAGCATCTCTCCTGGACTGGACATCCAGGGAATAATGCTTGGTAAAGGTGTGAACTGTCTTCCAGGTAGCAGCTTGACAAATCTCCAGAATAGGGGATGTCTCTAGCAGCCGCTAGAGACGCAGCTGTACCCCTGGTGGAGTGGGCCCTCAATCCTGAGGGGGGTACTCTACCCAGTTTCTGATAACAGAATTGGATACAAGAAACAATCCACCTTGCAATTGTTCTCTTAGTGGCAGGTTTCCCTTTGCCAACCTCGACATAGGTAAGAAAGAGTTGGAGGGATTCGAACCTATGACCTCTGGTGCGCTCTAAATAGTAGCTTAAGGCTCTTTTGACATCCAGGCTATGCAGTCTCCTCTCACCTGAGGAAGAATGCTCAGTGAAAAATACTGGGAGAGAGATAGATTGATTCAGGTGGAAATCAGAAACCACCTTAGGCAAAAACTTTCTATTAGTCCTAAGGACTACCTTATCTCTATGGAAAGAGATAAAATCTTCTTCCACTGACAGGGCCTGTAGCTCACTTATGTCGTCTGGCAGAGGTGATAGCTACTAGGAGAAACAGTTTTCCAGTTAAATACTTGAGCTCTGCAGAAGACAGAGGCTCAAAGGGGTTATTAACTGAGCAATGCAAATATTCAGGTCCCAGGCGGAGCTGGTTCCCAAAGGAGGGTTAGTATGAAGTAACCTTTAAAAACTTGGAGAACACCGGGTGAGAAGAAAGGAGGCAGGCTTCCTGCTGACACAAAAGCAGAGACAGCTGCCAGATGAACCTTCAGGGTAGCTGGTCTAAGGCCTAGGGAATTCAGATGGACCAAATAGTCCAGTAGAATGGGAAGATCAGCAGATTCTGGGATAATCTGCCTCTCAGAGCACCAGATGGAAAAACCTCTTCCACTTAGAATTATAAGTGGCCCTAGTGGAAGGCTTCCTTGAAGCCTTTAAAATATCCATGACACCTTGAGAAAGGTGTAAGTAAGCAAATTCTAGCTCCTCAAGAGCCAAGCCTTGAGGTGGAGGGATTTGAGGTCCGGATACCACACTCTCCCCTGTGCACAGGCCAGTAAGTCGTGGACTCTGGGCAGGCTCAGGGCAGGAGTGAACTGCCAAGGACAGGAGCAGAGGGTACCAGGGCTGTCTGGCCCAATCTGGGAGCAATCAGAATCACTCTGCAAGGTTGAGATCTGATTTTTACTAGTACCCTGAAAAGGAGAGGAAGGGAAGGCATACAGGAACTTCCCTTTCCAGTCCAACAGAAAGGCGTCCAGAGGACTGAGCCCAGAACTGAGGCCTGCAACAGAAAAGAGGAAGTTGGTGGTTGTCTGGGGCTGCGAAAAGATCTATCTGAGGAGTGCCCCATCTGGCAAAGACAGACCCCAGCACTTGTGGATTCAGAGCCCATTCGTGATGGCCCTAAGAAATTCTGCTGAGGGCGTCCGCCAGGACATTGTCCTTCCCTGGGAGATGAACCGCTATCAGGGAGGTGTTCAGGAGTAAGCCAGAGACCACAACTTCATTGCTCGGTGCACAAGGCTGAAGACCGAGTGCCCTGCTTTGATGTACCACATTGTGGTGGTATTGTCTGTTCTGACTTGAACCACTTTGTTCTGGACAGAATCTGAAAACACCGAAGAGCTAAAAGACAGCTCTGAGTTCCAAAAGATTGATGTGGAGCAGAGACTCCTGAGGAGACCATACCCCTGAGTGGCAAGGTGCCCAGGTGAGCCCTCACCCTAACAGGGAGGCATCCGTGGTGAGGGTGAGGGTGAGAAAATGGAATGAAGGAGACCCCCTGTCTTAAATTGCTCTGGACCTGCCACCAGTGGAGGGCTAGGATCAGAGTTTGAGTAACTGGGACCAACTTGGTAAGGGGTCCTTCCTTTGAAACCAATAGGCCCTCAAATGGAACTGAATGTCCTCATCTGGAATCTTGCTCCTGCATGACAGCTGTGGAAGCAGCCATGTGCCCGAGGAGTTGCAGAAAATGCCTTGCTGGTCGAGAGACCCGCAGGGTAAAGGAGGATGCCAGGGTGATGAGTCTGTCCACCCTTTCTCAGGGAAGAAAAGCCCTGGCTAACCTTGTGTTCAATTCTGCGCCTATGAAAGTTAGGACCTGAACTGGTTCCAGAACTGACTTTGGTAAGTTTAGCAGGAATCCCAGGAAGTGAGAAGCTGCTGGGTGACTTGCAAGTGGGATTTCACCTGACCTGGAGACTGACCCACAATGAGCCAGTCGTCCAGGTAGGAAACACAGCAACCCCTTGCCTTCTAGCGAGCCACTACTACAGCAAGACATTTGTGAATACCCTTGGCGCAGAGGTAAGGCCGAAGGGCATTGCCCTGAACTGGTAGTGGCCTGAGGGCAGTTCGAACCTGAGGTACTTTGGTGAGAAGGCCTGATCAGAACATGAAAATAGGCATCCTTGAGGTCCAGGGAAGCTAGCCAGTCCCTGGCCTTAGGGAAGGCAATATCATTGCCAGAGTCAACATTTTGAACTTTGGTTTCAACAGATGCTTGTTCAAGTATCTTAAATCTAGAATGGCCGCCATTCTCCTGTCTTTCGGGTAAGAAAGTATCTTGAATAAAGCCCTTGCCCTGATGGCAAGGAGGAACCCTTTCCACTGCTTTGCAGTCCAGCAGAGCAGAAACCTCTGCTTCCAAAGCAAGGGCTTCTGAAGGATTTGCAGGTGGAAAATGCCTGGCTCTCATCTTTGGAAAGTGTTTGAAGCTGAGAACCAGACCCTGGCCTATTACCTCCAGAACCCATCTGTCCGTAGTTAGGGACAGCCAGTTCCGGCTGAAATAGGCCAACCTGCCCCCCACTGGTACAGGAGAATCGGCCCTGGGCACCCCATCAGGGTGCCTGCTTGCTAGCAGCAGCCTTAGGCTGAGGGGAGGGATGGTCTACTTGAGCCTCGTTACCCCTGCCTCTGAAGAAACCTCTTCAGAGACAGCAGAGGAGGCTTGAAAGTGGTAAAAAGGCCAGAAAGGCCTGCCCCTACCCTCTGGGAGCATGCCTTTGTGGCATGGCATGCTTCTCCTTAGCCTGGGCACTTTTGTAGGTAGTTCTGTATTCATCCATCTTTTCATATAGTTTTCTGTTTGCTCCCAAAGAGAATTTCCCACTAGGAAAATCCATAGCCTTTGACTGGGTATCTTGGGACAGATTAGTGCATCTGAGCCATGCCAACCTATGGGAAGCTACAGAAGTGGCCATGACCCTAGAAGAAACATCATTAACATCAACAGCAGTATGAAATTGAACTTTAGAGGCTTCAATGCCATCAGCAGCCACCTGTTCCAACTCACTAGCCAGCTGGCCATGGGCCTGCTTGGCTAACTACAATACTGTGTCCCACCTAGATTTCTGATATCTAGCTACATAAGCCATATAATTTGCCTGCCTGAGCCCCAAAGAAGCTGCCATATACTGTTTCTTAGCCATGGCATCAATCTTCCTGGAACCTTATCAGGAGGATGTGAGGCCAGAGGAATATTAGCCTTGTCACAGGCTGCAGCTTGTACCACACCTACATGACTACACTGCTCAGTAAGGAAGTCTGTATCCAAGCCTGACAAAGTATACCTTCTGTCCATTTTTTTATCTACAGGCGGGACAGAATGAGGATTTTTAAAAATCTTTGTTGTTTGCTTCCTAAATGACTTATGCAAAGGAATAGACAACCTCTAGACTCTGGAATATCCATCATTTCCACATAATCAGGCTCCTCTTGCTCATCCACAGCCTCCTCTAAAGGGAAGCTGGAGGGTTTCTGCAACCTTTTGTAAAAATAAAGAAATAAGGGGACTCAGGCAGAATAGGAGGAGATTCTAAAGGTCTGTCTGGAGAAATGTCGGTTCAATGGGCACGTCCAGACCCCCAGCCACACATATAATGATCAAATTCTCCTCCCCTCCTGTGGTTCATAAAAATCCTCAACTTCAAAATCCTGAACCACTGGGACTGAACGAACCAACCTTTTACCAGCTGTTGGTGGTTCTACAGATCCTGAGACAGTGACTGGACAATCTGAAAGGCTTTAGCTATCTCTGCAGCAGTTGGAGACACAATTTTGGACTCCAGACCTACTGATTTCCTTGTCTTTTACTTGGGACTGGTTCCTCTGAACCAGCCTTCCTTTGGCCCGAGGAAGTCTCGCCCTGGTCAGAGGGCACTCCCTCTGGTCCAGTGGGTACTGGACCGGGCTGGCCATCAGGGTCAGCGGACTTTTTGGCCTCTCATTCCCTGAGCCGGCCCAATCTCTTCTCCAGGGTGGCTGCAGGGAAATTTTTACACACCTGGCAGTCTGACAGGAGGTGGTCAGCCCCCAGACAATAAACACAAGTGGTGTGTGGGCCAGCCTTGGCAAAGGCGTCCCCACAGACATCACAGTGTTGAAACCCAGTGGGCCCGGTTTTTCTTTTGGGTTTCTCAGACATAATGCCAGCCTAACCAAAACTTGCCCTTTTGATGGCAGTGCCAGGCAAGACACCCTTATCGGTTCCTAACCGTGTCACGGGTATTTGAAAAAAACGTTATAATTCCGGTTTTTTTAGAACCGATAAGAACCGGGAACCGCACTCTAAAACCCACTGTACACTTTTAAAATACAGAAAAAACAAACCGATCGGTTCAAAACCGAACCGATAATTAATTTTCCACACAGACTTAAATTTTTGTACTTACGGTTTACCAGATAGAGCTTTAAAACCGAAATCGGTAAAATAATAACTTTTGCGGTTCAAATGAACCGAAAAATACTCGCTGAACCGAGAATGAACCGAGCTGAAGGAGCTGATCTCCGGAGCGACTGTTCAGTGAAGCGGAGTAAAGAATCTGACAGTTTCATTTGAAACTGCCAGATAGAGCTTTGGGCACAGCGCCCTCGCGCTGTAGAACTCCAGATCTTCTGGAGTTAACTCCTTCCTCTCCGGGGCAGTTCAGCTGCAGTGGCTGACTGCTATTGTTATAATATAGCAAGACTTCATGGTGTTTGAATAAGGTGCTATCTGACACCATTGAGTCCCTCGCACCTGTCCATGTACGACCCAAGTCTTCCTACCTGAGGTCCCCGTGATATGACAGGACCTTCAGGGAGATGAAGAGAAAGGGTTGGAGGTTAGAGCACTGCTGGAGAAGGTCCGGCCTGGAGGGGGACAAACTGGCCCTGCGTGTACATTATAATGCATACCAGGGGGCAATCAACCATAAGAAGGCAGTGTTCCTGTCCAGGGAGATTGCTGCTGGGAAGAACCGACCAGCTATACTTTTTCGGACTGTGGACAGGCTGCTTCATCCTGCTTGTCTACAGCCGAAAAAGGTTTTACTAATGCTGAGTGCGAATAGTTTGCTTGGTTCTTCTCGGACAGAGTGTCCGCTATCCGGCAGGTGGTTTCTTCAGTCAGCAATGCCATAGCTGGCAGTGGTCGCCTGAAGTGTTCTGAGTACACTCCGCCTGGTTGGGGGGAGTTTAGACCAGTAGAGGTTAGTGAGATCATTGGGGTGGCAACCAATCTGAAGCACACTTTTTGTGAACTGAACCCGGTGCCAACATGTTTCTTAATGAGATGTATTGACACCGTTGGCCCGGTATTTGCTCTGATTGTCCAGTGTTCCATATCCGAGGGGGTTTTCCCTGATGCCTTGAAGGAGGCATTGGTGAGACCCCTCTTAAAGAAACCATCATTGGACCCGGAGGTCAGGGCAAATTACCGACCTATCTCTAACCTTCCTTTTTTGGCAAAGGTAGTAGAGAAGGTAGTGGCGCTTCAGTTGGAAGAGCACCTCGTGACTCATGAGTTGTACGAACCTTTCCAATCAGGGTTTCAGACTAGGCATAGCACAGAAGCCACACTTGTTCAGGTGTTGAATGATGTCCTCAGGGCAAGAGATCAAGGGGATAAGACAATTCTTGTTCTCCTGGATCTCTCTTCAGCATTTGACACTGTGGATCATTGTGTGTTGCTTAACCGTCTTAGAGAGCTCTGTGGATTCACCGGTACTGTCATCAACTGGTTTGAGTCCTTTCTTACTAATAGGAGGCAATGGGTTGTGATGGGAAATTCCTCCTCAACCCCTAGCCTCCTATCTTGCAGAGTTCCTCAGGGATCGGTACTAGCCCCAATGTTGTTCGCAGTGTAAATGTTACCCCTGGGAGGGCTCATTAGGAAGTGTGGCTTGGGTTTTCATTGCTATGCTGATGATACCCATCTATACCTTTCCTTTGCCCCAGGAACATCCAATGCAGTGGACGTACTAAACAGCTGTCTTGCTGAGATTAACGACTGGATGCCCTCCAGCTGGTTGCAACTGAACCTCGATATGATGGAGGTATTGGTGGTGGAGTTGAACAGAGTGCGTGATAGGATGGCCTCTGAATCAGTGACTGGACTTGTTCTGGGATCTGTTTCACTGAAGGCCTCCTCTTGGGTGTGTAATCTTGGTGTCATTCTGTATAGGAATTTGACCATGGAGGCACAAATATCCTCCATGGTCCACTCCTGTTTTTTCCATCTCAGAAATGTCACCAAGATAAAGCCCCTTGTTCCGCAACTGGACTTCCCCACCTTGATACATGCCTTAGTTACATCAGTGCTTGACTGCTGTAATGCGCTCTACCTTGGGGTCACAGAAGGGTCTCTCCACAGACTGCAGCTAGTGCAGAACGCAGCTGCCTGGTTACTTACTAGGCAGCAGAAATTTTGCCATATTACACCAGTACTGCGTGACCTGCACTGACTGCCGGTTAGGTGGAGGATATTTTTTAAGGTGGGTCTTCTCACCTATAAGGCCCTACATGGGCAGGGCCCTGGTTATCTGTCAGACCTTCTTGTACCTTCCCTCTCTGTCTGCCCCCTACGTTCCTCCTGTAGGGGGCCCCCTGGCGATTCCTAGGACAAGGCTGGGATCGGCTGGCAGCAGAGCTTTTAGTGTTGCCCCCCCCCGTCCTTTGGAATTCGCTGCCCCCTGGGGTTAAGAGGGCCCCTACCTTGGAGGTATTCAAGGCCCACCTTAAGGCCCTCCTATTTTCCCAGGCATTTCAGGAATTAATTATTAATTTTTGACTGAGTATGTGTGATGTTTACATGATGTGTTATTATTCTGTACTCTTTTCTTTTGTATATTACTCTGAAACATGGAAACATAGAATTTGACGGCAGATAAGGACCACATGGCCCACCCAGTCTGCCCATTTCTCTACCTAATGGATAAGCTGCAGATCCTAGTTAACCAGCAGCCTACTTTTTCCTACCCCAACCCCCTAGAATTGCCTTATGACTGTCCCATGCATGCTTGAATTCCACCGCTGTTTTTGACTCCACAACCTCCTCCGGAAGGCCGTTCCATGCATCCACAACCCTCTCTGTGAAAAAATACTTCCTTACATTACCTCTGAGCCGCCCCCTCTATCTTCAAATTGTGCCCCCTTGTTCTTACGCACCTCTTTTTCTGAAACATGCTATCCTCTTGGACTTTGTTGATTCCCTTGAGGTACTTGAAAGTTTCTATCATGTCTCCCCCACCCTCTTTTCCTCGAGGCTATACATATTAAGCTCCTTAAGTCTCTCTTCATATGTCTTCCGGTGCAGACCCTGCACCATTTTAGTTGCCCTCCTCTGGACAGCTTCCATCCTGTCTATATCTTTGCAGAGATTGGGTCTCCAGAACTGCACACAGTACTCCAGATGGGTTCTCACCAGCTGTCTGTACAGAGGGATAACAACTTCCTGTTTTCTACTGGTGATGCCCTTCCTATGCATCCCAGTATCCCCCCAGCCCTCCTACTGCCCTCTCACATTGCTTGCCCACCTTTAGGTCATCTGATTTGACTACCCCAGGTCCCTTTCCATTTTTGTTGTTGTTAGTATCTCACCCCCCATTGTGTACTCTTCCCCTGGGTTTCTGTTTCCCAGGTGCACTACCTTGCACTTCTTAGCATTGAATCTAAGCTGCCATACATTTGACCATTCCTCTAACCTTGCCAAGTCCCTTGTCATCCTTTCCACCCCAACTTGTGCATCAACTCTGTTGCAGATCTTTGTGTCATCTGCAAAGAGACATACTCTTTTCCTTCCAGTCCCTCTGCAATGTCACTTATAAAGACATTGAAGAGGACTGGTCCTAATACTGAACCCTGCGGTACCCCACTAGTAACCCCAATTTCTTCAGAGTGGACTCCAT
Organism: Neoceratodus forsteri; assembly: GCA_016271365.2. Lineage (NCBI taxonomy): Eukaryota > Metazoa > Chordata > Ceratodontiformes > Ceratodontidae > Neoceratodus > Neoceratodus forsteri. The sequence goes on from JADMNL010000023.1 coordinate 319,862,399, forward strand.
TTACTATTACCCTCTGTGTCCTATTCTCCAGCCAATTCTTTACCCAGGCTATCATCTTGGGACCCACTCCCAGGCTGGCTAACCTGTATATTAATCTTTTTGTGTGGGACTGTGTCAAATGCCTTGCTAAAGTCTAGGTAGACCATGTCCACAGCCCCTCCCTGATCTACTACTTTGGTCACCCAGTCAAAGAAATCTATTAGATTCGTCTGGCATGACCTTCCCGCTGTGAATCCTTGCTGCCTTGGGTCCTGTGCCCCTCTGGCCTCTAGGTACTTGACAGTTCTTTCCTTCAGAAGTGATTCCATCATTTTCCCTATCACTGAGGTTAAACTAACAGGTCCGTAGTTTCCCACTTCTGCCCTGCTCCCACTTTTGTGAAGTGGAATCACATCTGCCCTCCTCCAGTCCTCAGGTACCACCCCATCCTCCCATGATTTGTTAAAGAAGGTAGTCAGTGGTGTCACTAGTTCTACCCTTAGTTCTTTTAGAATTCTAGGATGAATCCCATCAGGCCCCATTGCTTTGTCCACCTTCAGTTTTAAGAGTTCTTTCAGAACCCTTTCTTTTGTAAATGGGCTGGTATCAACTTCTGTATCCAGAGTGTTTCTATTGTTTGGTTTAGGTACCTCCCTCTTCATTTGTAAATATTGAGCAAAAATATTTGTTTAGTATCTCTGCCTTTTCACCGTCACCGTCCTGCCCCCCCTTTATTAAGCCTTACTATCCCTCCCTTGGTCTTCCTACGCTCCCTGATGTACCTATAAAAGGTTTTATCCCCCTTGAAGTTGTGTTTTATCTATTTGAACAGCGCCCAGAGCCTCTGGGATTGGGCTTTTTTAAATAAATGTGCCTTGCATTGCCTAAAAACTCTGTGGCTTACTTTGTTCTCACAAACTCGGATTTAGTCTGAAATAATTCTCTTTTCTCCCTCTCAGAGGCAGCAGGCAGACATGCAGGCCACGACTCAGCCCTTTCCACAGTTCTCCCGCTCGAAACTACTCAGATGACTGCTTGACTGTCTCAAGGTGTTGCTTCTTCAGTTCCCAACTAAGATCTGACTCAACTGCCAGCAAGCCTGGGGCTTTCCCCAGAATCCAAAAGGTTTGGTTGGCTGATCTGTCTCTCAGTCACAACAAAGGCTCCCCCTTCAGGTGCAAAAAGGTGCCAAAAGCCCAAAACTATAATTCCTACAGATTTTGACTCCAGACCGCTCCTGTAGTCCGGCTCCATTTTAGGTCCCACCAGAAATGATTGATCCAATTCACGGTCCCGGGCCAAATGGTGAGGATAAATAAGACAGTCCTTGCTGCAAAGAAGGCAGGTTAGACAAACTACATTATCATTATCACTCTAATAGGTTTTCAGCAAACAGTTACATCTTCTAACAGAGCTCCCTCTGCGCAATTAACGATGGCAGAAACGGAGCGATTACCAGGCAGCCCGGGCGGGACTCGAGCATGACAACACTCAGTCCCCTCCCAGATTAATCACCACTGCAAATCTAGGCAGCCCTTAAAGAGGCAGTACACAGGCACTCTCTGGCAATAACATTTAACTGCTAAAACGCAGGACACCAGCCTGGCAGTGAGCATTTAGGCAAGCTCGAGGAAGATTTTTCGGGAACCCCCATTCATAAAGGGATTACACAGTGACATGTTTTTCTTTATGTTCTTTCTTTGCCAGAACTGATTCCGTGGTCAATTCCCCAGTATGTTTTGGTTTAGAGGACTCACTCTTCTCCAAAGAAGTCTGTTCCGATTCCTTGGCTTTGTCTTTTTTTGAAGAAGAAGGACTCGCTTCCTTAGTGGACGGGTCAGAAAGAGCTGCAAGAGTAGACATCCTCTTTTTAAACCGTTCAGCTCTCAATGGTTTTAGTACAAAAAGTTTTACATATGTCACAGTCTGCCTGAAAGTGTGAAGTGCCCAAGCAAAATAAGCACAGTTCATGTTTGTCAGCCTTGGCAAACACCTCCCCACACTTTGGACAATTTTTAAAATCAGTAGGGCCTGTTCTCTTTTTCGTCCTATCTGACATAGCCACTCACACTTATTTATTCAAAGTGGTGAACTTAAAGTTGGTTCCCAAACTGAAATTTTAAACATGAAGTAAACAAAAGTCGGTTCCAGTCAGACCCACTACAGCAGAAATAGTCAGTCCACAATGGGGAAGAAACCACAGTCTGACAAAAAAGTTAAAAAAAAAACAATCTTGCAAAATGGAACAGGTTCCAAAATTAAGTTAAATACACCAGAATTTAAAAGAAATAGACAAGAGTCTACCAGTTCCTCGACAGTTACTCGGAACCGCCGAGGAACCACGAACTGAAGGAAAAAAACAACTAAAATTAACACTGCTAAATAAAAATCTATCAAATACGGGCAGCAAATAAAGTTAGAAATAAAGCGATTTACTTTCCCACAGAAAATAAATAAAAGTCAGTCAAGCTGAGGAGCGATCTCCGAGGCACCTTACTTAAGCAGGTGGAGAACTGAATCCGAGCATTATAGAATGCAGCGGTTGGTAAGGGCAGCAGTTTGAATGGTGGCAGGAGCCAATAGATGTTCCATCATTTGCATATGTTCCATTTCTCCGGGGCAGCTCAACACAGGAGGCTGACTGCAATATTTAATCATATTGAAGAATTCCTGCGATTAGAAAGCTGCTTGCTAATATTTGTAATGGACCCTGCTTTAACAGGAGTTTCTCAAGTTTGATGTGTAAGGGAAAAAAAACATTTGAAAATGAGGCTGCTCAAATTTGGTGTTCTTACAGTATGTACTTATTGAAGAAAAAATGGCTTAAAGTCAACTGAAATAGAAAACCAAACATTACATACCGTACTATTTTCTGAGAACATGTGTTATCTTTGGAAACCCTCTCCTAAGGTAAGTCATAGCACAGAGTTTCATACTTTTTCAGCATTACTGTAGATTACGTAACTATGTGTAATGGTAGGAATAAGACAGTGTAATGTAACCCCCCTGCAAATGGGGGTTCCCAAAAGACTTCCAGGAGCTTGCTTGAATGCTCCAAGCCTGAATGGTGTTTGGCATTTAAGCCATTTATCAGTGAGTGTTTTAGAGCCTCTGGTACTGTCCTCTTTAAGACTGTCTGCTTGCAGACATAATTAGTTTGTATGGGGGGACTGTGTGCTTCTCTGAGTACCACTCGAGCTGCTGCCAATTCACTTCATTTTGCAGTCACTAGGAGTGCAAGGGAACCTATCTGAAAGATGTAACTGTTTGCCAGAAATTATTTAGAGTAATAATGAAATTACAGTTTGTCTAACCTGCTTTCTTTGCAGTCAGAACTGTGTCTGCTAGTTCCCCATTCTAGTTTTGAACTGCTGAACTGGACCAATCAGTGTGGGGTAAGCTAGCTCTAAAATGGTGCCTTGGACGAATCAGAACTTGGACTCATAATCTGAGCCAGCCACAAGAGGATTGTATGGGCAGTGACTCTGGGAGATGTAGTTTAGACTTCAGTGCCTTTTGGACCAACAGCAGCAGTCTATTGTGAGTGACAGCCAATCCAGTCAAGAACTGGGAGGAACTCAAAGGAAATGCCCGTTTTGTCCGGTTGGAGTTTGAGTTGAGCTTTGGCAGTGAAGGAAGGAAGGAGCCCTGTGCTTTTCAGTGTGCAGTTTTAGTCAAAAACATGTGTAAAGCCCAGAGTTCCAGGTCTGCAGCTTGTTAGGACTGAATCGTCCTGTGAAAAGAATCAAAGGATCTCTGAAGAGTAGAAACCAGGCTCACCTGTAGAAGACTGGAAGAATTGCAGAAAATTGCACTCGGTCTGTCAGGAACTGAATCTGCTGTGTGTTCTCGGGTATTGTGCAGTAATTCCGATCGGGATACAGATGCAGCCTGCCTGGTATAGTGCTTTCTTTTATATAAATGTGTGAAGAGGTTTGTGTACCTCAAGTGAGCCCTGCTGACATTGAAGGACCCTATCTTATTTGGAGGTCGTAGTACTAATTCAGGGTAGCTCTCCTGTTGAATTGCCACATTAAATCCAAATGGAATTACTGTACTGCTGACTGTTTAATTCTCCTTTTCTCTGTGTGAAAAGGCCCTACCAGCTGCCACGGTTTGGACTAGCCACTAGGGCTTGGGTACCCAGGGACAGTAACTGATAGGGATAGGCCTGGTGCACAGAGCCATAGGTAGATTATTAGAGTGATAAGCTAATTAACCTGATTTCCCTGTCCTTGTTATATCCCCTAAATAAATCAGAGCTGCTTGTTTCAGCAAAGTTATACTGCCTGAGGTATTTGTCTATGTTAAAGTACTGTACTGTGATTGTTGCACTGTATCTCATTTCACAGGAGGTCCCAGTGCGGAACCAGACCTGGGGGTAAGTGTATACTGTGAAGGTAATTCTGATATATTGTGTGGGCCACTAGTGGGAAGAAAGGGGTTGCAGTGTCCCAGAGGGCTGTGACCAAGATTAGTTTAACTATTGCAAACCCTGACCTCTGGGTGGAGCACCCGCCATTGGATCAGGCCCCTCAACCTGTTAGTGGCAAATCAGGCAGGGTAGTAGCCCCTGGGATAGCCCATCTAGGGTTGACATCTGGAGGCTCACCGCTGGGATTGTGTGTCCTCTAGTGGCCATATTTACTGAACCACTGTTAAGAAAAATGGGTACCCGACAGAAGTGGCTGTGCACCGGCTGGTGGAGTGGTGTACTGGGAGGAGATCGACCCCAAAATGCTATGCTTATCCTGGACATCCCCTGGGTATCAATACGGACACTGTGCAGGAGTACTTTCCAAGGTGGAAGGTTTACAAAACCCTGTGGTGGTGGGTCGGCATGCTAATCTGCTCACCCACACTTTCCTGGCCCTAGTAGAGTTTAAGGATCCCATAGATAGCTCCAAAGTGCCACAGACCATTACCCCAGAGGGAGCCCTCACTGCTTGGAGAGTGATAACTAAGGACAGTAAAGACCCGGGGGGGAATCAGCCCCCACCACTATCTGAAACTTTTGAGGAGAAATTTGCTGAATGGTTGCTGGGAGAGGGGAAAACTGTGGAGGACTTGAAGAAACTATTCTTGCCACCTGGGGGTGTTCCTCCCCCAACACCCTCTCCTGCTCCAGTGCCCGTAATGGTGGCTGAACCAATGCAAACTCCTATTTCTGCACCTGCCATTAGTCACGACTCTTACCGAAGGTTGAGGATCTTCTCTGGCACCCTCCCCACCCCCAAGGGAGGATGACTGGGAGACCTGGATAGACTATGTTGCCCCCCAAGTGCTAGAATGGCAATGCTCGGAAGGCGAAAAGCGAAAGGGTTAGTGAGAGCCTCCGAGGTCCTGCCCTGGCTACCATCCGTGCTAAACGAGCCAGTAACCCTGAAGCGACTGCACAGGCCTATCTTGAGGCCTTGGAGAATGTGTATGGAGCCCAGATTCTGATGAGGACCCATGGTGGAGAGTAAGAAATGCACAACAGTACCAAGGGAGTTGTTGTCTGTGTATGTCTCGCTGGAAAAATTGTTGCAAGAATGCCTCAGAAAGGGTAGTTTGCCAGCGATTGAACTGGACCGAACCAGACTGGACAGAATCCTAAGTCCCCCCTTCTCAGAACTGCTGTTGCTTCAGTTCGCCTGGCGAATCGACTGAAATCACCACTCCTATGATGAGTTAATGAGAGAAATCGGGAGTTGAGAAAAGGCGACCTCGGGAGGTACCTGCACCAACAGCTGTGGCTACGCACCGAGTGACTGAGGGTGACCCATCAAGTGAAGTTCAGGGCAGAGGTTGACAGTCAAATGGTGCTCTGACAAGGAAAAAAGATATGCCACAATGGGGCAAACTGTTGAGAGAGATCCGGGAATTCAAAAACAGTCCTTTATGAAGGCCACGCCTGCAAGTACGGGCCCTGACCTATATCCGACTGCATCTGCTAGGGGGTGGGGTACCCACCCATGTATCTCCTGCTGATAACAGCTCCAAACTCAATTCCTTGACCATGGAAGTGGAGAAACTGACGAGATGTCTCCAAATGCTTATCACGCCAGAACAGAGATGGCACCCAGGTTTCCAGTTGTAATACCCCGCCCTGGCTCCCAGTGTGGCGCCTCGACCAGCTCAAACTCCAGAAAGTATGTTTTGCTATAATTGTGGGAAAGATGGGCACATGAAAAGGAATGCCAGTCCCAAAAGACACTGACAAAGTTGCATATAGGCTACAAGGAGAGCTTCGGAGAAGAAATCAGTGGTTAAGAGGTGCACGACATGATCCCAGTGAGGGCACCAAAATGCTAATCACGTCCTTTTGTGGCAAGGTCAGTTGCCCAGGCCCCCACTACACGCCTCTCCAGACTGGTCCAGAATAGTGGGTCCCTCCATGGAGACCACTGTAAAGGTGAATGGAGTATCAAGAGCTGTGATGAGACAGTGGCTCCCAAGTGACAATTATGTTCCAGGATTGGTATCAGAAGCATTTGTCAGACGTACCTACAACCATTAGAAGGACTGCATGTATGGGTGAAGTGAGAAGGCCTACCCTATTCCGGTATATCCAATTTGGCTGTCTTCCCCACCTCCGTGGCTGGAGTGGCGAACAAGTAGAGACCCTAGCCTTAGTGTGTCCCCCACTGGACTGTATAGGATGGTGTCCCTTTGTTGATTGGAACAAATGCTCATATGTTCGGAAGGCTGGCACAGTTGTGTTATGAAAAACAGGGTCAAAGACAAGTAGAGCTTTAAGAGTTCCGGCTTTAATTAAGAAGGCCTATGAGGCACAGAGAGATGCTGAAAAAACAGAACCAGAGGAACCGGTCGGAATTGTAGGAAGAAGGATCACGATGCTCTGATCCTGGCCAAATGCTCGAGTGTACCTTACAGGGAGAGGTCCAGTATCAGAAAAGGATGTTAAGAATAAAATATTAATGTTGGATGCACCAGGCGATGGAAAATTGCCAGAGGGACTGCTGGTCAAGCCTAGTATTTTGCCCGCTAGAGCCCATGCTTATGCCAGAAGGGTAATGGTCCAAGTTCATAATGTGTCTGAAAGAGACATTCGAGTAAACAGAGGTTGCATCCTGGCTAATGTGCATTGTGCAGACACTGCAGTGCTACCAACAGCAAGAGTTCAAGGGAAGAATGACAGGTAGCATACAGCTTGTTTGATTTGACTCCCGCTGCCAGCTGAATGGAAAGTGAGGATCAGTGAGAAGCTTGCCCAGAGAGACCAGGTGTTTTCTTTAAAGGAATGGGATGTAGGATGTGCAAGGAGCTGAGCACAATATCCGGCTGCATGACGAAAGACCATTTCCGTGAGAGGTCTCACGCTGGCACCTGCTGACATAGATGATGTGAGACGGCATCTGCAAGAGATGTTAGCTGCTGGTGTAATACAAGAATCCAGAAGCCCTTATGCTTCCCCATTGTGGTAGTGAGGAAAAAGAATGGAACAGTAAGGATGTGTGTGGATTATCGCACTTAAACCCGCGGACTATCCCTGATCAGTACACAATGCCCCGCATTCAGGATGCTTGGACTGCCTAAACGGGAGCAAGTGGTTCTCTGTGCTGGATCTCCGCAGTGGGTACTACCAGATCCCGATGGCCCCAGAGGACCGAGGAGAAGACTGCCTTATCTGTCCGCCTGCGCTTCTATGAATTCATGAGGGATGCCTCAAGGATTTCAGGTGCCCCAGCCACTTTTCAACGATTGATGGAGCGTGCAGTGGGGACATGAACTTACTAGAGTGCCTGGTATACCTAGATGATGTTATTGTGTTTGGCAGCTCACTGGAGGAACATGAAAGCAGATTATTTAAGGTATTGGACCGACTGGAGGACTTTGGCCTTAAACTGTCCATTGATAAGTGTCAATTCTTTCAAACATCAGTAAAGTATGTGGGACACATAGTATCCACCGAGGGAATAGAGACCGACCCAAGTAAAGTTGAGGCCTTGACCACCTGGCCACAGCCCAAAATCTAAAAGAACTGCAAAGATTCCGGGATTCTGTGGTTATTATCAGCTTCATCAAGGACTATTCAAGAGTGATCCGCCCTTTACTTAACCTTACTCAAGGGTATCCCCCAACCCACAAAAAATACCAAAAGTCAGCGTCCCTCAAGACTGAAAGAGTGTATTTTCATCCAAGTGAAGTATTTGGGGCCCGCTGGACTCCTGATTGTGAGACTGCTTTTCATGAGATCATATATCAACTTACCCATGCTCCAGTGCTGGCCTATGCCGATCCAAGAAAACCTTACGTCCTGCACACTGATGCTAGCTTGCAGGGTTGAGGGGCTGTGTTGTACCAAGAGCACGAGAATGGCCTGAGACCAGTGGCCTTTGCCAGTAGAAGCCTGACCCCATCCGAAAAGAACTATCCTGTACATAAGTTAGAGTTCCTAGCTTTGAAGTGGGCTATTGTTGACCAATTCCATGAGTACTTGTATGGGGCTAAAATACTAGTAAAAACTGACAATAATCCTTTGACCTATGTGAAGACCTCAGCTGTTGGATGCCACTGGCCATAGGTGGCTTTCTGCATTATCTACATATGACTATGCTCTCGAACAGAGCAGGTCTGAACCACATAGATGCTGATGCTCTCCCGGAGGCCTGTTCCCAGAATGATTGGGTCCGATTGGCAGAACCTGACATTCGGGCACTCTGCCGAAGTTTGACAGGGAGGAACAAATGTCCACGGACGAGTGGACTGCATGGTGATTGCTTGGGAGCCTCTGAATATGCATACCTGCTGCTTATTGCCACTTTTCTGCAATAGACATTGGTGCACTGCCTCAGCTGGACAATGACAGTATTCAAGTGGCTCAAACTCACGGATCCCATGATCAAAGCAGCTTTAGAAGCCCTCTATGCAGGAAAAGATGTGTCCAAATTACGCCTCCACTGATTTGAGAACTGCACTGTTATACAAAGAAGGTCCTAAGTTGAAACTGATCAATAAACTGTTATACAGAGAAACAGTAGACAGAGGGGACAAGTAGACAAACAACAACTAGTGCTGCCCACTGCCTTTCGAGACTCAGTACTGAGGTCCTTGCACAACCACATGAGGCACCCTGGTATAGACAGAACACTTGACTTGATGAGATCCAGATTCTATTGGCCTAAGATGGGGCTGATGTGGAGCAACACATTCGAACTTGTAGTCGCTGCTTACAGAGGAAAGCTTTGCCCCAGAGGGCTGCCCCTATGTTAACATCACCACCAGTGCACCCATGGAGCTGGTCTGTATTGATTTTCTGAGTTTGGAGTCAGATCAAAGAAATATCAGAATGTGCTGGTGGTCACTGACCATTTCACGAGATATGCCAGCTTTCCCCACCAAAGACCAGAAAGCATCCACTGTGGCCAAAGTACTTGTAGAAAACTTTTTGTTCACTATGGGGCTCCACAAAGAATCCATTCTGATCAAGGGAGAGACTTTGAGAGTAAGTCTGATCAAAGAGATGCTTTCTCTGTGGGGAGTGCGAAAGTCCAGAACCACTCCTTACCACCCCAGGGGACCCACAGCCTGAACGTTTTCAACCGGACTTTGCTAGATATGCTAGCACCCTGCACCCAAAGGACAAGCCTAGATGGAGCCAACAAATTAGCACCCTGGTACATGCTTATAACTGCACCAAAAGTGATGCCACTGGATTCTCCCCTACCCTGATGTTTGGAAGAGAAGCTCGACTACCAGTAGATGTGTGTTTTGGTCTCTCCTGATGGGGTTCAAGCTGACAACTATTTACAGTATGTGCAATTAAAGGCCCAGCTAACTCATGCGCACTAACTGGCTCAAACCATGGCTGCCAAAAGAAATCTGGCCAACAAAGAAAGTATGATAAAAGGTGAAAGCACAGGAACTCCAGGAGGAGATCGGGTATTGCTAAAAATCTGGGACTGCATGGCAAGCACAAGATTGCTGACAGATGGCACCATCTCCCTCACATTGTAGTGGGCAAACTAGATGATCTGCCAGTGTACAAAGTAAGGCCTGAGAATAATTCAAAAGATGTAAAAACAATGCATAGAAATCATTTACTGCCCATTGGACAAATTCTGATTGAGTCTGAGCCCCAGAAGATGCCCTCTGGACCAGTGACTAGAGCTGCTGCTAAGAAAAGATCAAGAAAGTCTGCACCTACAGAAGCAAAGTTAAAGTGTTCCCTCCACAAGTCCCAGTTGAGCATGACTGTCAGTCCATATCAGAAGAAAGTGAGAGTGACTTTGAATACTATCCTTCTTACGAACTGAGTCAATTGTTTCGGGCAATCCCTAGTCAATACTGGAGACAAAGCTGGGCCTTCTGACTGTCTAAGCCCCAGCTTCATCCCTGAGCCAATGCTCCCAGAAAGTGAAGTGCAAAGCATCAGATCAGATGAAATGGAATCATTGTGCATGGTTGAACTGTTTGAGCTTTCAGGGAGAAAATGATAGATTAGGGCAGACTGGTGATACACCGAACAAGAAGAGTATTTTGAGTGCCCTGACAGTCCACTGCCAGTGTCCGAAAGCTCTCCATGCGAGCCAAATGTTGTGGACTCAGAAACTGTAACTCCTGGAGCTGAAAGTGCCCCAAGTTCTAGCCTCTCTACCCCATGGAGACTCCCTGACAAGTGAGGACAATGCTGAAAATGAGGCTCAGAGTGCAGAGACTATAACAGTTCCCCTAGAAAGACTGGTCGAGCTGTAAAGCCTGTGGTGCACCCAGTTATGATTCACTTGGGAGGCCTGTGGACTTGCCTCTCAATGTTGTCCATAAAGGAGTGTATGTGTCCCGAGCTCATTGCCCAAACTGAGCATCAGTGCTAACTCCAAGTTACTTGTGTTGCCCTCTAGTATGGTGCCCTGCCCCATCCAGCCCCAAGGTAACTGATAGGGAAGGGCCCCTCTCTTCAGGTTTCATGTACAAGAGATAATAACTTGAGTTATGGTACAATGTTATGTAATACTGTGTAAAGAGGACGTACTGCAATGTTTCAGAAATGTGTTCTTGGTAAAATGATATATTGACTGATGATTACATGTGCGAGCCTAATGCAAATGTATATGGTTGCAGTTGAAACTTATGGGGTACTTGCTTGACGCTGGACGCCAAGCTTTCCCAGGCCAGGAAGGTGTAACTTCTGCAAATGGGGGTTCCTAAAAGACTTCCAGGAGCTTGCTTGAATGCTCCAAGCCTGAATGGTGTTTGTCATTTAAGCCATTTATCAGTGAGTGTTTTAGAGCCTCTGGTACTGTCTCTTTAAGAGCTGTCTGCTTGCAGACATAATTAGTGTATGGGGGACTGTGTGCTTCTCTGAGTACCACTCGAGCTGCTGCCAATTCACTTCATTTTGCAGTCACTAGGAGTGCAAAGGAACCTATCTGAAAGATGTAACTGTTTGCCAGAAATTATTTAGAGTAATAATGAAATTACAGTTTGTCTAACCTGCTTTCTTTGCAGTCAGAACTGTGTCTGCTAGTTCCCATTCTAGTTTGAACTGCTGAACTGGACCAATCAGTGTGGGGTAAGCTAGCCTAAATGGTGCCTTGGACGAATCAGAACTTGGACTCATAATCTGAGCCAGCCACAAGAGGATTGTATGGGCAGTGACTCTGGGAGATGTAGTTTAGACTTCAGTGCCTTTTGGACCAACAGCAGCAGTCTATTGTGAGTGACAGCCAATCCAGTCAAGAACTGGGAGGAACTCAAAAGAAATGCCCGGTTTTGTCGGTTGGAGTTTGAGTTGAGCTTTGGCAGTGAAGAAGGAAGGAGCCCTGTGCTTTTCAGTGTGCAGTTTAGTCAAAAAAGTGTAAGGCCCAGAGTTCCGGTCTGCAGCTTGTAGGACTGAATCCGGTCCTGTGAAAAGAATCAAAGGATCTCTGAAGAGTAGAAACCAGGCTCACCCTGTAGAAGACTGGAAGAATTGCAGAAAATTGCACTCGGTCTGTCAGGAACTGAATCTGCTGTGTGTTCTCCCGGTATTGTGCAGTAGTGCGATCGGGATACAGATGCAGCCTGCCTGGTATAGTGCTTTCTTTATATAAATGTGTGAAGAGGTTTGTGTACCTCAAGTGAGCCCTGCTGACATTGAAGGACCCTATCTTATTTGGAGGTCGTGAGTACTAATTCAGAGTGCTCCCTGTTGAATCCACATTAAATCCAAATGGAATTACTGTACTGCTGACTGTTTAATTCTCCTTTTCTCTGTGTGAAAGGGCCCCACCAGCTGCCACGGTTTGACTAGCCACTAGGGCTTGGGTACCCAGGGACAGTAACTGATAGGATAGGCCTGTGCACAGAGCCATAGGTAGATTATTAGAGTGATAAGCTAATTAACCTGATTTCCCCTGTCCTTGTTATATCCCCTAAATAAATCAGAGCTGCTTGTTTCAAGCAAAGTTATACTGCCTGAGGTATTTGTCTATGTTAAAGTACTGTACTGTGATTGTTGCACTGTATCTCATTTCACAGGAGGTCCCAGTGCCGAACCAGACCGGGGGTAAGTGTATACTGTGAAGGTAATTCTGATATATTGTGTGGGCCACTAGTGGGAAGAAAGGGGTTGCAGTGTCCCAGAGGGCTGTGACCAAGTTAGTTTAACTATTGCAAACCCTGACCTCTGGGTGGAGGCACCGCCATTGGATCCAGGCCCCCAACCTGTTAGTGGCAAATCAGGCAGGGGTAGTAGCCCCTGGGATAGCGCCATCTAGGGGTTACAGTAATGAAAGGAAAGTAGGGCCAAGGGAAGCAACCAGAATCCTACTGGCCCTTATATAAACCCAGTTCATAATTGTGCTATTACTGTTTGCCTTAGCTATTCTTTTGAATCAGCTGTTACCCATGGACCAGTCACAGTTTACTTGGCTTTGTGGAGAAACAAGGGAACCTAAGTGGCCTTCACCTCCTCCCCTCCCATATACACAGATTTTTTTTTTAATCCATACTTTGTCACCTTGTCTGCTGATGTGGCTCCACCCAGCTTTCCTGGGACTTACCACAAGCTGTATTCATCCTCTGTCCCAGGACCTGGGGAGGCCCAGTCACCAGTGTGGGGCCTGTGGGGAAACAGGCTTTGATCCAGCCGTGGTCAGGGGTTTTCCCCCATTCCCACCTCCCCAGGAAAGCAGGTGGGGCCCCTTCCCTTGCATCTCATTGAGGCTGCCACCCAGATCTTCCAGATGATGCCTCTGAGCAGGAAGTATGTACCCCCTCCCCAAGGGAGGGGAGCTATCCTTGGTACATTCAATCTCTCTGCCTTGGCAGGCCCCCGTAGCCATCTGTGTCCACTCCCAAACCTGGGCTACTGGCATGGCAGGAGGTGAGGTGTCCAGCACTTCAGCCCCCCCATGCCATAGGGCTGGTTCATATACAGAAATAAACAAAAAAATAGTGGCAGTTCCTGGCACAGTGCCAGGATCCAAAACTGCCTTTTAACCCATCTCTCCCTCCCTACCCAATCCCAAAGGCCCCAACTCACCATTATTTCACACACACACCCACACACCACAGTGACTCAGAATCCATGATTTGGGCTGGGGGAGGGGCAGTCCAGTTAGAACCACCGGGCTAATTCAGTCATCCCCTATCCTCCCTTGTCAGTCCTTCCCATACACAGGAAAATAAAATGGGCTTGGGGAGAAATTGGAACCCATTTAGATGTAGAATGCCCCAAAACCCCAGCTGGAGTGCCCCTGTGGAAATGCCTAAGGGGGTGCATTCTGGCAGGGTTATTGAGTAGGGATAATTTATTTGTGGGGTACTGTTTCAGATCTAGCATGCTTTCTAGTTCAAAACAAAAAACTTAATTCACCCCAAACCCAAAATGGTGCCCTCAAACTGAATCCCCCTATTTAATGTCCCTGCAAAAATGCCCACCATAATTACTGCCCCTCCCAGAATCCCTCCATAGTTACTGCTACTGCCAGAATGTCCTGTCATGATTGCCCCAGGGACATTTTGGCATGGGATTTGGGGCATTCTGCTTCTGGGTATCTTCCAGTTTTTACCAAGTTCTATAAAAACCCAGGTATTGGCACACACCACGTTTAAAAATTAATCCCCCCTCTCTAGACCCTCCAAGACACCTACATACCTTTATTTCAGACTTGGGCCCCCCTTCTAACCCCCAATCTATAGTATGGAGGCTTGTCATCTAAATCAGGGCTAACTTGTTGGGTCTGGCATTCTGTGTATACTGAATCCCCCTTACCTAACTCAGTGCCTTTAAGCTCTGCAAATACCTTTTCGAGAATAGTCTCTTCTGACCCACAGTCTGCAGTGGGGGGGGGGGCAAGCTTTTGGCACCATGCCAGGAATCGGCACCATCTTTATTCACAATCCAGCCTCTCTTGCCTGATGTCCCCCAAAGACCCCACATCCTTTTATTCAGTTGAGTGCTCCCCCCAGACGCCATGATTCAGGGTGGGCAATGAAAATTAAAGACCAAGCTAGCTCAGTCATCTCCCTCCCTAACCTCCAGTGCATATCAGTTCTGATATGGGCTCAGTAAGTATACTTCCCGGAGGGAGCGGGGTCGGGAGGGATGGAGGGAGGAATGAGGTGAGCTGTCAGCATCAACTGACAATGTGAGGCAGACTGATTGTGTTGGTCAGTTTGAACAAAGTCAGAACACACTACGGAGCCAAGATAAATGTAACAGTGAGTTTAACTGAGAAGACTCCTGTTTAATTATGAATTGGATATTTCTGACATATTTTTCATACATTATATCAATTAATGCAAGTATTCAATGAGAGATCAGTTATTTTTTTCTGTTGTAACAGATATCTAGATTCTGAGGCTCTGACACAAGCTTGTAAAGTTTCAAGCAAGTCTATATTTATATGCAAATGACACACTTGTAATATGGCCACTCTCAAAGCCACCTGCCAGTGCAGTAGTAGATCTAGAGCTTTCAATACTGATGCTCAGGAACGAGCCCTGAGCATCAGAGGGCCAGTCGGGGGGGAGGATGGATGAGCATCGCAGGGACAGCTCTTCATCTCCAGGGGGAGGGTCGGTGATGCCCAACACTTGGGTGACACCTAGTGGAGGCTGGGTGTACACCAAGCAAGAACCACATAGCAGAGGGGAAGGCAGTGGCAGAATCTGCAAGGCATGCGTGGAAGCATGCATGCCCATGCACTGATATCAATGCACTTCCATGCCTTGGGGTGGGGACTGACACAAGGGGAAAAACCTTGTGTAGCAGCGCAGTGTGATAGCCTCTGACCCCACACCAAATGACGCCGCAGCCAGCCCCAGACCACAGACATGGTGGATCTCGGTCTCCTCTTTGGGGGCCCCGCCACAGGGGGTAAACTGTGGACCTTGGTACCAGAGCAGCTGTTGGGTGATGCCAGTTGTGCACGCTGGGGACTGAGATGGGGACTATCCCCACCTGTAGTGCAGTGATAAACAGAGTTTAAAAAAAATTATAACCCTTCTCATTCTTTGGTGTCACTGGAGCAGCAGCTCAGAAGAAAGATTAAGGTTCTTAGTGCTTCCTGTCCATATTTTATTTTAAGTTTGCAAGGGTTTAAGACAGTCCTATCACATCACTCACACAGTGTGTAGTGGTAGTAGCCTTTATTTGTGCATAGCAAATAATATATCTAAAATTATTTCATTCAGAAGAAAAAAATGTGTTTCTTTGTGCTGCTCATCTCTCACTGTAAGACAACTGTAACATGTGGCAGAGGAGTAGACTGAATGCTTCCTTTACACAGATGACACACATCCCCCTTTCTGCAGCTGGAAAATGGAGAGCTAGATCACGTAGTTAAAAAAAATATTTTTTACATTTCAAATGCTGCTTAAACCCCCAAAAAATAGCAAGATGAAGGAGGTACTGTTAGAACTTTACTACTCTACTGGAACTAAAGAACTAGAACTCTGCTATTGGGACCTTCAATTTAGGGTAAAAACAAACAAAAAAAGAGTTAGTGTGTTTGTCTGAGTTGGGTGAAGGGAATTGTTATCTGTGCAGTTAGCTAGGTGAAGAAGGAAACTGTGAATTAGGGGGAGTGACTTAGGCAGCAGGAAACCAAGTGTTTGGATTTAAAAACTGCCCTAGATAGCTTTTGGCAGAGAACAGCAAGAGGAAGGAGGTGTTGTTAGAACTTTACTACTCTACTGGGACTGTACTGCCCTCCCTCTCCTCCACCACCTCCCCCCCCACTCCCCCAGCCAGTTTACTTTTATAGGCACAGGATTTGACTGACAACAGGAACTTCATGTTTGGGAGCAGGAAGGGAGTGATCACAGAGGCACAAAAGACTCACCATCCTAGAAGGAAAAGAGTAGCTCTCAACCCCCTCCCCCAGCTGCTGGAGGTCTGACTCTGAGCCAGTAAGAAGGAGACTACTGAGGAATATAGAAACTTCCTGTCCCAGAACAGGAAGATCAGGAGCTTTAAGGACACGGAGGCAGTAGGAAAGTAGGGAGAAAACAATTTATATAAAATAAAAAATAAACAGAGAGGAAAGAGTAAGCATACAAAATAACAGTTAAGGGGTCACAAATAAGACATGAAGGGAGTGGTGCAGTGTAGTGGCTGTGGAGCAGCAGTCTTCTGGAAGATGTTCTGAAGGATGTGGTGTTGTCCCATCTGCAGGCACCTCTCTAGGCTGAGGGAGGAGGTTGCTCATACTAACATACTAACATGCCAGCAGAATAGGCCTAATGGTGTTTCGTGTCTGCTCGTTTGGTCAGCCCCCACCCTGGAAGCTGACCTTGCTGTCCCCCCTCGCCTTCTCTGGCTTCTCCCTTCCCAGTTCCAGATATTCTTGCTGCACTGGATTTTGCTTCCAGAACCCTTCCCCTGTACCTGTCCCACCCCCTCTTGAACCCCTCCACCATCTCTGCCTCCACCAGCCCCCTGGGCAGCGCATTCCATGGCTCCACCACCCTCTCAGTGAAGTAGCACCTCCTCCTTTCTCCCCTGAATCTTCCCCCCTCCAGCTTCCACCCATGCCCTCTAGTGGCCCCCTCCTCCTTCCTTCGAAGCACCCTGACTGTTCCTCCCCTATTTACCCTCTTCATGTACCTGAAGACCTCTATCATGTCCCCCCAGTCCCTTCTCTCTTCCAATGTGTACATATTTAGCTCTTCGAGCCTCTCCCCATAGGTCCTGTCCCCCAAGCCCCAAATCATTTTGGTTGCCCTCCTCTGGACCTTCTCCAGGAGTTTAATATCCCTCTTTAAGTGTGGCCTCCAAAACTGCACGCAGTACTCGAGGTGTGGCCTCACCAAGCAGTTATACAGAGGGAGTATCACTTCCCTCCTTCTCGAGGTGATCCCCCTAGCGATGCATCCCAGCATCCTGTTGGCCTTGGCTGCTGCCCTCCTACAAGTCTCCGAGTTGTTCATCTTGACATCCACCACCACCCGCAGGTCCCTCTCAGCCATCAAGACTTGTAGCATTTCCCACTCCAGGGTGTACACTTGGCCCAGGTTTCTAGCCCCCAGGTGCAGTACCTTGCATTTCCCTGCATTGAAATTCAGCTTCCTCTTTCTAGACCATCTTTCCAGAGCCTCCAGGTCCCCCTGTAGGGCCACCCTACCACATCTCCAGGTTGAGTTGGCCAGAATTCGGGGGGACCTCCTTTCCAACCCAGGGACCACCAGGGTCACTGCCGCTGTCTCAGAGGTTGCCAAGGAAGAGGAGCGGTTGGACCACAGTGGGCTCAGGAAGGGTGAGGATGGTGGAACAGAGGCACATCCCTCCAGCTGTGCCTCTCCACAATTCATATGCCATTCTGGCAGAGTGTGGTTCCTCTATAGAGGCACCCACAGCGGAGACCAAGGAGGATACTGGGAACCTCCACAAAGGAGACCCACAGGAGGGTGGCATGGGACCCCACAGGGGAAGGAAACAACTCCTGGTGGGGGACTCCATTGTTAGGAGGGTAGAACTAGGGGACGGAGAGGAGAGGGAGGTAAGGTGTGCCTGCCTGGCACCATGGCTTGGAGGGACAGGGAGCGAATCCTCAGGATCGCGGGAGCAGCTGCACGGAGGAGGGAGCTGGATGTCATTGTCAACCTAGGGACAAATGACCTGGCTGGGAAAGGGATCAGAGCAATGCAGGAGGAGTCTGTGGAGTTGGGGAGGGGCCTTAGACAAGTAGTACACACAGTAACCTTCTTGGAAGTGCTGCCTGTCTATGGCATGGGTGAGGTTAGGGTGCTCCACACCATGGGATTCAATCAATCATTGAAAGACTGGTGCAGAGCTCAAGATTTTGGCTTCACTGGGGACTGGAGGTCCACCTGGAGGGATACAGGCCTATACTGGTGCGATGGTCTGCATCTGTCCAGGAGGGGAACAAGGTTCCTAGGTGATAGATCTAAATGCTTCATTGGCAAGCAGTTAAACTAGCCAAGGGGGGAGGCACTGAAAAGGAGCAGGGAAATCCTAGACCCCCCCCAAAAAAATCAGGGTAGTTAGTGAGGTAAACACCAGGATAGAGAAATCGATAGGGAGAAGGGCAGGGGTAAATGGAGAAAAAGGCAGTAAGGACAGGGATGGGGCTAAAAGGGGTAAGACCATCAAAAAATGGAAGGCAATGAGTACCAAAGCCCATAGTCTAGGTAACAAACTCCCTGAACTGGTGGCCTTGATGGAAGAGGGACGCCTGGATATCGTGGCAGTCAAAGAAACATAGAACACAGAGAACCATGACTGGGATGTCAACATACCAGGGTACACAATCTACAGGAGGGACAGGGAGGGTAGAAGAGAAGGAGGAGTAGCTCTCTACGTAAGGGAAGGGATCAAAGCAACAGAACTAAAGAGTAAACGGGGAGGAGAGGAGGCACTGTGGGTCACCCTGGAGACCGGAAATGGCACCACAATCCACATGGGGGTTGTATACAGACCCCCATCTCAGGGGGAGGAAATGGACAAGGAAATGATAGAAGGCATCCTTAGGATGGCAGAAAAAGGGGAGATATTGTTGATGGGGGACCTGAATATGCCAGATGTTAACTAGAGCACCTTTGCTGCAGCCACATCCGAGAGCAGGATCATTCTCGATGCCCTACAGGGGGCATGCCTCAGACAGCTAGTATTGGAACCCACACGGGAGGGAGCAATCTTAGTCCCAGTACTCTCAAACGGGGATGGAGAGAGGATCTCAGATCTAGAAGTGGGTAGCCATCTGGGAACATGTGACCACCAAACAGTGTGGTTCACGATAAACACAGCTGCAGAGTCAAGCCATACAAAAGTGAGGGTACTGGACTTTAGGAGGGCTGACTTTGGCAAAATGAGAGAGTGCTTCAGAAAAGCACTAGCAAGCAGGCAAGAAGGAGGGATGGAGGAACAATAAGGACACATCAAAACTGCCATCACAGAGGCAAAAATCCTTTGTGTGAAGCAAATAAACAAATCAAAACGAAAGAAAAAAACACTATGGTTGTCGAAAGAGGTGGCGGGGAAGGTTAAGGAGAAAAAGATAGCATTCAGGAAGTATAAGGAAACACAGAAGGAGCAGGACAGCGAACTGTACCAGTTAAAACAGAAGGAAGTGGGGAAGGCAATCAGAATAGCAAAGGCCCAAACTGAGGAAAAGATAGCCAACTCGGTTAAGAAGGGGGATAAAACCTTTTATAGGTATATTAGAGAGCAAAGAAAGACCAAGGGAGGGATAGTGAGGCTTAATAAAGAGGAGGGGGGATGGGCAGAGAGGAACAATGAAAAAGCAGGGATACTGAACGAATACTACTGCTCAATATTCACGAAAGAAGAAGAGGAGGGGGAGGTACTTAATCCAATCAATAGAAGCACTTTGGATGGGGGGTCGATCCCAGTCCTTTCACAGAAGAAAGGGTTCTGAAAGAACTCCTAAAACTGAAGGTGGACAAAGCAATGAGGCCTGACAGGATTCACCCCAGAATTCTAAAAGAACTAAGGGGAGAACTAGTGACACCACTGACTACCCTTTTTAACAAATCATGGGAGGATGGTGTGGTGCCTAAGGACTGAAGGAGGGTGGATGTGATTCTCCTTCACAAAAGTGGGAGCAAAACAGAGGCAGGAAACTACAGACCTGTTAGCTTGACCTCATTGGTAAGGAAAATGATGGAATCACTTCTGAAAGAAAGAATTGTTGAGTACCTAGAGTCCAGCGGGACACAGGACCCAAGGCAGCATGGATTCACAGTGGGAAGGTCATGTCAGATGAATCTAATAGATTTCTTTGACTGGGTGACCAAAGTAGAAGACCAGGAAGGGGCTGTGAACATGGTCTACCTAGACTTTAGCAAGGCATTTGACACAGACCCACACAAAAGATTAATAAACAAATTAGCCAGCCTGGGAGTGGGTCCCAGGGTGGAAACCTCGGTAAATAATTGGCTGGACAACAGGACACAGAGGGTAATAGTAAACGGAGTCCACTCCGAAGAAAGGTGGGTTACTAGTGGGGTACCGCAGGGTTCAGTACTGGGTCTCGTCTGGTCTCTTTTAATGTCTTTGTAATTGACATTGTGGAGGGGCTGGAAGGAAAAGTATGCCTCTTTGCAGACGACACAAAAATCTGCAACAAGGTTGATACAGGGGGTGGGGGTGGAAAGGATGAGAAGGGACTTTGCATGGTTGGAAGAATGGTCATAAGTATGGCAGCTTAGATTCAATGCAAAGAAGTGCAAAGTAATGCACCTAAGAAACAAAACCCAGGGGAAGAGTACTCAATGGGTGGGTATTAACAACAACAAAAATGGAAAGGGACCTGGAGATAGTTGTATCAGATGACCTAAAGGTAAGCAAGCAATGTGAGAAGACAGTAAGGATGGCAGGGGGGTTACTGGGTTGTATAGGGAGAAGCATCAACAGTAGAAAACAGGAAGTTGTTATCCCTTTGTACAGACAGTTGGTGAGACCCCACCTGGAGTACTTCATGCAGTTCTGGAGACCCCATCTCTGCAAGGACACAGACAGGATGGAGGCAGTACAGAGGAAGGCAACTAAAATGGTGCAGGGTCTGCAACAGAAACCATACAAAGAGAGACTAAAGGAGCTTAATATATATATATACCCTTCAGGAAAGAAGGGAGAGTGGGGACATGATAGAAACTTTCAAGTACCTCAAGGGATTCAACAAAGTCCAAGAGGGTAGCATCTTTCAGAAAAAGAGATGAGCAAGAACAGAGGGACACAATTTGAAGATAGAGGGGGAACAGCTCAGGAGCAATGTGAGGAAGTATTTTTTACACAGAGGGTGGTGGACACATGGAATGGCCTTCCTGAGGAGGTTGTGGGGTCAAAAACAGTGGGGGAATTCAAGAATGCATGGGACAGACATAAAGCAATTCTGGTGGGGGGTAGGAAGAAGTAGACTGTTGGTTAACTAGGATCTGCAGCTTATCCAATAGGTAGGGAAATGGGCAGACTGGGTGGGCCAAGTATGGTTGCCACACGTCCCGTTTCCCATGGGACAGTCCCACATTTGAAGGTGCTGTCCCGTCTCCCACACCCCTGAGCTGTGGGATGCCAAATGTCCCGCTTTCTGTTGAGAAAAAAAATTCCCATACCTTTTACTGCCTGCCAAGTTCAGTAGTTTATCGCTTTCCCTTTTGCTCACGCTCCTCCTGGTTACTGCAAGTCTGCTACACATCAAAATGCTCGACTTGAGTAGCAGCCGGTTCCACTGGTAGCAATCATTCGGCGAAAATTTTAAGAAGATTCGAACTGTAGACTCGACCCTCCACGCCAACCATCATGCTGCCTGCCTGAGGAAGACTGTGCGACTCCTGTGGCTTTGGCTTGTTGTTTGCCATGCCTTTGTGTTTTTTGCGAGATTTGTTTGGGAGGAGGGCTCAACCAGCAATGCCAGCCAATCGGGGACGTGACACATCACATAAATAGGTAAGCTAGGAGGATCACAATCAGGTCCGCACCGTGTGATGTCTGGCAGCTAGGTCATCAGGAGGCGTGGTTACTGGTGTGGCGGCATGTTTAAATGCCACTAGTTAAACAGCCAGTCTCTCACTTGAGAGCAGGGAGCAGAAGAGGACAGAATCAGAGAGTGAGAATTGGAATATGGGCTGCCTGCAATTGCAAATAGTCGAGTCAGAGGATGGACGAAGGAAGAAGTACTGCGGCTGACCGTTGAAGAGAAGACCACAGAGAGCAGCGGCGGTAGCCAGTCGGGGAGTCAGCGTTTTTTTTAGTGCCAGCCATGCCACCCAGACCAGGACAGAAGCATTTTTCAGGCTCTGCCACAAGAACAAGAGATTTAAAGGAGTTTTTTTTTATTTTTGTGGCATGAAATACGAGTCCCTTCTGAGGCATGTGCCAAACAGATGGCTGTCATTGCTGCCAGCAATTGACAGAATAGTAAAAAATCTTGCTGCACTGCAGTCCTATTTCCTGTCACAAGGAGAGGACACACCTTGACAAATCTGGCAATACTTTTCTGGCAGTGAACATGTAGAAGGCACACTTCCAGCACTGCCACAGTGCTACCTTTATTTCCTTAGTGCAATTCTCGGTGATTTCAATTGAAAGGCTTGCCTGTAATTCAGTGGCCAAGCAGCCAGCCACTCCCACTTCCTGAGCTATATAAGCAGTTCCTCTCAGCCTCACTGTGAAGTATTTTGTCTTTGCAGCTAGAGGCTATGTTGATTTGTCTTCTGAGCTGGCTGGGGCCTAAACCCCCCGCTGTTTCTGTGTGTGTCTCTGCCAGACTTCAGTGTTTGTTTTCCTGCTTCTGGTTTGTATCTTTCCTCAGGCTGTATGCTTCCCTGTGTTTTGTTTCTTGTTTTTATAGGGGCCTTCCCTGTTTTCTGTTTTGCTGTGTTTTGGTTTCCTCTTTTTTTTTGGGGGGGGGGGCTTTTATTTTTAAAACTCCTAGCATACTCCTACTACAGAGCTCATTCTGCTTGCATTCAGTTACAACTCTCAATTTACTGCACTGCAACTGCAAACCTACTCAGAGCTCATGCTACTGCTTTCAGTTACCTACAACTTCAGCCACTGCTGCTGACTGTTTACTTTATTACTATTGTTACCCAGTGCCTGTGTTTTAACACTGTACTCATTTAACTACTGCTGTACAGGCCCACTTGCTTCCTGCTGCTGCATTGTTTAATAATAATATTCTTTATTTATAATGCGCTTTTCAAAAAATCAAAGTGCAGCACAAGTTATAGAATCACAACATAATAAAAGCATTAATATAAAAATACAGTAAAATAATTAATACATTACAACAAACTTTATAAAACAATAATAAAATCGAACCCAAATCAGTCAGTCGCTTCCCCATAGGCCTTAATCTATAAAAAGTATTTTAAGGCTTGTTTGAACCCCCCCACTGTCGCACACTCTCTACACCCATTCCTATTCTACCTTGTTTACTCTGAGGTTAGCTGAAGCTCCTGCTGAGGCTGTTAAACTAGCTTTTATATCTGCATGTGATTCTCGGCATTTCATCGCTTCCTTGTTTGTCCTACGGTTGGGACTGGGAGGTGTTTTGGGGGGTTGTGGCCTATGTGGTTAATTAATTTTGTTCTAAATCCTGTCTTCGCCGTCGAAAATCCTCTGAGTTTGTCACCTTGATTTGGCTATTCATGTCTGGCTGGCTTGCCCCTAACTCAGTGCTGTTTACTTGCTATACAGTTGTTATGCAGGTCCACATATTACTACTACTACTGCTTACTGACCTATCAGGTCTCCACTTGTTTATGCAACCATTGCTCCTTGCTTACGCAAACCATTGCTTTATGCCTCGTGCATCCCCTCGGCTTCGCCTGGGATTCTACTGCTCTCAATCTGCAGCCGACCTTGCAAGGTCTCAGCACTCAATGCTCCTTATGATCTCGGCACACTGTGCTCATTCAGCTCACCAGCTTTACAGCTCTCAATCAATTCTGGGGCATGCCAGCCATTCTAATCTGGCGCAGATTCCTGCAGCCAACGGTCTCACTCTGCATTAGTCTGCATCATCGAGCGTGTCCAACTTGGGGTGGGATCCTTCTCACCTGGCCCATAGCTGGGACTGTCCTCACCCCGGGCTTGGCTTTAGCTGCCTGCCACGCGACAGCAGCTCCTGGTGTCGAATTTCAGACTAGTGGTGAAGGGTGGTTACGACGATCTCCTTTGGCTTTAGTGTTCCAGTATAATGGTTGGCCATTGACTTTAGTGGTTCCTCTAGCAAGGCAGCTCCACTGCATTCTCCCCACGACTGCCTCTGGTTCACCTAGTTTGATTTAGGGTGGGTAGGCCAGGTGAGTGTCTCAGCAGTTGTTGCTCTCCTCCTGCGCCTTGGATGCTCGTATTGTTGCAGAGTTTTCTCACAACCTTCCAAGACGTTCCCGCTAGAGGGTTTGAGTGAGAGCCTTCCTCCAAATTGGAATATTTTCCACCTCGCTTTAATTAGGTTTTCCAAATTGCAGCTGCAGAGCCGTCCCTAAATACATTTTCCCAAGCCTGGAAGGAAAGCAACCTAGGCCTTGGATCCCCAGAGATTTCCTCCTCATAGGGTTTTTTTCTCTCCTCCGTTGCCTCAGGTCATAACACTTAGTTAACATAGTTGTTTCCCCTAGTTTCCTTAGGTTGGTTCTGTTGTTGGATGGAGGTGGAGGATGTCCTGCCGTTCCCTCTCTCCTTAGGGGATCCTCTTCTCTCAATGCAAGCCATCACTATTCTTCTCTACTACTATGTTTCAGTTACTGCTTCTACGTCACTGTTACTGCTTGCTCATACGCATCATGTTGCCTCCTTTGGGGATGATACTACATTTCTTTTGGGGATTCCTAAGCTACCTTTAGCCTTGGGAACCGTCCCGTGGCACCTCTAGGGGCAGAACCCTCTCTGAGAGTTCCTTGCTTCGTGCCCCTACAGGATGGTAATTCCTCTGGAATAGAGAGTGCGAACGGCCATAACCAATACTAACACAGTTACACAAGCATAACTCTATACTGGCTGCATAGGTCAGTGAATAGGAGTGTGGGTAAGAATGACAAGATACACTGGGGATTGACAATGTCCTGGCTAACAATATACAATTTATCTACAAGTGTAAGGTAGAAAGACCATAACTCCCTAGCATACCTCTCAACCTTTCATCCCCCATATGTGAAACAGTCAGAGACTCTCAAAATGTGAAACAAAAAGGTGAAATGTGGGACATTTGATCAGATCTTTAACTAAGAAGCTCAGAACACTTAAAATGTATGCTTTTACAGTCACAAAATTTGTTAATTGAATAATATATTTTTCACATTATTTACTATGGATTTTTGCTTTAAAATCTTAACATTGAATGTGGGACAAATCCTCTTAATGTGAAACAGGTGGCTCTTGTGAAGTAAAATGAGAAGCTGTACTTCATAATGTGGGATAGCTGAGAGATATGCTCCTCAGTGGTGAAGCCACAATATGCAGGTTATCATCACCTTTGAGGGAACAGAAGTTTTATAACTCACTTGCAGCTCTGCTGCTTGTGAGTTATGGTCCAGCCCCCTCACACATGAAGGTAAATGGCATATTTGCATAGTTGCAATGGTGCAATGCAGGGTGACCAATATGATTTACAGCCAACATGGCAAATCATAAGAAAATCATCTCAAGGCACTGAACATGTACTCAGTGGAGACCGGGATACAGACCTTCAGGTTACTGAAGGGAATAAACAAGGTGAACTGTGTGAAACAATTTAGCAGGAATACAGAGTCAGAAGCCAAGGTCATAAGTGGAAATTGGTATGGGGGGGGGGGGGTTAAGAGAGATGTGAGGAAATTCTATTTTACAGAAAGGGTGGTAGAGCTGTGTAATGGTCTGCCGGCAGAGGTGGTAGGTACTAAGACCGTAAATGGTTTCAAGTATGGCTGGGACATAGTGAAGGATTTAGTGGTTGCTCGGGTCAGTAGTAGTAGGGAGGGGAACAGGAGTATGGACCGGGAAGAATAAAACCTCGTATGGACAATAGATCCTGCAGCAGATAAGGAACTCTGGGCAGACTAGATGGACCTTTGGTCTTTTTCTGCCATCGTCTATATTTTTTTTCCAATTGTTTAACCAGGTGAGACACACTAAGCTGAAAGCTTGCTTACAGGTGCGACCTGGGAGCACAGGAAAGTTAAGTGACTTGCTCAGGGTCACACAGTATGCAAGTGGGGGCTGTGGGATTCAATATTCTCTGTTTCTATATTTTGGGTCAGCCTATTACATGTCACCTATATGTAGTTTCTCCCTTTTCTTTGTAACTATCCACTCAACATGAATACAGGATCACTGTCCACAAGATTTCATCTGCTGCGACAGTCTACACCTGACATCACAATCTTCTGTTGTAACATCATCATCATCATCAGTTGCCATGGCAGATAGTATGATGTCACAGTCCGAGGACTGTGGTGGTGTTAGGAGTAGATAAAAAACCAGGACAGATAGTCAAGTAGACAGTGATCCTGTATGATGTTGATGTGTAGAGTTACAACAGAATTGGGACGGTAAATTTTGAGAATATGAGCTATTTACTGTCAGCCAAACTACTGTACATCTGAAACTGGTTTTACAATGATTCTCCCAAGACATTAGGGTCTCTTTAAAACTCTATTGTGTCCAAGATAAACTCACCAGGGGACCCTGTACTGACAGAGTTGTTTGCCCAGGCCTGAGACACAGAGGCATATGTTTGCTTTTCTGAGGGTGGCCTGCAGATACATATCAGCTTTCTAGACAGTAATTGCACCCTTCATAGATCTTCCTGGACCTAAGTCTCCACCACTCATTCCCACTAGTGGGATTAGGGCCGGAGGCACTAGGACCCATCGGGAGCACATTTTTTGCTGGAGGTCGGCGAGAGATGGCGCGCGAGACACGGCGCCCGCGAGCTGCGGCTCGGCGGTAACGACCTTCGGCGCCGACCCTCCAACCGCCCAGTTCCTTTTTCCGCCGTCGAGTGCGCTTTCAGTATACGACGCCGCCGCTCGTACTGGGAGTCAAACTTCAAACTACGCTTAGTTTTCAGTTTGTTTTTTGTAACATTATCACGATAGTAGTATCGCTAATTTTATTCTATTTCGAAAATTTTTCTAATATCTTAAATTTAACTTACTTGAAGAAGTCTCGCCCATTTGACGGAGTCAACCATGAGCAGGTCAGGTGACGGTAGGGAGACTTCGATGAAAGCTGTTCAGTCAGCCGGGCTGGGTCCGTCAACCTCCTTCTCAAGAAACTCAGCGGGGTTCCGATAACGGTCAGTCCGATGCCGGGGATGGGCGGTCCCCGTCGAGGCATAAAATAAGCGGTTCACTGCGGCACCGTTAGGCCTCGAGCTCTTCTTCGGCCCACAGGTCAAAAAAGAGAAGGCATCACTCGAGGTCGCCCTCTGGTATGTCTGCGCGTCGACGGTCGGTTATCATTGCTAGTTGCCGGTCTCCTTCTTCGGAGTCGCCAACTTCCGGTAATCGTCGTCCTCGACATCGGAGCCCCTCCCCGCCTATAGGTAGGGCTCCAGATGAGCAGTTTCATCAGTGGGCCGCTCTTATGGAGCGATGGGCTCGGAGGTTGGTTCTTCTGCCTGGCTCGGTTGCCTCGGAGCCCTCGGGCCCCTCCGGCGATCAGGTAGGGCGGTTGGACCTTCCTAGTCGCGCGGCGCCTTCTTCGGTGCCTGCGACTCCGTGCTTAGGTGTTTCCCCCCCTCACATGGCTGCGGCGCGCGGGGCCACACCGATGCCCTTATCTCCTGGTTTTGTTTCCTCCTCTTGCTTTCCAGGTTCCTGGGGCTTTTCGGCGCCTTCTGCGAGTCTGTTGGCTTGTCGGGCGCCGTTTTGGTGCCGGTGGGTCTTGCGGGCCGTCCGGCGCCCGTTGGATCTGGCGGCGCCCGTCGGCAGCGCCGCTGTCGAGCGGCGCTGTGTCGGCGCCTCGGCTTAAGCGGCGCCGTGTCTGCGCGCCGTCGGCTTTGGCGGTACCGTGTCGCGGCGCCGTCGGTTTAGCGGCGCCGTGTGCGGCGCCGTCGGCTTCAGCGCCCGTGTGTGGCGCCCGTCGGCTGGGTGGCGCCGTCGGCTTTGGTGGCGCCGTGTGCGGCGCCGTCGGCATGGCGGCGCCGTGTGCGGCGCCGTCGGCTTCGGTGGTGCCGTATGCGGCGCCGTTCGCGGCGCCGCCTGGGGGTTTTGCGGTGCCGCTTGCGGGGCCGCGTGCCTCTTTGGCGCCGTGTGCCTCCTTGGTGCCGTCTTCGGCCCGCTTTGCCGTCTCGGCGCCGGGGGTCCTCGGGGACTCTCCTTGTTTTTCTGATATTTCCTCCTCTCCTAATTTTCATTCCTTTCCTGTCCAAACAGTCCTTTCTGGACCATCAGGAGATGATGTTGAGCCTGACCCAGACCTTCGGTTGGGTGATGAAGTGGAGAAACAGGATCTTTCTTTGCTACAGAGCCTGTGGTCGAGGACCTGTCCTTTAAGTCTCTGTTGAAGAACCTGAGATCCTCTTTCTCTCAGACTACAGACATCGATCCTGGGAAGATATTAAGACTCCAGTACCTTCATGCTTCGGAGATCCCTACCGATTTGACTCTCCGATCCAGCCTTCCTTCGAGACGCTGTCTCAAATGGTATGGAATAATCCTGCTCTTAATCATTCAGTGGCTAAATCCATTGATAAAGTATTCAGCTCCCAAGGATCGTCCTATTTTGGCATCCCAAGCATTTGCGGATCCTATTGTAGTCCTGGCAGAGAGAATGACAAGGTCGTTCTTCCTCAAACTACTTCAGCTCGACCTATTAACAAAGAGTCTCGTAAGATTGATACATTAGGTAAGAGAGTCTTTGCTGCCTCCACTCTAAGTATCGTATTGCCAGTTATCAAGGCTATTTTTCTCAGTATGAGTATATCCTGTGGCACTCTATGAAAAGAATGGTTGAAGCTCTTCCAGATTCGGACTCAAGTCAGAGCTTCTATTGACCGTTACTAGAGGTATTGAACCAATAACCAACAAGTCAAAGCCGCCATGGACGCTTCGACACTGCTTCGCTCTCAGCTGCTGCAGGATTTGTACTGACGCCATTCCTGGCTGCGTTCTTCGGGCTTCACGAAGGATGCTCAGCAGCAGGTAATGGCGCTGCCTTTTGATGGCACCTATCTTTTCGGCCCTCAGGTGGAGCAAGCCTTAGAAGCCTCCTAAAAGACTAGATCGGCCATTAAATTGGCCAGAACCTCCGCCTGCCCCCTCTCGCGGGCATACGAACAGACGTCAGTTTCTTAGTCGTCAGTCCTTTCGAGGCAGAAGCAGGGGAAGCTTCCATAAAAGCCAACCTGCCCAACCTCAGAAGAAGACGCAGCAGAAAGCGCAGGGGCCTAAAGCCCCCAGCGCCACCTTATGAGTTGTTGGCCCAAGTTCCATCCACACTGCCCGAGATGGAACTTTCTCCTCCGGTGGGAGGTCGTCTAATGTACTTCTACAACGAGTGGAAGTCCATAACTTCAGACAAATGGGTCCTTCGGATAATTCGCGAGGGTTACTCTCTCAATTCCCCCCCCCAAATTGTCCTCCCAGACGACAACCCAGGTTGTCGGCTTCTCAGTCAGACCTCCTCACCACCGAGATCGAGGGCCTTCTGAACAACAGGGCAATAGAACTGGTGCCCCCGCATTTGCGGAACACAGGGTTCTACTCCCATTTCTTTCTGGTTCCAAAGAAAACTGGGGGGATGCGCCCCATTCTAGACCTCAGAAAGCTGAACAAATTCCTCCCCAGGGAGAAATTCAAAATGATTTCCTATGTACCCTGTTACCCTTGCTGCATCAGGACGACTGGCTGGCCTCTCTGGATATGCAGGATGCGTACCAGCATATCCCCGTCCACCCGACCCACCGCAAGTTCCTCAGGTTTGTAGCTTTGGGTCAGCATTATCAGTTCAGAGTCCTGCCTTTTGGGCTATCCTCGGCGCCGTGAGTTTTTACAAAGTGTTGTGCAGTTCTCGCGGCGCATCTCAGGGAAGGCGGACTCCGAGTCTTTCCCTACCTGGACGATTGGCTTCTAGCAAGCCCGTCCAGCCAAGGGACTTTGGAAGCCGTGCAAACGACTTCTCGTCTTCTCACGTCCATGGGAGCTCTGCTGAATCTGAAAAAAATCCCAACTGCAGCCCTCCCAGAGGCTCCTTTTCTTAGGGACGCTTCTAGTCACCTCTTCCGCGAAGGCTTTCCTTCCAGAGGACAGAAGACTCGACATCCCGGATGGCCTGTTACATCGGGAGAACCAATGGGTTACAGCTTCTCTCGATGCAACGCATGTTGGGTCCTGGCTCCTCGGTGTTCACTGTACCCTGGCCCGGTTGCACATGAGAACCACCCAATGGATGCTCTCCACTCAGTGGTCTCCGACCTCTCACCCCAGTCTTATCCCATCAAGGTGACGCAACCCCTTCGAAGGTCTCTCACCTGGTGGTCTCAAGAGAGCAATCTCCTCAAAGGGTTCCCCTTTGCTCTCCGACCATCAGATCTCCATCACCACAGACGCATCGCTAATGGGATGGGGAGCTCACTGTCTCTCCCTCCACACTCAAGGTGTATGGACTCCGTTCGAATCTCATCTCCACATAAATGTCTTGGAGGTGAGAGCGGTCCTCTATGCGATCCAAGCTCTGAAGGATGTCCTTTGTCACAAGAACATTCTCCTTCAAACGGACAGCAAAGCTGTGATGTATTACATCAACAAGCAAGGCGGTGCTCACTCTTATCCCTTTGCAGGAAGCAATGAGGGTATGGGAGTGGTGCTTGAGCACAAGTCCACTTCCTTGCAAGTCAGTCTCTTGACCCAGGGTTCGTTGGTCCATCCCAACCTGAAATCACTTCACCTTCATGCTTGGCTCCTGAAGAGATAGAAGTGAATCGGTTCAACGCTCGTAGAGTCTCGAGCATCCTTCTGGCTGCTGGGAGCCAGCCACACGGAAAACATACGCATCCAAATGGAAGCTGCTTTTCTCTGTGTGCAAAGTCCTCTTGAACCCCTTTTCCTGTCCTCCTGACAAGGTTCTGGAGTATCTTTTGGACCTATCTAACTCAGGTCTTCAGTACTCCACAGTTAAAGTTCACCTTAGTGCCATCTCAGCGTTCCATGAGCTGGTTTCATCCCTGACTCTGGCTCAGTTACCTATGGTGAAGAGATTTCTTAAGGATTCTTCATACCAGACCCCCTGTTAAGCGTCCAGTTGCAGCCTGGGACATTAACCTGGTGCTGGACATGCTCACTCAGAAGCCTTTCGAACCCCTAGCTACCTGTGAGCTAAAATTTCTTACCTGGAAGACTGCCTTCCTGGGGCCATTACCTCACCCATAGAGTCTCTGAGATACATGCCCTGGTTACAGACCCTCCGTATACTGTCTTCCATAAAGACAAAGTAGTTCTCCGTACTCATCAAAATTTCTTCCCAAGGTTGTGTCAGAATTCCATCTAAACCAACCTCTGGTACTTCCTTACTTACGCTAATTTCCAAAATGAAGGAGCGAGCTCTTCATTCCTTGGATGTTAAGAGAGCCTTGCGGTTCTATTTGGACAGAACCCAGGATGTCATAAGACTCAACAACTTTTGTTTCTTTCAGCGACACCCGGCTGGGTCAACCTGTCGCTATCAGATGCATCTCCTCATGGTTAGTGGCATGCCTTCGACATTGCTACTCCATGGCTCAGGTTAAATTAGAAGGTAGAGTGTACGCTCACTCTACTAGGGCGGTCGCATCCTGGCGAAGTGCATATGTCCAATGCAGATATCTGCAACGCCGCCACCTGGAGCTCAGTGCATACCTTCAAGTACACTATGCACTGGATGTTCATGCCAGGCGATATCTCGCGATTCGCAGAACCATCCTTAATGGGCTTCTACCTTAGACATGTGAGCTCTGGCTCTCCTGCCGCCCTTTTGGGGGATTATCAGCTTGGTACTCTCCCACTAGTGGGAATGAGTGGTGGAGACTTAGGTCCAGGAAGATAGGAAAATTACGTACCTACCGTAATTCTTGATCTTCTTGGACGAGTCTCCACCACTCATTCACACGCCCACCCTCCATCCCCCGAGCTCACCGCTGTGTTGGTCTTCACTCCCTCAAATCTTTAGGCTGTGAGGACTTCTTTACTGACCCTTCTTACACGGGTCGTACGGACTATCTTATGTCCGTGTTTTTAATGTTACAGTTACTCTTTACGTTAGTTGCGCTGCACCTCCTTGGTAAAAAAGGTACTGAGGCGGTTGGAGGGTCGGCGCCGAGAAGGTCGTTACGCTTCGAGCGCGGCTCCATGGCGCCCGTGTCTCACGGGCGCCATCTCTCGCCGACCCTCCAGCAAAAAGTTTGCTCCCGATGGGTCCTAGTGCCTCCGGCCCTAATCCCACTAGTGGGAATGAGTGGTGGAGACTCGTCCAAGAAGATCAAGAATTACGGTAGGTACATAATTTTCCTTTCTCGCTGCTGAAAGGAACCAGGTGAACTGGAGAGTTGCTGTGAAATGGTATTTTGTCAACAGACTGTGGCTCTCCCACAAATTGAAGATAAAGGGGCTAGAGACATGGTGCATTGAAAACAAATTATGCCTGCAGAAGGCACCTCCGAGGTGTAGAACTGTTTTCTCTAGGTTGGGAACAAGAGGGGGTAAAGTTGTTTAAACTGTGAATATGGCTTTACTGATGACTGCTAGAATGTTTTTGTGAATGACATAAAGCTCAGGAATGACAACTATGGTATGTAACAGAGCATGTAAGATGAGATTACTTGATATGTTGTCAAGGAACATTTTACCCTTGTTACAAAAGTGTATCAAATAACACGTAAAACTAATTTGCCGCTTGTAGTAGCCTGCTGGAAAATTGGTTTCCTTAGCAATGCATATAATTAGGCATTTCTGTCACCAATGTTTTAAAACTATTTCTGCACGTTCCTTAATATAAAATGTTTTGTACAAGTTCAAGTTTATTGACTGTAACTTTATGGCGTTGCAAACATGCAGACAAATCAAAATAAAGTCATAATGTAGGAATACTTAACAGATTTCAAAAAATGACTAACAGATTACAATAAATGAGTTATGAATAACAAGCATTTGTCAATGCCAAATGTTGCTTGCTTATATGTGCTGTTTAGGTATTTGGAAGTGAAAGTACCATGCCTAAGAACTGTCAGCGGGGGTTGGAAGCTCATGCTGCCCGACCGTAGCCTATTTTCCACTTTTCTCCCCTTTGCAGTGGGGGCGAGCAATGATGCTTAGGCACAGCATGCCAACGTCCACCACACTCCACTCTCTTTACTACACTGCTCTAGTAGCACCCCCGGTTGTCACCAGGGGCCGCTACAGTGCGATGGGTCCCTGGATCCTGCCCCGGGATAGGAGAGGAGTCCTCCAGATGCTCAATCCTATCCCTCTCCTGCCGACCTATGGCGGCCTGGGCTCATGTCCGAACCCAGATCGCCAGCGTGGCTCGAGGTGTGGCGTCCAGCGCTTCAACCTTCAGCGCCCATGGGCTGGCAGTAATGCTGCCTTTAATACTCCCCTCCCCTTCCTGCTCCAGTGTACCCTGTCCCCCGCATAAATCACTATTCCCCCCAGACTCTACCCCAGTTAGTCACTAACCCATAATGTTTGGTGTGGCACCAATCCCTCGGCCACTCGTTGAACTCCTCAAGCCTACCCTTCCTTCCCCATGCTTGCGCATGGTACCGGCAGTACCTCCAAGAATGCCACTGACTTCCCCACCCCCTTACACTGCTTGCCCAACTATTCAAACCTGCCCCTCACTACTTCCACAGTGTCCCCCGCCAAGTCGTTTGTATGCGCATGCAACAGTAAATTAGGTTTCTTCCTCCCCCTCGCTGCACACTTGAACAGTGCCTGCCCTGCCCCTCCTGCTGTCAACTTGGGGACAGCTTCAACCCAAATATGGCTGTGCCTTTCCCCCTTTCCGCCCCATCTCACCCATTTCAGTATAGAATACCCCAGGATGAGTACCCCCGTCCCTACCCCTTTCCTTCTAATGCCCCTTCCACCACCCCAGTATTTGTTCTTCCCTGCCCCTTACCCCCACCAGCTGCACGCTCTGTGACTTCTGTATCTGTACCCCTACTTCTGCCTCACCCCTTTTCTCTGCCTTATTCCTCCCATTCCCCTTGAACCCCTTCCCAGCCTGAGTACTTCCTACTGGGCTTCCCATGTCGACCTCTCCTCCTTCCCTGCTGATTTCCAACCCCTCTCTATCCTTGCTGTTGTCGATTTAGAGCCCCCATTCCCTTCTACCCCAATAGTGATGCCCCTCCTATCCTTCCCCTTCCCCTTCCCGTAGCTTTCTCTCCTCCAGTCACCGCCCCTCCTTCCTTCCTTACTAGCCCCTCTTCTACCCTTTCGTCCTCACTATCTCTTCCCCTACCTGTTGCCATCCCTCTCATGCCCCGCTTGTCCTCCCCCTTCAGTATGTTCCTGCTCCCCCTCTCTCTCCCATAGCAGAGGTTTGAATCTACTCCTAGTCAATACCCCTCCTACATCTCTTCCCCTATCGGATCCCCCCTCCTACTTGTTCTCCTCCGTGCCACCTTTGGTCGCTCCCTACCCGCAGTCATCTGCTCTCTCTCCCCTGGTACTCCTCGTGGTGTCTTCCTCCCCCATCAGGAGGCCCCCCTCACCTCGTGCACACCCTCCCTTCTCCTGTCTTTTCTGTTAGTGCATCTGATACTGGGGTCAGTTTCCCTCCCTAGTTGTTCTTCCTCTGTCCCCCTTTGCCATCCCCTATTCCCCCCCCCACGGATGCCTACCATACTCATCTGCCCTGCCACTTAGACTCCTCCCTAACCTCCACAGTTCCTCCCTCAAACTAGCCAGTCATCTACAGACCATACGCCCCCCCCAATCCTCCAAGCCTAGTCCAGGATTATGGTGGACCCACACCCTGTACAGCCCACCACCCTTCCAAAGATGCCCGCCCTACTGACATGTAGCACCTGCTCCATTTTGGCCCCCATCTTATGTTACAGGCCCTTACTCCAAGGTTCTGTACCCTACTATAACTGTTAGGTCCCTATTTACTCAAATTCCTGTCCCCACCCCCACACTAGTCCCCTACTGCCCCCCTTGCTGACTGGGTTAATTCAGTCACAAATCTCATCCATTAGATACAGTATTACTGCAGCAATCCTAAAGCCTCCATGTCCGTTTTTCACCCCTCAGCTACCATACTTTTTGTTCTCAGCTCTCATATAGTTTCACTTAGCCCAATTAGAAATCCTATTGCACTCCAAGTATTACTCAGCTCAGTTAGAGAAAGAAACAGAACAAATAAATATGTATTATTACAGCAATCATAACAGTATAGCTCAGTACTTAGCTCAGTTAGAGAAATAAACAGAAGAACTAAATCTGTATTATTACAGCAATCCTAAAAGTATCCAATCATTGCTTTGTCTCCACTCCAGAGACCCTGCTGTAATATAGGACCACAGAGGTCACTGGGTGGGAGGGAGGGCAATGTAAAGTCCCGGCAGAGCTCGTTGAGCTCGCTCACTCCCCTCTCTCACTCGCTCATTCTATTTCTCCCGATGCTGCAGGCTGCCCTGCTGTACTGGGCTCTTGCTTTTATTGGCGCCTTTTTCTGCCCACAAAGAAATCCACAGCAGTCCCGACAGAGCTCTGTTGAGCTCACTCACTCCTCCTCCTCTCTCACTCGCTCATTCTGTTTCTCCCAGAGCTGCAGGCTGCCCTTTTGTACTGGGCTCCTGCCTGTGTTGGCACCTTTTTCTGCCCACAAAGAAATCTGCAGTGTCCTGACACAGCTCCGCTGAGCCGCTCACTCCCCCTCTCACTCGCCATTCTGTTTCTCCCGGTGCTGCAGGCTGCCCTTTGTACTGGGCTCCTGCTCATGCTGCGCCTTTTCTGCCCACAAAGAAGTTCACAGCTGTCCCAACAGAGCTCCGTTGAGCTTGCTCACTCCCTCTCTCTCACTCGCTCATTCCGTTTCTCCCAGCACTGCAGGCTGCCCTTTTGTACTGGGCTACTGCCTGCATTGGTGCCTTTTTCTGCCCACAAAGAAATCTGCAGCAGTCCCGACAGAGTTCCATTGAGCTTGCTCACTCCCTCCCCCCCCCTCGTTCGTTCTATTTCTCCCGGCACTGCAGGCTGCCCTTTTGTACTGGGCTCCTGAGTGTGTTGGAGCCTTTTCCTGCCCACAAAGAAATCTGCAGCAGTCCTGGCAGAGCTCAGTTGAGCTCATTCACTCCCCCTCTCTCACTCGCTCAATCTTAATCTGTCCCAAACACTGATTTACCACAGTGACCGCACTATTCTGCACCAGAAGTGCAAAAACATATTTCTGCCAGGATGTGAAAAATGACAGCTGTACTGTTCATAAGGAGGTGTGAAAAAATACCAGTGTTGAAAATCTGGCGACAAAATATTACAAATTTGCAAAGTTACAAGGGTGCGTGGAAACAGTGCAACACGCGTTTGTAACAGTCATTTTATGGACTTTCGTCACCAAATTTTCAACATAGGCATTTTAGTACCTCTGCTCATGAACAGTATCACTTTTATTTTCTTAATTTGTCCCGAACTCTGATTTCCCACAGTGACCGCGCTATTCTGCGTCGGAAGTGCGAAAACACATTTTGGCCAGGATGTGAAAAATGACAGCTGTACTGTTCATAGGGAGGTGTGAAAAAATGCCAGTGTTGAAAATCTGGCATGAAAATATTAAAACTCTGCGAAGTTACAAGGGTGCATGGAAACTGTGCAACGCACACTTGTAACACAGTCATTTTATGGACTTTTGTCACCAAATTTTCAACATAGGCCTTTCGAGAGCCCACCTCATGAATAGTGGCACTGTCATTTCGTTACTCGGTCCCAAAAGGTGATTCTGTGCAGTGACCGCAAAAATCACCTTTTGGGACGGAATAACGCAATGACAGTGACTGAATTCATGAGGAGGGGTCCCAAGAACCTCATGTTGAAAATGTGGTGCCAAAATTCCCAAAAATGCCCAAGATAATGCACCAAAGTTGAAAAAAACCCTATTTATGTTATTATACAGCTTACCAGCATTTCTTCAGTTTGCGGTCGGCTTTGAAGTGTGCAGATGTGTTCCTGGTCCACCGAAGATCATCGAGCTGGTCTACGGAGGTAAGTATGGGGTATGGGGAGGTGGGGTGTGCAGAGGGTGGGCGCGGGTTGGACGAGGGGCCACCAAATTCTACGAGGACCATTTTCTTATTTTACAGGTGCTGAACAAAAAAAACAAAAAAACATCAGGGACTGTTTTTTTTTCAGGGACTTTGCATGCTGGGTGCCACCTGAGTGTTTTTTTGGGGGCTAGCCGACGGGATTGCACAACCACGTACATACCAATTGGAGGGGAGAGCCGAGGATTGGGCACTTTGGCAGACAACAAATTGGGAGACATTATGTCGATGGGGAGTGAGCTCCCCCATTGGCAAATTCAACTGGGAAGGGGGGGACTGAAGCCGACAGAGATTGGGCATCCCGTCAGCAAAGAAAGCAGGGGAGCATGATGCCAAGGGGGATTGGGCACCCCCTCGGCATACAGCAGAAACTTGGTTTTGGGGACATTATGCCAACAGGTACTGGGCTCCCCATCGGCAAACTGGGTCGGGGGTATGCAAGGTACCGCCCTGCAATGACGGGTCGCTCCATCATTGCAGTGGAATGGCTGACGCTGCAATGATGAGGTGGCCCGTGATTGCAGCAGCTAAAACGTTACAAGGTGGTGGCACGCTGGCTGAACTAGTGTCAGCAGCAGCGTGCCACCCCATTGGGGAAAGTGGGCCAAGCCTCAAAAGGCAGTGGGGCATTGGCCACAACAGTGCCGCACCTCCACAACCAGCTTCTGCAGCAAGCTGCCACAACATGTTTCTTGTGCATGCACGCAAGCAACATAATAATGACTACTTTTGCTTTGTCTTCACCAGAGAAGACAGAGGACCATTGCCAGACAGTGGCATCAAGGCGGCCATTAAGGGGGTCCCAGAGATGAGGCAGCCAGTATTTACCAGTGAAAGGGTCTGGAAGGGGTTAGCAGCCCTTATGATAGATAAGGCCCTGGCACTGAACAGGATGCTCCCCAGGGTGCTCAGGGAGCTGGCAGCAGAAATAGCTGAACCCCTTGTAGGGCTATTCATTAGCTCGTTACAGACAGGGGTAGTTCCAAAGGACTGGAGGGTGACAGACGTGGTTCCACACCAAAAGGAGGGGACAGGGAGCAAGGGGTGAACAACAGACCTGTCAGTCTTACCTCAAGTTGTAAGGAAACTGATGAAATCACTAGTCTAGACTACCTGGAAAGCAGTGGCCTTCAGGATAGCAAACAGCACTGATTCATGGCAGGGAGTTCCTGTCAGATGAAACAAATATTTTTTTTTGACTGGGTGATGAGGACATTGTATGGAGTCAGTTTTAGCAAGGCCTTTAACTCAGTGCCTCACAGTCAATTGATGAATATGATTGAGGATCTGGGGGAGGCAAGGGACATAGTAAGATGGGTAGGACACTGGCTGACGGGTAAGCAGCAGAGGGTCATGGTAAATGGGGTCAAATTGGAAGAGAGGTAGGTCACAAATTGGGTACCATAAGGATTTGTCATTGGGTCAGTCCTCTTAAACATAGAAACATAGACTTTGACGGCAGATAAGGACCGCTTGGCCCATCTAGTCTGCCCATTTCCCTACCTACAGGATAGGCCACAGATCCTAGTTAACCAACAGTCTATTTCTTCCTACCCCCAAGAATTGCCTTATGTCTGTCCCATACATTCTTGAATTCTCCCACAGTTTTAGACCCCACAACCTCCTCAGGAAGGCTGTTCCATGCATCCACTACCCTCTCTGTGAAATAATACTTCCTCACATTGCCCCTGAACCGCCCTCATCTTTAAATTGTGTCCTCTTGTTCTTGCACGTCTCTTTTTCTGAAAGATGCTACCCTCTTGGACTTTGTTGATTCCACTGAGGTACTTAAAAGTTTCTATCATGTCCCCTCTCTCCCTTCCTTCCTCAAGGGTATACATATTAAGCTCCTTTAGTCTCTCCTCATACGGCTTCTCTTGCAGACCCTGCACCATTTTAGTTGCCCTCCTCTGGACTGCCTCTATCCTGTCTATGTCCTTGCGGAGATGGGGTCTCCAGAACTGGATGCAGTACTCCAGATGGGGTCTCATCAACTGTCTGTTTTCTGCTACTGACGCTTCTCCCTATGCATCCCAGTATACCCCCCAGCCCTCCCTACTGCCTTCTCACATTGCTTGCTAACCTTAAGGTCATCTGATATGATTACCCCCAGGTCCCTTTCATTTTTTGTTGTTGTTACTACCCCCCAATTGTGTATTCTTCCCCTGGGTTCTTGTTTCCCAGGTGCATTATTTTGCACTTCTTTGCATTGAATCCTAGCTGCCATACTTCTGACCATTCCTCCAACCTTGCCAAGTCCCTTCTCATCCTTTCCACACCTCCTTGTGTATCAACCCTGTTGCAGATCTTTGTGTCATCTGCAAAGAGGCATACTTTTCCTTCCAGTCCCTCTGCAATGTCAATTATGAAGACATTAAAAAGGACTGGACCCAATACTGAACCCTGCGGTACCCCACTAGTAACCCCTCTTTCTTCAGAGTGGACTCCATTTACAATTACCTTCTGTGTCCTGTTGTCCAGCCAATGTTTTACCCAGGCTACCACCCTGGGACCCACTCCCAGGCTGGTTAATTTGACTATTAATCTTTTGTGTGGGACTGTGTCAAATGCCTTGCTAAAGTCTAGGTAGGCCATGTCCACAGCCCCTCCCTGGTCTACTACTTTGGTCACCCAGTCAAAGAAATCTATTAGATCTGTCTGACATGACCTTCCCACTGTGAACCCATGCTGCCTTGGGTCCTGTGCCCCACTGGCCTCACGTACTCAACTATTCTTTCCTTCAGAAGTGACTCCATCACTTTCCCTACCACAGAGGTCAAACTGACAGGTCTGTAGTTTCCTGCCTCTGTCTTGGTTCCACTTTTGTGAAGGGGAATCACATCCACCTTCCTCCAGTCCTCGGGTACCACACCATCCTCCCATGATTTATTAAAAAGAGTAGCCAGTGGTTTCACTAGTTCTCCCCCTAATTCTTTTAGAATTTTGGCGTGAATTCCATCAGGCCCCATTGCTTTGGCCACCTTCAATTTTAGGAGTTCTTGCAGAACCCTTTCTTCTGTGAAAGGACTGGGATCGACCCCCCTGTCAAGAGTGCTTCTGTTAATTGGATTAGGCACTTCCCCCTCCTCTTTTGTGAATACTGAGCAGAAATATTCATTCAGTATCCCTGCTTTTTCACTGTCCCCCTCTGCCCACCCACCGTTCATTCTATTCAGCCTCACTATCCCTCCCTTTGTCTTTTCACGCCGCTGATGTACCTATAAAGGTTTTATCCCCTTCTTAACCGAGTTGGCTATCTTTTCCTCAGTTTGGGCCTTTGTTATTCTGACTTTCCTCCCTGCTTCCTTCTGCCTTAACTGGTACAGCTCTCTGTCCTGCTCCTTCTGTGTTTCCTTATACTTCCGGAATGCTATCTTTTTCTTCCTGACTTTCACAGCCACCTCTTTTGAGAACCATAGTGGCTTTTTCTTTCATTTTGATTTGTTTATTTGCTTCACACAAAGGCTTGTTGCCTCTATGATGGCAGTTTTGATGATTCCCCAGTGTTGCTCCACACCTCCTTCTAGCCTGTTTGCTAGTGCTTTTCTGAGGCACTCTCCCATCTTGCCAAAGTCAGCCCTCCTGAAGTCCAATACCCTCACTTTTGTATGGCTTGACTCTGTACCTGAGTTTAACGTGAACCACACTGTTTGATGGTCACTTGTTCCCAGATGGCAACCCACTTCTAGATCTGAGATCCTCTCACTGCCCCCGTTTGAGAGTACGAGGTCTAAGATTGCTCCCTCATGAGTGGGTTCCGAAACTAGCTGTCTGAGACCTGCCACCTGTAGGGCATCAAGAATGGTCCTGCTCTTGGATGTGGCTGCAGCAAATGTGCTCCAGTTAACATCTGGCATATTCAGGTCTCCCATCAACAGTATCTCCCCTTTCTCTGCCATTCTACGAATGCCTTCTATCATATCCTTGTCCATTCTCTTCCCCTGACATGGGGGTCTGTACACAATCCCTGTGCGGATTGTGGTGCCCTTTCCAGTCTCCAAGGTGACCCACAGTGCCTCCTCTCCTCCCTGTTTACTCTTTTATTCAGTTGCTTTTATCCCTTCCTTTACATAGAGAGCTACTCCTCCCCCTCTTCTCCCCTGCCTGTCTCTCCTGTAGGTTATGTACCCTGGTATATTAACAGCCCAGTCATGGTTTTCTGTGTACCATGTTTCTGGGACTGCTACGATATCCAGGCATCCCTCTTCCATCTTCAGTATGCTTATCAGTCACAGTGGAGAAGGAATCCAGGGCAGGTTGTACTGTATCTCTTGGCAGATTACACAAAGCTCTGTGGGAGGGTGGACAGCAACGAGAGAATTTGGGA
Source organism: Neoceratodus forsteri (assembly GCA_016271365.2). Taxonomy (NCBI): domain Eukaryota; kingdom Metazoa; phylum Chordata; order Ceratodontiformes; family Ceratodontidae; genus Neoceratodus; species Neoceratodus forsteri. The sequence goes on from JADMNL010000023.1 coordinate 319,903,850, forward strand.
GTTGCAGAATGACATGCCTAGACTGCGATTATCCTGCATCCCATAGCATCACTCATCACGTATGGTCCCCTGGTACTCCCTGCTCATGTGGCACTCTATGCATCTTCACTTATGTGCCATTCCATACGCATCCACCCTCACCCCAAAACATACCAAATGAAGATGGCTATTGCTCTGTAGAGTATTGATAAATGGACTTAAGAAACTACTACTCTTACTACTACTTTTCTCCGAAAACATTGAACTAAACCCTGGTCACCCATCCCTTATTGCGGCACCCTCCGACCTATCTCATCTCAAAGGTCTCATTTTTATACATATTAATGCCTGGAGCTTGCTCAAAAAACTTGACATGATTCAGGCTTGGATCTGCCACACTAAACCTGATGTGTTAGTTATTACAGAATCCTAGTTAAGAGCTCCAACCCCTGACCATAACATAAATATCCCCTCATAAAATGTGTTTAGTGCCGATAGACTCACCGGGGGGGGGGGTTGTAATATATGTCGTGGATACATTTTCGGTAGCAGTAATTCACATATCCACTGTCCCAAATGAGTTTGAAAGTGCTACCTTAAAAATCTCCTTATCACCTGATGAGGCTATACTACACACAGGCTGTTACAGACCACCCTCAAGAGGCCTGGGGTTATTAACCCATCTCCGCAGATTGCTGGATGCTCACAGTTTGGAATCAGTTATAATGGGAGACATTAACCTTGACTGGCACCCTCTTGCTCAAAACCCTTAAAAGGTCTTTGTGACTGCTATGGCCTTACACAAATTATTACTGACATCACTCGCCCTAATATTAAAACTCCTACGCATAGTATCATTCTTGATCTAATCCTGGTAAATAAACCCTACAAAATCGCACGCACTGGGGTATTCCACAACAATATAAGTGATGATAGGGTTATAGCCTTTGCCAGGTCCTTACCCAAGCCCTTATCTACCTCCAGTTTCAAACTTAAGAGGAGCCACCGCAAATTCAATTGCACTGACCTTCCTCACAGACCTAAGCAAAATTCGATGACAAGATTTCTACTTAGCACCCCACAATCGTAGAGGCCTACAACCCATTCCACAGCCTTGTTCTGAAGGTGATTGACAAACATGCACCTCTAATACAAATCAGAACAAGGAAAAAGGACATGCCCCTGGTTTACTAGTGAACTAAAGTCAGCTTTACATGGCAGAGATACCCTATGGAAAAGGGCTTGCAAAACAGAACTCACAACAGACTGGGCAGCTTTTAAAACCGCTAGGAACCAATGCACAAAGCTTATAAGGGCTGAAAAAAGCAAATACTTTCAATCTGCAGTAGATTTATCCAAAAAGGGTGTAGCCAAATTTTGGCAAATCCTAAGGGTATTGAAGGGCACAGCACCTCATCATCACTACGTTCCAGGATTATCTCTGGTGACAACACCTATACTAGTAAACAATGTATCTTAGAGCAACTAAATAACCATTTTGCCACTGCTGGATTAGCTTTTGATACCTCTCCAGTAAGCAAACTTCTCAATCAACCCAGCAACAAAGATTTGCCATGCCCCCCCCCCCCGGCAAAGGCTACCAAACAATCAGCCAAGTTTAGTCTTAGGCCAGTAACCTTTAAGCAGGTCAGGGACCTCTTAATAACTCTGGACACAAACAAAAGTGCAGGAGCAGATCTAATTGAACCTTTCTTCCTAAAGCTAGGTCACCATTTTTTGAAATCGCCCATTGTCCATGTATTTAACTTGTCTCTTTCCCAAGGGACTCTTCCCACCAAGTGGAAAATTGCACGTTATTCCACTTTTTAAATCTGGTAATTCAAGTGATTTTAACAACTGCCGGCCTATATCCTTACTACCTATACTTTCTAAATTTCTTGAAAAACTAGTTGCTGCACAATTAAGAGAACACCTAGAAACCATGAACATGCTAGATCCCCTCCAATCTGGATTCAGACCTAAACATAGTACGGTATCTGTATCGACACTGGCAAAGGTAACAAATGATTGGCAAGTCGCATTAGATTCTAAAAACCACGTCAGCTCACTCTTTTTGGACTTGAGCAAGGCATTCGATATCATAGACCATGAGTTATTATTATTTAGGTTGCGAGATATTGGTCTGGATGACACGGCTCTGAAATGGTTCACTTGCTGTCTGATAGGTAGAAAACAGCAGGTCAAAGCCCAAGGCGATCTCCCCCAAAGCATTACAAAGAGGCATTCCTCAGGGATCAATACTGGTGCCATTATTATTCGCAATCTATATCAATGATATTGATGCCAAAATCAGTACAGCAAGTGTTCATCTTTTTGCAGAAGACACAGTCCTCTATGTTGCTAGGCCTACCCTTGAGCTTGCATGTATAGAGCTGCAACAGTTCAACCTGCTGCAACAAAACCTCTTACAACTAAAGTTGTTGCTCAATGCTAAAAAAAAAAATTATGTTCAGATCTCCTCAAGTCAAACCTAATAGTACTAGTTCCACTAATGCTAAACTCCAGATCAAGACCCTCTTGGGGGACCACTAGAGGTAGTGGAGAAATTCAAATACCTGGGCTTCTGGCTCAGTTGTAGGCTATCATTCACTATGCATATTTATTTATTTATTTGAATTTTGGTAACCAGGTGAGCCCACTGAGACCATGCAGTCCCTTTTTCAGGGGTGACCCGAGGAAGGGTACTTAGGACAAGATTAATATACACCATGGCCCAGATATTCAAAAGAGTTGAGCCATGCGCAATAGGGTTGCGCCTGCTCAAGTCCAAAAATGCGCCATTCTGCGATATTCAGCAGGAGGCAGTTGCACCCCCCCAAATCACGCTGAGCAACAGCGCAATGATAATGAAGGCATGTGCAACTGAAGGGGAGGAACCATGCATAAATAGAGCGCAGTGATATTCAACAATACTATGCCATGTGCAATGAGGGGAAGCAGAAGTTGCGCCATAACGGAAATGAGACAAAATGAAAGAGAGCAAGGGATAGGCGCAAGAACACTACAGGGAAGCCATGTGAGAGCAAAATACAGCAGGACATACTGGGCAGCAGGGATACACAGGGCCAGGCAGGAAAGGGCACCTGGAAGCAACAGCCACAGGGGAAGGTGTGGGGAGACAGTGCAGAAGGGGGAGGTACACCACACAGCAGTGAGGCAAGCACAGGCCGGTGTTCCCGGTGCAGGGGAAGTAGCAATGAGGACAGCGGGGGGGAATACAGTAACAGCTGCCAGGGGGTGAACACAAGCCAGGGACATGGCCAGTGCCACCTTCCAGATGGAGGCCATTATGAGGAGGGTGAGAAGGCGGGCAGCAGGGGGGGCGTGGCCGTGGAAGGACCCATCAGCGGTATGCCCCCAATAGGCAGTACCGAGTCTGCACCAGCTTCGAGCTGTACAGTGATACCGAGATTGTGTGCTGGTACCGCCTGAATCAGGCAATTCTGAGGTGGCTCTGTGAGCTGTGCAGTGATGTGATGCAGGCACCCACACGACGGAGCCATGCCCTGTCAGTGGAGACCAAAGTGACAGCTTGCATGTGCTTGCTCGCCACGGGTACCTTCCAGAGACCAACTGGGGACACCACAGGCATAACCCAGTTGGTCACGCCATGCCATCTCACCCAATTCCTCAGCGCACTGCTGCCACATGCCGCGGAGTACATCCATTTTCCAGCACACCAGCGAGCACACAGCAAACATACAGGAGTTCCACAGGGTAGCATGTATGCCTGGCATGCTAGGGGCAATAGACTGCACTCATGTGGCCATCCGCGACACCACCTGGCCCCATGGGCCACATACATCAATCGCAAGGCTATGCCAGCATCAACTGCCAGGTGGTGTGCGATGCCAGGGGCGATAATCAATGTCTGTGCCACACACCCTGGGGAGCACATGATGCCTTCATCTGGCACCAGTCAGCACTGTGCCACAGATTCGAGAGTGGGGATATCCCCATTGGCCACCTAGTGGGTGAGTATGCAAACCACATGGACAATCATAGGGCCTGGGGGGGCATGGTCAGAGGTGACAAGGGTAGTGGCCTACATGGCCCGGGGCAGGGCGATGCTGATCACCAAACTAACCTCCACCCTCTACACACAGGTGACGGTGGATACCCACTCCGTCCCTGGCTGCTCACACCCTACTGGCGGCCTGCGACCCCATCGCAGCAACGCTACAATGAGGCACACACCACCACAAGTAATGTCATCGAGTGGGAGTTCGGGATGCTGAAGGCACGTTTCCATTGCCTGGACACCTCCGGTGGTGCCCTACAGTACAGCCCCTCAAAGGCCTGTGGGCTATTCCTGGCCTGTTGCATCCTGCACAACATGGCCAATGAATGTGGGATAGCCGTACAGGTCGAAGAGGAACACAGCAATGGGAACGATGAGGACGCCGGTGATGATGGTGATGGGCAGCCCCCCCTTGGGCGACGGGACCCCCAACTGCTCCGGCTGGCACAGCCGCACAGGGACACCATCATGGAAGAGCACTTCAGCCAACCCAGGTAAGTCATGGGGCCATGTGCAGCCAACAGTGGCTAAGGCACAACCCACAAACACGCATGGACACACACCAGGGGAGCATGCCGTCAAGGGAAGTGGCAGGGCATGGAATCACACACACAACCAGGGATGGGTGAGGTCTAAAATGCCACGCAGATGGACACACGCACATGCACACACACACACAATGCACCAAACATGCACAAAGGGTGGGAGGCACACTGATCCAGAATGCCACCCCTAGCCACACACGTGTCCATAGACCACCACGCCCACTGCCTGTCCATGTGCGTGTGTCAGATGCTGAGCACCATTGCACATTGGTGTAGAGCGCAATGCAGGCAACATCATGCACATGCAACTGCGGACAGCAGCCGGGAGGGTGTGCAGATGGACTGTGTGTCCGCATGCATGGCCGGGTACCCACCCGTGCACTGCCCACTGAAAGACACAATGCACACAGGGCAGCACCAGACAGTAGCCGTGTTGGGAGACAGGTCAGTCACGCGACACAGTGCCCCGGCGGCCGTGGATGCATGGGCGGTCCCGCCGAGACCCGCCAGCACTGACAGGCCAACCACTGGCCTCATGGGGTGGCACCGATGGTCCCCCAGGGGTTCCACTGTGTGAACGCGACCATGCTCGCACAGGGGTCTGCAGCACACCGAACATGCCTGCACCAGGCGTGCTCGGGATGCCCACAGCTGAAGCTGGTGTCGACAGGGAGGATGTCGCACGACGCTGGGAATGGGGGGTGGACAGTGCACTGCGTGGTGTCTGCGCTGCATGGGCACATGACTGTGTACCCATTGTGGCCATGACAGCAGTGAATGCCTGTGTCTGCCTGTCAATGGCAGTGGTCACATCTTCCCGCAACCGGTCCATCCCTGCCAGGATCAGAGTGGTGTCACTGCTGCGATGCTCCTCTGCCCACTCCAGAGCCACATGCAGTGCATCCACCGACATTGCAAGCCACATCTGCTGCTGGACTGATGCTTGCAGTATGCAGGTGTGCTCATCCAAGAGGTCATCTGCCTGATCAGCATGCTGTCCCTCAGGGTGTGCACAGCCCTGATGCTCAGCACCTCTTGAGAGTGGGCGCTGCACACCAGGACCAGGTCTGAGCATGTCCACAGGCAGTGCACAGATGCCGCCGCTTGACCCTGTACCCCCAAGCCCATTGGCCAACTGCTGATGCTGCCCCTCTGGCTGCCACTCCCCAGGGCTCAGTGGTGCGCGCGGTGGCCGCCAGTCCACTGTCCCGACACACACCAGTGCTGCCCCACTGGTGCTGACAGGCACAGGCTGGGACTGAGCTGACATGCAGGCCTCCACGGCAGCACCACCCACAGCCATGGCCGCGATGTTACCTGCTGTGTGGCCATCCCATGGCACACACGTGTCACTGCCCATGCTATTAGCGACATCATCATCGGTGACAGACGCGGCACTGGCCCGAGTCACAGCATGCTGGCATCCGTGGACGCTGGCATGCTGGGACAGGGGCAGGGCTTCCCCCGCACCTGTTCCAACAACATCAGTGTGGACAGCCAGGCGGGCCCACTGTCGCACTGAGCCACGTATACCTGTGGAGGTGGATGGGCCCTCCTCCATCTCCAGCTGACTGTCCTCAGTGGACAGGCCCACCACCGCTGACCCATGCAGATGCTCAGGATCCGTAAGGGAAAACAAATTGCAGTACTGGATGTGACCCACCCTGCCCCCCCATAGACAGACCATGACATACCATGCAGTGATGGGCTACCACCCATCTGGAAGCCACCACCCAGAACACCCTCAATGGCACTACACTGCATGCTTCCAGCAACCCTCTCCTCCTGTGGGGTCAGGTGTACCACATCCGGCTGTCCCCCACCTGTCGCAGCTCGTGCTGCCCTGATGGCAGCCACCTTCTCCTTTATCCTCCTCCTGTCTGTGCCCATCTTCTTCTTGCAGTCCTGCACGGAGCACTGGTGACTGCCATGCAGGTTCACAGCATGTGCACCTCCTCCCATGCAGCAGCACGGGCTTGAGGTGTTCCCTGCCATCCGCTGAGAACAGGCTCCTGATCCAGGTAGGCCTCAAACAGGGCATCGGTCTCGGCCTTGGTAAAATTAGGCCTCCTCCTCCTCCCACCACTGTGTTCCTCCTCTCCCACAACTCGCTTGGTCATTTTCTAGCCTGTAAGAATGACAGTTGTTACCTGTGACTGTGCAGTCCCATGCATGTCCCTAAATCCACAGTCCACACTCCCAAACAGCATGCAACTCACTAATAGACTGCAGTAACCGACTATGGCCAGTGCAGCCCAATGTCACACTTTTATAGCGCTACCCATGCAAGTGAGGTGAGGTGCAACTTTAAGTGGATGCAAATTGCAGTGCTGCGCCATTGAATGGCTGATTAGCTGTTTTGCATATGACGACTGAATATCACGCTGTTGCGCTTTGCGCAATTGTGTTGAACATGCTGAGCCAAGGGCGCAGTTCTGTGACATGCGTAGTACACACCTCACTGCACATGCCCGGGTTGCTGATGCAGGCATCTGCCGCGCTGCTGACGTGCAGTGCACGGGAAGCATTGCAGGGCACGGCCACCATTGTGCCAGTGGCACTACAGCGATGTTCACCTACATGGCGCTGTGGCACTGGGCCATGATAGGCGCACTGGGGCAACAGAGCAGTAGGCCACTACTGGAGGTAGCACACAGGCAGCCAATCACGCTACACGCATTGGGTTCTAGTGGCACTGTGCATGTCCATGTGCCACAGCCCCTTGACCCTGTGCCTGACCTTGGCCCCCTAGGCACCATGCATCAGGCATGGGTGTACCACTATCGTGCTGTTCGGTGACAGCGCGATAGGGAATGACAGCGCTGTACCGCACAGCATCTGCACATGGGGAGCCGTGCTGCAGAGCGCCATTTTTGCAGACCGAGCTAGGAGAATGGCGCGCAGGAGGGCTGCACAATGGAGCCAGGTCGAACTGGCCAACCTACTGGCCATAGTGGAGCCACACCATGGACCACTGTTTGGGGAGGCACCCCTGGACAGGTCCAGGAGCCAGGTGTGGGAGGAGGTGGCCACTGCACTTGAGGAGGCCACTGGAAGGGGGCAGACAGCAGAGCAGTGCCGCCACAGGTATGGCGACCTGTGGCGGAGGGAGCCAGACCTGCTAGCTCGCCTGCGGGCACATGCTAGGAGGGGCACGGCCAGGTAGGTGTTATGCCAACACACTTTTATCTTCCATATGGGTATCACGGTTGTATGTGTCCAGCACATGGGGGAGGGACCGTCTGGTGTTGGCTGTGGTGGTGTTATCAGGTGTGGGGTGGGTGGGTCTGGCTGGGTGGGAGGCACACACCTTGGGGCAGGAGGGCTTGTTACGGGATTGTACTGATGTTCCTCTCTCCATGTTTGCACCACAGGGCTGGAGGAGCGGCGTCTGGCATGTGAGCTGCGGCACAATGAAGAGGACAGGGAGGCAAGGCGGGGCGACGGTCCACAGCGCCCGAGGGACCGGCCCGATGATGGTGAGTGCCATACCTCCATGATTACTATTGCATGCTGTGTAACAGGCTGGGCAGTGGGGCATGGCCACCATCCATTGACACCACTGCCATGCACGCAACTTGTTACAGTCAGCACTGTCCAGTGGCAATGCATGTCTGGGAGTGCGTCGATGGTGGTCCATGTGTGCACCGGGTACATGGCTGTGCCACTGCCTTTGCACCACATAGCCATGTCACTAAACGGCCATGGTGGTGCTGTGCATGACTTGGCCGGTGGGTGTGTGCAGCATTCCGCATGGCTGTATGCGCCTGGGTGGGCAGGTCATGTGGACGTGATCAATGTGGGTAGTCACGCACCATCACAGGCATGTCTCACGGCCGTATGCCATGCACAGTGGGTGGGCTGTATGGGGCTGTGCATTCACACCTATTGACTGTGCTCCCTTGTCCTAGGTGTCCGACAGCTGAATGACATCAGGGAGGCATTGCGGGAGATCCTGCACGTGGCAATGTCGTCCTTGGCAATCTTACAGTGATTGACCAGATTGGGGTCCTCAGGAGGCACAGGCGGAGGAGCAGCCAGAGCGGGAAGTGGGGCTCCCGTTGACAGTCCCTCTGCCCCTGATATCCCCTACTCCCCTGGATCCACCCTCACATCCCTCCTTTCCTGTCCCATTTGTCCACCCCTGCCCCTTGCCCACCCCACCTTGTTTGTGGCTCTCCCCCCCAACTTTGTATATATTATTATTGTATATAGTTAACTTTTATATTTTGTTTGAATACAGATATTTTGATATGAATACTGTGGTGGTCTCTGATTTGCAGCAGGCTATAGTTGCTCAGCTGCAGTGGTGTGCATGGCGTCAGGGGTGGTGCAGTCATGGGTATGTGTGTGTGTGTGTGTGTGTGTGTCTGTGGGGAGGTGACTATGGTGTGGGGGTAGCTATTAGTCAGTGTCTGTGGTGTGTGTGTTGTGCCCTATGCACTGGATGACTGTGTGCAGTGGTCCATGGTGCATGCTCTGTGTCCACGCACCCTGTCAGCCCGTCCATGGCCTGTGCAGCTGACACCCATGCATGTCTGTGACCTGCATGGTCTGCTGGCATGTCAGTGGTGGCTGTCCATGCAGGGCAGCCACTGTACCCGTCACAATGCTGGGTTGCTTCCTGTCACTGGTGTGGTGCATGTCTGCCTCGGGTGACACTGTGGCCTCCACAGTTTTTGACCCACCTCCATGCCGTGGCTTGTGTGTGTTGCAGGGGATGTGCACCACTGTCTGTGACTTGTGCTCAGGGCAAATGCTGGTGGCGTACAGGTCCACAGTGCCTGCGCAGGGTGGCTGGCACTCCTGTGTCATGGAGGACTGCAGGTTGTGTGTACACAGTTTACATGGGCCCACGCTGGGGGCTTGGTTGCCCCGTTACTGCGTCCCTGTGTTGTTGTGCCCTTGGGTATGGGTGGGTGTCTGTCCATGCACTGTGTGGCATCCAGTGTGGTGCATGCTTCTATGCACCACTGTGGGTGTCTTCACTGGCTGTTGTGGCCAGTGCTGGGTCAGGGTGTGTCATTGGGAGAGTGTGCAGGGTGCTGTACCACTGGTGGTGGGGTCCGGGGCATGCCCTGTCCCATGTGGGGGTACCTCGTGTGTCGAAACATGGTTGATCTCTCAGCAGTACCTCGGGGGGGCTGTGCATGGTGGCACTGTGTAAGCCGTCATTGCATCGCTGTGTGCTGCCACTCACTGATGGGTGCTCATGGTGGGGCTGCCTTGCATGGTTCTGTAGTGCACAGGGTTGCATTGTCACAGTGGGGGTGGTGGCATGCATGGGGTTTCCTGCAGTGGTGGACGCTGCTCCTGGGCAGGATGTCTAGGGATCACGGTGCAGGGTGTGCTCTGCATTGGGGGGATGGTGTGGGACGGGGTGGTCAGCCCTCCTTGTGTGCCAGTCACAGCTTGCCGGGGGGTGTGATGGGGCACCATGACCCGGCTGTGGGTTGGTTGCTTGTCTCCATGGGCCAGTGGTTATTCCAGCCCTCCCCAGTTGTGCAGTGCATGGGGTGTGGGGGGACGATGTCTGTTCTGCTGTGTGTTCCTCTGCCCATCTGTGGCATGGGTGGTGGGTCCCTACCTCCCTGGTTGTACAGTTGCATTGCCGCTCTGCTGCTGGGGGGCATCCCTGGTTGCGCTATGGTGCCTCTGGACTGCTCAGCTGAACATCCCTTGTTGCGCTATGGCGCATCTGATCTGCTCAGCTTCCCTTCCCTAGTTGCGCTATGGCGCAGGTGGTGCGATATTCAGTTGTCGGCTGTAGGCGCAGTTTGGCCGGCTCAGTTTTTGAATATCGTGCCTCTTGTGCATGGGTGCAATGGACTTGCGCTTGCTCCTGCTATTGCGCACTTTTTGGGCGCAGTTTGAATATCTGGGCTATAGAGTTTTAGTTGCTGATACAATCTAGAATAAGAATCTTACCAGCGTGCAACTGAGAGTTTCTTTGTGCATCAGATTTTATTTCAAATTGCTAATAGATGGTGGAATCAATAACTCAATTAATTATATTGTTAAATTTTTTTTTTTTACACAAATTGCAGTAGTTTCAATCCACTGCAGTTTTTTGTTACAAAAACAACTGTGTAACAATATCATCAACAAAAAAGTGAAAAAATTATGCACTGTGACTGTGTTAGGGTATTTGGGCTCTGAGGCGATGACAGGCTACTTCTTTGGTTACTTATCTTTGATGGCAATTTACAAATCATGCCTGGAATGGTATATATAAAAAGTGTGTCTGGGTGGGGAGGCAGGGCAATACATGATACTCATCATGATTGTGAGGGTTAGGGAAGGGTGGGTAAAAACTGGGGTGCTCGGACATTGTAGCCAAGATGATGATCTATCCCATTTGCCAGACTCCTCATAAAATTATCTAAAGGTCCTTAGCTCACACTGAGACTCTCAATGAGGGCAGTATACCTTAAAGAGCACCAGTTTCAGTCCTACCCTCTGGTGCCGTACCTTTTTTGGACTTGAACAGTCCATAGCTTGAATTATTCTGTAGTATAGATTTGTAAAGGGAAGGGATTGTAATTCTTGCCTTGGAGTAGCCAGCCACCATATCCCTTCCCCTTTCTGGTACAGATTTCTAAATGTCCTGCCTTATACCACCCTGCATTCCTACTTCTTGTGATGTACAAATTTGTAAAGCAGTGGGGCATGCTTTATTGATACCAATCAGCCCCACAGCGTAAATATGAATCGAAAGGTTCTATGCTTAACCTTATTCAAAATGGCCACCTGGGACTGAGTGAGTGGGGATGGTGTGGTACTTTTATTTTGTCTCAGAGACCATTTGGTTTACAGTGCCACCGCCTCTACTAACAAGAGTCTTGCTAGTCGAGTGGTGGCTTTGATTTGACCCATTGAATCTGTAAGACATACTGTAGAAAGTTAATCTCAGATCTGCCCCCACTGATATCAATAGATCGTGCCCCTGCACTCTACAAACATATATACCATGAAACACAGGAGCACTGGGGTGGGGCTTTTAGCAATCAGGACCATGAATAGGAAGGGATCTGGTGGCCAGCTTCTCTGTGACAGGACTTATGATGTCTTCTCCTTATAAATCTATACCAGAGAAAAATTTGAGCTATGGACTGTTTTAAATCCAAAAAAGGTAAGGCATCAATGGGCTGCTTGGGGATTTTTTGTTGAATGAGCATGATTATTGCTCTTTAAGAAACTGATAACTGCACGAAGATAGCAAATAGGATAGGTCTGAGCTTCTATGAAGTGAAAGTGTGGAAAATAAGGCAGGAGGGGCAGGGACCTTCACTTTCTAGCCAAAGTCATAGAAACATAGAAAGATAGACTTTGACGGCAGTTAAGGACCGCTTGGCCCATCTAGTCTGCCCATTTCCCTACCTACAGGATAGGCCTCAGATCCTAGTTAACCAACAGCCTATTTCTTCCTACCCCCCACAAGAATTGCCTTATGTCTGTCCCATGCATTCTTGAATTCTCCCACAGTTTTAGACCCCACAACCTCCTCAGGAAGGCTGTTCCATGCATCCACTACCCTCTCTGTGAAATAATACTTCCTCACATTGCCCTTGAACCGCCCCCCATCTTTAAATTGTGTCCACTTGTTCTTGCACATCTCTTTTTCTGAAAGATGCTACCCTCTTGGACTTTGTTGATTCCACTGAGGGTACTTAAAAGTTTCTATCATGTCCCCTCTCCTTCTTTCTTTCCTCAAGGGTATACATATTGAGCTCCTTTAGTCTCTCCTCATACAGCTTCTCTTGCAGACCCTGCACCATTTTAGTTGCCTCCTCTGGACTGCCTCTATCCTGTCTATGTCCTTGCAGAGATGGGGTCTCCAGAACTGACGCAGTATTCCAGATGGGGTCTCACCAACTGTCTGTACAGAGGATGACAACTTCCTGTTTTCTGCTGCTGATGCCTCTCCTGTGCATCCCAGTATACCCCAGCCCTCCCTACTGCCTTCTTACATTGCTTGCTAACCTTAAGGTCATCTGATATGATTACCCCCAGGTCCCTTTCCTTTTTTGTTGTTGTTACTACCTCCCCCCTCCCATTGTGTATTCTTCCCCTGGGTTCTTGTTTCCCAGGTGCATTATTTTGCACTTCTTTGCACTGAATCCTAGTTGCCATACTTCTGACCATTCCTCCAACCTTGCCAAGTCCCTTCTCATCCTTTCCACGCCTCCTTGTGTATCAACCCTGTTGCAGATCTTTGTGTCATCTGCAAGAGGCATACTTTCCTTCAGTCCTCTGCAATGTCACTTATGAAGACATTAAAAGGACTGGACCCAAAACTGAACCCTCGCGGTACCCACTAGTAACCCCTCTTTCTTCAGAGTGGACTCCATTTACAATTACCTTCTGTGTCCTGTTGTCCAGCCAATGTTTTATGCAGGCTACCACCCTGGGACCCACTCCCAGGCTGGTTAATTGACTATTAATCTTTTGTGTGGGACTGTGTCAAATGCCTTGCTAAAGTCTAGGTAAGCCATGTCACGGCCCCTCCTGGTCTACTACTTTGGTCACCCAGTCAAAGAAATCTATTAGATTCGCCTGACATGACCTTCCTCTGCGAGAACCCATGCTGCCTTGGGTCCTGTGCCCCATTGGCCTCTAGGTACTCAACTATTCTTTCCTTCAGAGTGACTCCATCACTTTCCCTACCTCAGAGGTCAAACTGACAGGTCTGTAGTTTCTTGCCTCTGTCTTGGTCCCACTTTTGTGAAGGGAATCACATCTGCCTTCCTCCAGTCTCTCTGGTACCACCCCATCCTCCATGATTTATTAAAAGAGTAGCCAGTGGTTTCACTAGTTCCCCTTAATTCTTTTAGAATTCTGGGGTGAATTCCATCAGGCCCCATTGCTTTGTCCACCTTCAGTTTTAGGAGTTCTTGCAGAACCCTTTCTTCTGTGAAAGGACTGGGATCGACCCCCTGTCAAGAGTGCTTCTGTTAATTGATTAGGCCCTTCCTCCTCTTTTGTGAATATGAGCAGAAATATTCATTCATTCAGTATCCCTGCTTTTTCACTGTCCCCCTCTGCCCACCCACCGTTCATTCTATTCAGCCTCACTATCCCTCCCTTTGTCTTTCTACGCTCGCTGATGTACCTATAAAAGGTTTTATCCCCCTTCTTAACCGAGTTGGCTATCTTTTCCTCAGTTTGGGCCTTTGCTATTCTGACTTCCCTCCCTGCTTCCTTCTGCCTTAACTGGTACAGCTCTCTGCCCTGCTCCTTCTGTGTTTCCTTATACTTCCGGAATGCTATATTTTTCTTCCTGACTTTCACAGCCACCCCTTTTGAGAACCATAGTGGCTTTTTCTTTTGTTTTGATTTTATTTGCTTCACACAAAGGGTTGTTGCCTCTGTGATGGCAGTTTTGATGATTCCCCATTGTTGCTCCACACCTCCTTCTAGCCTGTTTGCTAGTGCTTTTCTGAGCCACTCTCTCATTTTGCCAAAGTCAGCCCTCCTGAAGTCCAGTACCCTCACTTTTGTATGGCTTGACTCTGTAGCTGAGTTTAACATGAACCACACTGTTTGATGGTCACTTGTTCCCAGATGGCAACCCACTTCTAGATCTGAGATCCTCTCACTGCCCCCGTTTGAGAGTACGAGCTCTAAGATTGCTCCCTCACGAGTGGGTTCGAAACTAGCTGTCTGAGGCCTGCCACCTGTAGGGCATCAAGAATGGCCCTGCTCTTGGATGTGGCTGCAGCAAATGTGCTCCAGTTAACATCTGGCATATTCAGGTCTCCCATCAACAGTATCTCCCCTTTCTCTGCCATTCTAAGAATGTCTTCTATCATATCCTTGTCCATTCCCTCCCCCTGACATGGGGGTCTGTACGCAACCCCTGTGCGGATTGTGGTGCCTTTTCCAGTCTCCAAGGTGACCCACAGTGCCTCCTCTCCTCCCTGTTTACTCTTTTGTTCAGTTGCTTTTATCCCTTCCTTTACATAGAGAGCTACTCCTCCCCCTCTTCTCCCCTGCCTGTCTCTCCTGTATGTTATGTACCCTGGTATATTAACATCCCAGTCATGGTTCTCTGTGTACCATGTTTCTGTGACTGCTACGATATCCAGGCATTCCTCTTCCATCAAGGCCACCAGCTCAGGGAGCTTGTTGCCCAGACTACGAGCATTGGTACTCATTACCCTCCATTTCCTGATGGCCTTACTCCATTTTGCCCCATCCCTGTCCTTCTTGCCTTTGTCCCTTTCTCCATTTACCCCTGCCCTTCTCCCTATTGACACCTCTATGTTGGTGTTTACCGCACTTACTACCGTTATTTTTGGGGGCTAGGATTTCCCTGCTCCTTTCCAGTGCCTCCCCCCTTGGCTAGTTTAAATGCTTGCCAATGAAGCATTTAAAGCTATCACCTAGGATCCTGGTTCCCCTACTGGACAGATGCAGCCCATCATGCCAGTATAGGCTTGCATCACTCCAGGTGGACCCCCAGTCCCCAATGAAGCCAAATCCCTGAGCTCCACACCAGTTTTTCAACCACTGATTGAATCCCATGCTGTGGAACACCCTAGCCTTTCCTACGCCATAGATGGGCAGGACCTCCGAGAAGGTTACCGTGTGTGTTACTTGTCTAAGACCCCTCCCCAATTCCACAAACTCTTCCTGCACTTCTCTAATCCCTTTCTTAGCCAGGTCATTTGTCCCTAGGTGGACAATGACATCCAGCTCCCTCCCCTGTGCAGCTGCTCCGGCAATCCTGAGGATTCGCTCCCTGTCCCTCCAAGCCATGGCACCAGGCAGGCACCTTACCTCCCTCTCCCCTTCCTCCACCAGTTCTACCTTCCTAATAATGGAGTCCCCCACCAGGAGTTGTTTCCTTCCCCTGTGGGGTCCCCTGCCACCCTACTGTGGGTCTCCTTTGTGGAGGTTCCCAGCATCCTCCTTGGTCTCCACTGCGGATGCCTCCATAGAGGAACCACCCTTTGCCAGAATGGCATAGGAATTGTGGAGAGGCACAACTGGAGGGATGCGCCTCTGTTGCACCACCCTCACCCTCCCTGAGCCCACTGTGGTCCAACCACTCCTCTTTCTTGGCAACCTCTGAGGCAACGGCAGTGGCACTGGTGGTCCCTGGATGGAAGAGGAGGTCCCACAAATCCTGGCCAACTCAGCCTGGAGATAAGCAACCTCCTCCCTCAGCCCAGAGAGGTGCCTGCAGATGGGACAACACCGCATCCTCCAGAACATCTCCCAGAAGACTGCTGCTCCACAGCCGCTGCACTGCACCACTCCCATCATGTCTTATTTCTGGCCCCTTAACTGTTTGCAATCCTTACTCTTTTCTCTGTTTTTTTTCTCTCTCTCCTTACTTTCTGCCTGTGTGCCCTTTAAGCTCCTGATTGTCCTGTTCTGAGACAAGAATATCCTATATTTCTCAGTAGTCTTCTCAATAAGTAACAACACATATTCCTCCCACCCATGAGTCATCACTTATTAAGAACACTGCTGCTGGGGGTGCTGCAGAGCAGCCGATCAGGAAAAAGCACTTTCCACAAGCTCCCAAGAGCCAATTAATTAAAATATATTAAATTAGTTTTTGGGGGCATTTCTTGGTGCATCCTGACTTAACCCCCTTACCAACTTGCATTCTGGTGTGTATGATAGTGAAAACAAAGGGTGCTGCTGCAGCTTCTGCTGACTTCTTCCACCCAAAGGGGCAACGAGAGGAATGGCCTGAGCAGAAAGCCAAGACAGGGGCCTCAGGTGATGCAGCAACAGAGGAGGCGACCCTGGCTTCGGTTAATGCAACTTTGGGACAACTAGTCCGAACGGTGCAAGAGCTTGACTGCAAGTTTAACACACTTACTCCCCGGGTCTCTGCCCTTGAAACAACGGTGGAACTGGTGGACCAAGCGGCATCTAAAATGGAAACTAACCTTAACAAAACTATGGATGTTGCTACTAAACTTATCAAAGAGAACAATCTTTTGAGACAACGGCTCAAGCCGGTCGAAAATCAGACTCAGGAGAGGAATGTTCGGCTACTCGGTTTGCCGAAATCGGCAGAAGGTGAAGATGGTTTGGAATTTGCCCGCTCTGTTTTGCCTCAGCTTTTGGGGTTTACTGAGGATGACCCCCAGATCTCTTTGGAGAAGGCATATAGGATCACCCTGAAGAACGCCTGTGGACTCGTCTGCCCCTAGGACTCTGCTTCTAGTTTGCATGGGTGTGGGAGACAGGAATCGCATTCTTTCCATGGCAAGGCAGCGATGCCATCTCAGTTTTCCATTTTAGATGCCGCTTGGTCCACCAGTTCCACTCCACAATCCATACGCCATTCTGGGGGAGCATAGCTCCCCTATGGATGCACCCGCAGAGGAGACTAAGGAGGCTGAGGACAACTGTCACAAGGGAGGCCCACAGGAAGGAGGCAGAGGACACCACAAGAAAAGGAAGCAGCTCCTGGTGGGGGACTCAATTATTAGGGGGATAGAACTGGGGAGCAGGGAAAACTGAAGTAAGGTGCCTGCCTGGTGCCATGGCTTGAGGGACAGGAAGTGCATCCTCAGGATCACGAGAACAGCTGCACGGGAGTTCTGAGCTGGACGTCATTGTCCACCTAGGGACAAATGACTTGGCTCATTATGAGATTAGAGCAGTGCAGAAGGACTTTGTAGAATTGGGAGGGGCCTAAGACAAGTAGCACACACAGTATCCTTCTCAGAGGTGCTGCCTGTCAATGGCATGAGGAGGCAAGGGTACTTTGCACCATGCAGTTTAATGAATGGTTGAAAAATGGTGGAGCACAGGGGTTTGGCTTCATTGGGGACTTGGGTTCCACCTGAGGACACCAGCCTATACTGGCAGGATGGTCTGCATCTGTCCAGGAAGGAACAAGTCTTTTGAGCAATCAGTTTAAATGCTTCATTGGCAAGCTTTTAAACTAGTCAAGGGGAGGCACTGATAAGCAGCAGGAAAATCCCAGCCTCTCCCTACAAAACAGGGTACTAAATGAGAAAAAGACTGAGGTAGAAAGGTCAGTGGGGGATGCTGCAACAGAAGGTAAAGCCATCAAAAAATGGAGAGCAATGAGTACCAATGCCCGTAGTCTGAGTAACAAGCTTCCTGAATTAGTGGCCTTGATGGAGGAGGAACATCTGGATATCATGGCAGTCACAGAAACATGGTACACATAAAACCATGACTGGGACGTAAACATACCAGGATACACTATCTACAGGAGGGACATGGAGGGTAAAAGAGGAGGAGGAGTAGCTCTTTACAAAAGGGAAGGAATCAAAGCAACAGAACAAAAGGGTAAACAGGGAGGAGAAGAAGCACTGTGGGTAAATTTGGAGACAGGCAATGGCATCACAATCCATAGGGGTGTATACAGACCCCTTCTCAGGGAAGGAAATGGACAAGGAAATGATAGAAAGTATACTTAGAATGGCAAAAAGGGAGATATTGCTGATGGGTGATCTGAATATGCCAGATGTTAACTGGAGTGCAGTTGCAGCAGCCTACAAGAGTGGGTTATTCTAGATACCCTACAGGGGCATGCCTTAGACAACTAGTATTGGAGCCCACTGAGAGGGAGCAATCTTAGACCTGGTTCTCTCAAATGGAGATGAAGAGAGGATCACAGATGTAGAAGTGGGTAGCCATCTGGGAACTAGCGACCATCGAACAGCATGGTTCAAATAAACACAGCAATAGAGGTCAAGCCATACAAAGGCAAAAGTACTTGGATTTTAGGAGGGCTGACTTTGTCAAAATGGGTGAGTGCCTAAGGATGCACTAGCAAATGGGCAGGAAGGAGGGGTGGAAGAACAATGGGAATAATAAAACTGCCATCACAGAGGTAACAAGCCTTTGTGTGAAGCAAATAAACAAAACAAAACAATGTAAGAAACCACTATGGTTCTCAAAGGAAGTGGCAGTGAAGGTTCAAGAGAAAAGAAAGCATTCAGGAAGTACAAGGAATCACAGAAGGAGCAGGACAGAGAACTGTATCAGTTAAAGCAAAAGGAAGCTGGGAAGGCAGTCAGAACAGCAAAGGCCCAAACCGGGAAAAGACAGCCAACTCAGTTAAGAAGGGGATAAAACCTTTATAGGTACATCAGGGAGTGAAGGAAGACCAAGGGAGGGATAGTGAGGCTTAATAAAGGGAGGAGGGTGGGCAAAAGGTGACTGTGAAAAGGCAGAGATACTAAACAAATATTTTTGCTCAGTATTTACAAAGGAAGAGGGGGAGATACCTAAAACAAACAGTAGAAACACTCTGGATACAGAAGTTGATACCAGCCCATTTACAGAAGAAAGGATTCTTAAAGAACTCTTAAAACTGAAGGTGGACAAAGCAATGGGGCCTGATGGGATTCATCCCAGAATTCTAAAAGAACTAAGGGTAGAACTAGTGACACCACTGACTACCCTCTTTAACAAATCATGGGAGGATGGGGGTGGTACCCGAGGACTGGAGGAGGGCAGATGTGATTCCCCCTTCACAAAAGTGGGAGCAAGGCAGAAGCAGGAAACTACAGACCTGTTAGTTTAACCTCAGTGGTAGGGAAAATGTTGGAATCACTTCTGAAGGAAAGAATTGTCGAGTATCTAGAGGCCAGAGGGGCACAGGACCCAAGACAGCATGGATTCACAGCAAGAAGGTCATGCCAGAAAAATCTGATAGATTTCTTTGACTGGGTGACCAAAGTAGTAGATCAGGGAGGGGCTGTGAACATGGCCTACCTAGACTTTAGAAAGGCATTTGACACAGTCCCACACAAAAGATTAATATACAAGTTAGCCAGCCTGGGAGTGGGTCCCAAGATGACAGCCTGGGTAAAGAATTGGCTGGAGAATAGGACACAGAGAGTAATAGTAAATGGAGTCCACTCTGAAGAAAGGGGTTACTAGGGGCACCGAGGGTTCAGTATTAGATCGGTCCTCTCAATGTCTTTATAAGTGACATTGAAGAGGGACTGAAGGAAAAGTATGTCTCTTTGCAGATAACACAAAGATCTGCAACAGAGTTGATGCACAAGGTGGGGTGGAAAGGATGAGAAGGACTTGGCAAGGTTAGAGGAATGGTCAAATGTATGGCAGCTTAGAGTCAATGCTAAGAAGTGCAAGGTAATGCACCTGAGAAACAAAACCCAGGGGAAGAGTACACAATGGGGGGTGAGATACTAACAACAACAAAAATGGAAAGGGACCTGGGGGTAGTCATATCAGATGACCTAAAGGTGGGCAAGCAATGTGACAGGGCAGCAAGGAGGGCTGGGGGATACTGGGATGCATAGGAGGCATCACCAGTAGAAAACAGGAAGTTATTATCCTCTGTACAGACAGCTGGTGAGACCCCATCTGGAGTACTGCGTGACAGTTCTGGAGACTCAATCTCCGCAAAGACATAGACAGGATGGAAGCTGTCCAGAGGAGGGCAACTAAAACGGTGCAGGGTCAGCACCGGAAGACATATGAAGAGAGACTTAAGGAGCTTAATATGTATAGCCTCGAGGAAAGGAGGGAGAGGGGGGACATGATAGAAACTTTCAAGTACCTCAAGGGAATCAACAAAGTCCAAGAGGGTAGCATCTTTCAAAAAAAGAGGTGTGCAAGAACAAGGGGGCACAATTTGAAGATAGAGGGGGCGGCTCAGAAGTAATTTAAGGAAGTATTTTTTCACAGAGAGGGTTGTGGATGCATGGAATGGCCTTCCGGAGGAGGTTGTGGAATCAAAAACAGTGGTGGAATTCAAGCATGCGTGGGACAATCATAAGGCAATTCTAGGGAGTGGGGGCAGGAAGAAGTAGGCTGCTGGTTAACTAGGATTTGCAGCTTATCCATTAGGTAGGGAAATGGGCAGACTGGGTGGGCCAAGCGGTCCTTATCTGCCGTCAAATTCTATGTTTCTATGTTAAGTACAGGGAAGCAGAGATTTTTCTGTTCCCGGCCCTATCTTTCAGCACTTGCCAGCACCACAAATCTTTTGATGGAGTTAGGAGTCATTTGCGCCAGCTTAAAGTGCAGCACCAGCTGTAGCTCCCAGCTAGACTCAGGCTTTTGTGGAAAAGCAAGGTCTATACATTCACCGAGCCTAAGGATGTTGAAAAAATGATGAGCCTTATGGAGCAGGAGTTGAATCGGTAGAACGAAGCAGAAGCTTCTGATGAAGACTGACCTCACTCCTTGTATAGGAGGTGGGCTGTAAAGTACTGTTTTCCCCTCATAGTGGCAGATATACACATTTTAGATTATGTTGGGCTGGGGGCTGCTTAGTTATAATGTTGCATTGTAAGGCAGGGTCCCTGATATTGGATGGAGTGGTATACTTATGGCCTGTCCTATGTTTTAAGCCTTGTACTAGTTTGCTGAATTATCCCAGACTGCTAGAGTGCTGCTTTGAGAAGACTTCTAGAACTGTCTATAGCAGGGCGTCTGCTCCGATGATCTGATGATTTAGCCAGCACTCTGTTCTTGACTAATTATTGTACACCTGTATACTATCTACTTAGGCTTGGGGTTTTCCCAAGGATTGTTCACCACTATGCGTTATTGTTTCTTATGAAGTCTCATCTTAATGCCTGTTCATTTGTGTCTCTCTAGTACCTGGAAAGTTTATGTATGATGCTCTTGGGGATCTACCAGACCAGCTGGCTTCTGGTCAATAGAAAATTACTGGACTCTTTCTTGCATGTTTATCCCCTGGGATTTTCCTGGGCTGTGTGCTATGGGATTAGTTTATTTTATGTTTCATATACTGTTGGATACTACCCCCCCCCTTGTACTGAATGGGGTGGTTCCTTCCATATTTTTAGCGGTTGTATATTTTTTTCATCCTGGATGTTTATTGTTTTATGGGTCCACCTGTGGATGTCTATGCTTTGTAAGTTCTAACTTGCAAAAGTCAATAAATGTATAATACAAAAAAAAAGGACACTGCTGCTGGACTTAGACTAGGACAATGAAGGTACATTATTATTTTATCTGTGGTCAAACCACAGCAGGCACAGCAGCAAGGTAGTATAACACCCAGCCAACCATAGGTGCAGGCTCTATGCCTCAGGTACAGTACATTATCAGTATCTTGCTAGTTTCAGATACAATACATATTTCTACCTGATGCTAGCCAGATAATAATTTTCCTTAGTGCAAGGGGTGGAAGAGAGCTCAGAGGCAAGTATTTTAGAAACATAGAAACCTAGAATTTGATGGAAGAAGGAGATCAAAGGTCCATCGAGTCTGCGCTTACTGTACTACCTCACCACACTGACCTACTGCCCTGGTGGCCTGTATCCTTCCCCCTGACTGCCCAACCCCTTAAACCCTTCCTGCTCCCTCTTGAGGACTATGAGTCCCCTTACCCTGCCCCAAGCATTTTTAAACATGTTAAGGGTAGCTGCCCCTACCACTTCTGCTGGCAGTCTGTTTCACAGTTCCACCACCCTCTCCCTGAAGTAGAAATTCCTCAATTTTCTCCTGAATTTGCTCCCCACCAACCACCAATCATGCCTTCTAGTGACTGTATCCCTATTTTTTTACAAATGGTCCTCACCGTTTACCTTGTTTATATCCCTAAGAAACTTATACGATTCAGTCATGTCCTACTGATGCTTGGCCTCCAACAAATACATGTTTTGGAAGTCCAGCTGTTCCTCACAAGGTCTGGTACAACAAAGGGTCATCTTCTGACCCTTTGTTGTACCAGCTCTAGTCTGTCAATGTTCTACCTCAGGTGAGGGCTCCAGAACTACAGTACTCCAGGTAAGGCTTCACCAGGGATCTGTACAGAGGCAGAATCCTCTTACTTCTCCTACTGTCAAACCCCCCCCCATACAATCCAGTATCCTCTTTGCTGTATGCTTTGTTTTGTTTGCTTGAGGGAGTCACTGATTATTACCCCTAGATATTTCTCTTCTATTGAAGTGACTAGTCTAACTCCTCCCATCCAGTATTCTGTGGATGGATTCTGTCTAAGTAAGTGCATTACTTAGCATTTCTTGACACCGAACCTCAACTGCCAGACCTTAGACCTTTTCTCTAGTTTCTCTAGGTCCTTCTGGAGCTTCCACACCCCTACTTCATGATCCACCTGGCCGCATAACTTTATGTTGTTAGCAGAGACACAACTTTCCCAAGATAGCCTCTCTAATGTCACTTATGAACAAAATAAATAGGACAAGTCCCAGGACTGATCCTTGCAGCACTCTACTTGTGAACTCTCTGCCCCTGATTTAGCCCTGTTAGCCACTACTCTCTGTTGCCTCTCCCTTAGCCAGTTTCATACCCACCTAACTAAACCTGTCTCTACTCCCACATCCTCCAGCTTCTTCAGAAGACTCCTATTTGATTCTGAATCAACGGCCTTGCTGAAGTCAAAGTACAGTAGATATACTGTCTGTCCCCTGTCTATCACCTTGGTGACCCAGTTGAAAAACTGTATCAGGTTGGCCTGTAAGACCTCTCTGACAAAACCCCATGTTGCTTTTTATCATGTCATTTGTTGTCCTCTAGGTAGCCCACCAAACTGTCATTCACTGTGGTCTCCATTAGCTTACCCATGATGGGGGGGGGTGACAGGCCTGTAGTTGTCTGGATCCTTCCTGCCCCCCTTAGGGAGTGGTACAGCATTGGATCACCAATCCACTGGCACCACTCCAGATGCAGTGAGTCATCAAATAGATGGGTTAAGGGTACTGCCAATATGGCAACCAATTCCCTTAGCACTTGGCAGTGCAGGCCATCTGGACCTGGCACCTTGTCTACCCTGAGAGCTTCTAGTTTATTTTGTACCTCATCCACTAAGATCTGTACTCTGCTCATTTCTTGGGGTTCCCTTGTATTGCCCTTGATACCAGTTTCCGGCAGAGGACCATTGTCCTCTACCTTGAAAGCAGAAGTAACTGTTTAGTACATTTGCCTTCTGGTCATCATCCTCCACGACTCTCCCACTCTTGGATAGCATAATAAACCCCCTTCTCATTTTCCTTTTTCCCATATGTACCTGAAAAAAAAGCACTTTTTCCTCCAACATACTCCCTTGGCAATCCACAGCTCTGTGTCTGCCTTTGCCCTCCTGAAATCCACCCTTGCCTCTTTGGATTTAGCCCAATACTCCTGCCAGCTCCCCCATTCCTCTTACACTCAGTGAAGGCCCTTCTTTTTGCCCTCACTGCCTCCCTTACCTCCTTTGAAAACCCTACCCAATTGGCCTTTTGTGCATTCTCCTTTTAGCAACCTCCTTTGCACATGCTTTGGTTGCCTCCAGGAGTACCCCTTAGATCCTGCTCCATTGTTCTTCCACTCCCTCTGTCTGGTCTACGCCTGCCAGTCTTCCACTAACTATTTCTCGCAGCTTCCTAATATTTATTTTATTTCTTTATTTATTCAATTTTGGTGACTGGGTAGGCCTACTGGGCCCCAAAGGTCCTTTTTTCAGAGTTAACCATACATAGTAGTTTACATACCTAGTAGTCTACAAGACACAGGCTTCAACATGTTTTGAGACATAAGCAGTGGTAGTCTGAGTAGCAGAGCTATACATGTATATGGACATTAATTCTTCAGTTAGATACAGTTCAGCACAGAGAATGATTATCAGCTTGAGATGTGAGTGACGGAGGAGTGAGGGGGAAATGAGGGTTTGCTCATTGCCCATGGCAATGGCATATGCTGGCCTCTAGCTGATAGGGCTTGAGTCTGGTGTGGAATGTTTTGCTAGATGGGGCTTCCTGTTCAGGAGGTGGGAGTTTGTTCCATAGTGAAGGAGCAGTGCTGGAAAAGGACTTGCCACCTGTTTTAGTCCTCACTCTGGGTTCTTCAAGTAGGACTCTGCCTGAGGTCCGGAGGTTCCGCCTATTGTACTTCAGGGTTATGAGCCCAGAGAGGCTGGTTGGGGGGGAAGGGCTAAGTAGTTTGTAAGCTTGGCAGAGTAGGGGGTAGTGTAGGCGATGGTCCAGTGTAGGCCAGTTTAGAAGTGCTAAGGCATCGTAGTGATGGATTCTGGCATGAGACTGTGTGGCGAAGCGTGCCACCTTGTTGTAAAGGACCTGCAGTAGGTTGATCTCATGTTTGGCCAGACCCTGCAGGACTGGTGCTGCGTAGGTCAAGGTGGGGAGGAGGACACTAGTGACGATGGTGATCCTGGCCTCAGGGATCAGCTGATCCTTTAGTCGATAGAGGGTTCCAATTTTGGAGCGAGTGGTTTTGGTTACTTGGTCAACATGATTCTTTAGAGTGAGGCCATGGTCCAGCATAAGGTCAAGGTATTTAAGGAAAGCCACAACTTCAATGCGGTTGCCTGAAGCCGAGGTGAGCGATAGTGCTTGGGTTCTGACTTGGCCTAGGGATCTAGGTCCAAACAGCATGGCCTTGGTTTTTCCAGTGTTAAGGACCATTCTATTCTCTATCAGCCAGGTCTCTAGCTTCGTAAAGTCATCTTGGAGATGTGGGCCCAGTTCAGTCAGTTTGTCCAGGGATTGGTACATTACAGCGTCATCTGCATACTGGACTACTGGACTCTCTGTGTGCGACCAGATAAGTAACTCACAAACCATGTGAGGAAGTGGGGATCAAGGCCTGGTTTACTCAACTTTGTCAGCAGGAGTTGGTGGTTGATTAGGTCAATGAAGATCACCCCAGTTGGAGTCCCTTTGTCCACTGCACTCAGTACATCTGCCGAGAGTGTTATCAGGGCAGTGTCAGTTCCATGTTTTATTCTGAAACTGTGTTGGGAGGGAGCTAGTAGTTGGTGAGACTCACGGTAGTCACGGATTTGGCTGTAGACTAGCCTTTCCTGTAATTTAGCGAGGGTACAGAGCAAGGAGATAGGCCTATAGTTGCCAATAGGTTCTCTGGGGCCACCTTTATGGATAGGGACCACATGGGCCTGCTTCCACATGTCAGGGACGACTCCCTTAAGTATGGATCTGTTTAT
Organism: Neoceratodus forsteri; assembly: GCA_016271365.2. Lineage (NCBI taxonomy): Eukaryota > Metazoa > Chordata > Ceratodontiformes > Ceratodontidae > Neoceratodus > Neoceratodus forsteri. The sequence continues at coordinate 319,929,330 of JADMNL010000023.1, forward strand.
AAGCCATGTTAGTGGTCTGTTGATGGCTGGGGCTGCAGCCTTGAGTAGCCTCGGGTTGAACCTATCAGGCCCACCAGATCCCTTAGGCTTCAGGGACTTTAGGAGGTTGAGGACTTCCTTCCCCTTGACCAGATGCAAGTGGAAGGGAGATCTGTCGAGGCAGGGGGTCTCGACTGTAATGAGCTCAGCGTTTGGGTGTGGTATCCCAGTCTTGTATGAGTCCAGATTAGTGAAATGCAGGTTGAGGGATGAGGCGATTTGGTGGCTATTATTTAGGAGTTGGCCATTAACCTCAATGGGACCAGGTTGGGACTTGCCATTGCCCTTAAGTAGTTCATTAAAATGTGACCAGAATAACCTAGGGTTGCCTAGGTTGGTTTTCTGGAGGTGTGTGACTTACTCCCTCTTTTCGCCAGTTTGGTGGCTCTCTTACATTGATTCCTAAGGGTTTTGTACATCACTAGGTCAACTGGGAGCAAGAAGAACTTGTACTTCTTCCAGGCCTTGTCGTGGCTCACCATCAGTGTCTTAAGTTCTGGGGTGATCCACTTACAGCAGCTGCCTTTTGCGCGTAGTTTTTTGGGAAGTGCAAAGAGGTTTGCCGCAGTCATGAATGATTTCTAGAAGTATTCCTGTGCCTCATCCAGTGTAGGAAGAAGTTGAAGGGGGCTCCAGTCGATGTTGCTGAGGTAGTCATTGAATTAGTCAGCTAAGAATTTAGAATAGTCACGTGTAGTGTGTATTCTGGGGGGGGAACTTTGGGCACTCTGTTCTTCCAGGTGCAGTAGATTGGAGAGTGATCACTCAGGGCATCTGCCATGGTACCAGCACTCTGAATGCTAGTTGTGTTGGACACCAGTGCCCAGTCTAGGGTAGTGCCGTTACTCGTTTTGTAGTTAATTCTAGTTGAGTCAGTAATGACTTGCTCAAGGTTGGCTTCTTGGATCAGGGTCTTGTGGGCCATGTTTGATTCCTGGGCCCAGTTAAGATTAAAGTCACAGAGAATCAGTAGCTCGCTTGAGATCTCCTCAGCCATAGCTATGGTGAGAGACTCCAAGGCTTGGTGGGTGATCCTAAGGGGGTTGTAAGCACACTCAATGGTGTGATGCTTAGAGAGGCCAAGGGTGATCCATATGAATAGTGTTTCACCATCGATACGATCCCCATGTTAGAGAGTGATGAGTGATGCATCCAGCGTATCTTTTGCACAGATGAGTATGCCACCCCCTCTTTTGATAACCCTGTCCCTGCGGAAGGTGTTATAACCCACGGCAGCAACCTCATGCGTGAGGATTTGGGGCTTCAGCCAGGTCTCGGAAACAGCAAGGATGTCTGGCTTAAAGAGATCCAGCCAGGCACGTACTTCGTGGATCTTGGGGCATAGGCTGCAGACATTCATGTGCACAATCTTGAGTCCCTTGGATGACGTCCAGTGTGGGTCCTGTGGGGAGGAGATTGATAGATTGGAAACTGGGGGGGCCTGGGTTAGGTTGAATGTCACCTGCTAGTAGCAATAGTGTGGCAAGCAGACACAGTAGTTTAGGGTTGGGAGTGGGAAATTGCACCCAGCGGAGAAGTCTTCGTGAGTATTGGAAGACCTCATAGCATGTTCCGTTCCTTGCAATTTCGTAGGCAACCAGAAGTGAGGCGGTAGGGCCAACGTAAAAGTTAGGGGATGCATATTTTGGTGCCTGGCCATTGCATAATCTGGGTCCCTAATGTACACAAGGCTGTCTACCACAAGGAGAGACAGGATGTACATTGTTGCCAGGAGAAGTCCCCTATTTGGCAGGTATAGGGAAAGTATGCCAGGCCAAGTGGTAGAGCACTGGCCTGGGCTTAAACCCGGGGCCACCATGCTGAGGGTGCAGTTATAACTTATATAAAGGCATAAGCAGCAGTTAGGGAAAAATCTACACTAAGCAACTATCCAATGAGTGACCTCTAGCAGATATTAGGTGGGTGTCTATTAGCCAGCAAAAACCAAAAAAATAGGTAAAATGGTAGTTCGTACAGCGGCTATCATTTATGTGCTAAAATGCTGTAGATAATGCTGGCTATACCGTATGTCAGCTCAGGGGGCAGATCAAGGAAGAAACCAGTTCAAAAGTAGTAGTTAGCTAAGTGAGCTCTACCAAATGATTAAATGGGAAAAGATTAACTTAATCAACAGCAGGTAGTTCAATGAGCAGCAACAGTAAATTTAAGCAGCAACAGGTAGTCTATAATATCCAATAGGCTAGTAAGCAGCTAGAGCACTTCTTAACAGTAGTTGGCTAAGTGAACTCTACAAATTGAATTAAATGGGGAACCATTATCTTAATCAACAGCGGGAAGTACAGTGAGCAGCATCGATAAAACTTAGACAGCAACAGGTAGACAGTTGTTTGTTATAGTTCCGAGCAGCGAGAGTCGCTGCACCTCTAGTCATGCCACACTGAGATTGGTTCCCCGGAGCTGGAAAGAGGGATCAAGGAGCATTTAAAGGGAGGAGGGTAGGGCACATGGGGGGGGGGGGAATTTTCTGTTTGCTGTCCCGGTCTAAGTGCCTTCAGGGAAGGTCTGCCTGGCCCTGACCAATTCGCCAGCGCCTCCACCCCGAAGTAAAAAGCAAGTTTCTTTGAGAGCCTTTGTCCATTGCAGGGGGAGGGGACCCCCAGCAGTAGGTCTCCCTCACAACCCCTGGATGAATTCGGCAGTCCTTTGTGCATGGTGGTGGCTTGGTATTGGCCTTTATTGCAGCCAACCAAGCATCACAGTAGTTCAAGACCAATCAGACTCAGTTGCTTTTTTTAAATTTGGCATCTGAACTGGATTGCAGCTCTGGCCGCGTCCGAGGAGGAAAAAGGCTTTCTGTTTGCTGTCCTGGTCTGAGTGCCTTCAGTGGAGGTCCGCCTGGCTCCAACCAACTCACCAGTGCCTCCACCCCGAAGTAAAAGGCAAGTTTCATTGAGAGTCTTTGTCCGTTGCAGGGGAGGGGACCCGCGGCAGTAGGTCTCCCTCGCAACCCCTGGATGAATTTGGCAGTCCTTGCTTGAGGTCCAGGACCACCATTTTCAAGGATTGTCCATTTTTCCCTCCCATCAGTTCAACCCACACAGTGTTGTTGTCACTGAACCTCAGCAGTCCTGAGACAGTCACCTCCCCACCACCATTTCTGAGTTGATTAGTACCACGTTGACTATGATATCCTGCCATCTGGGATCCTTGACCAGCTGCACCAGTAGATAGTCTTAAAGTGTATCTAGCAGTGCCTGATCTCTGCTGCTTCTAACTGCCTAGATGTCCCACTCTACATGACTATCCTACAGCTACAGAGGGAAACACTACTGAAAGACTGGTAGAGTATCTGGAATCCAGTGGGTTGCAAGGCCACAGACAACACGGTCTGAAGGTCTTGCCAAACTAATTTGATATATTTCCTTGACTTGGTGTCCAGGCAAACAGATCAGAAGAGGATAGTGGACATGGCCTATCTGGACTTTATCAAGGCCTTCAATACTGTCCCATGCAAGAGGCTCATTAGGAAGTTTATTAGCCTAGGAGTGGGGTCCAATGTGGTAAACTGGGTTAGAAACTGGTTAACAGATAGAAGTCTGAGAGTGGTGGTTAACGGCACTCATTCTAAGAATAGGAGGGTGACCAGTGGGGTACCACTGGGCTCGGTAGTGGGACCAGTCCATTTCAATGTCTTCATAGGGGACATTGCAGAAGAAATGGAAGTGAATAGTTCTGTAATCCTCACCTCAGCAAGGATATAGATAGGCTGGACTCTGAGACAGTGCAGCGCAAGGTAACAAAAATGATTCACATCCATCAGGGTAGGTCCTATGAGGAGCGCCTCAAGGCACTGAACATGTACTTGCTTAAGACCAGAAGGAAGAGGGGAGATATGATAGAGACCTTCAAGCTCCTAAAAAGGAATTACTAAGGTGAACTGTGGGGAAATATTTAACTTGAATACTAGTTCACGGTCACATGAACATGAGTGGAAACTGACAGGAGGGAGGCTTAGAAGGATGCGAGGAAGTATTATTTTACAGGGAGGGTGGTGAAGCCATGGAACAGTCTGTCTGCTGAAGCAGTGAGTGCTGAAACTATTGGTGAGTTCAAGCATGGCTGGATAGAATGAAGATTATAATGGTTGCTCAGTGTGACAGAAACTGAGAGGGGAATGGGGTTGTGGAGGATGGGGAGGGCAAAGATCCTGGAGGGAAAGTAGGTCCCTGGGCCAAATAGGGAACTCGGGCAGACTGGATGAACCACTGATCTTTTTCTGCCATCATTGTCTATGCTTCTAAGTAGAGCAACAATATTAGTTGAACAATTCAATGCAGGAATAGAAAAGAATTTAAAAAATGAAGGGCGTGAGGGGAACAACAGAAAAGAAGGAGAAAGAAAAAGGAATAATGAGAAAAATATACAGAAGACACTTAAAATAATTTAATTTAATGCAAGGAGTCTGGTAAATAAAATGGAACAGTTCAAATACTTCTAGCTACTGAAAAACCTCATATAACAACAATCACGGAATCATGGTCGGATCCTGAGGATGCGTGGGAAAAGAACACTGTGGATATAATTTAATACATAAGGACAGGAGAAGGAGAAAAAGTGGAGGAGTCACACTATATGTTAAGGATTGTCTAAATGTAAAGAAATTAGATAAAGATGATAAAGAGAATGGTAGTCGGTCTGGGTGATAATTAACATTAAACCCTATTAAATGAAATCACTACTAAAAGGAAAGAATCATGGAACACCTAGAATCCAATGGCCTGCAGGACCTGGGACTACATGGCTTTACGCAGGGGAGGGCATGCCAAACAAATCTGATAGATTTTTTTGACTGGGTAACCAGGGTGTAGGATCGGGGGGGGGGTGGACGTGGCCTACTTGGACTTCAGCAAGGCCTCTGACACTGTTCCACACAGGAGGCTGGTAAACAAGCTGGGTAGCATGGGGGTGGGCAATAATGTGGTAACCTGGGTAAGAAACTGGTTAGGGGATAGGAGCAGAGGGTGGTGGTAAATGGAGTTCACTCTGAGGAAGGGAGAATGACCAGTGAGGTACCACAGAGGTCAGTATTGGGGCCCCTCCTCCTCTTTAATGTCTTCATTAATGGCATAGCAGAGAAACTGGAAGGGAAGGTCTGCCTCTTTGCAGATGACACCAAAATCTGCAACAAGGTGGACACTCCAGAGGGGGTGAAAAGGATGAAAAGAGACTTGAAATGACTAGAGGAATGGTCAAAAGTTTGGCAGCTAAGGTTTAATGCAAAAAAGTGCAAAATAATGCACTTGGGTCACAGAAACTCAGGGGTACAGTACAAAATGGGGGGAAAGACACTGGTGGTGACCAAGCAGGAAAGAGACCTAGGGGTAATCATATCAGATGACCTGAAGGTGGCCAGACAATGTGACAAAGCGATAATGAGAGCTAGTGGGATGAGGGGATGTATAGGTAGGGGTATAACAAGCAAGAAGTGGAAAGTGGTGTTGTCAGCATATAGGTCTTTAGTAAGACTCCACCTGGAGTCTGTGTCCAGTTTTGAAGGCCACATCTCAGGAAGGACATAGACAGGATGGAGGCCATCCAAATGAGGGCTACCAAGATGGCACAGGATCTACATCACATGTCTTATGAGGAGGGACTAAACTAATTAAACATGTACACCCTGGAGGAGAGGAGGGAGAGGGGGGGATATAATCGAGACCTTTAAATACCTCACGGAGGTGAATAAGGTACAAGTGGGAGATATTTTTCAGAGGAAAGGCTGCACCAGAACAAGGGGCCATGATATGACGCTGTAGGGGGGTAGGTTTAGGAGAGATGTGAGGAAATACTTCTTCACAGAAAGAGTGGTGGATGCCTAGAATGGCCTTCCAGCGGAGGTTGTGGGGGTAAAAACAGTGGTGGGATTCAAAAAAGCCTGGGATAAGCACAAGGGAGTCATAAGGGATAGGTAAGGGGGTGGCAGAGAAAGTGCCATAGATCTGGAGTGGTCTACAGTGTAAGCAGTGTAACAACAAAAAAGGGCAGGATGGATGGGCGATGCTACCCTATCTGCCATCAGCTTCTATGTCTCTATTGTATAACCAAACAACAGGTAATTACTATATGCTGCCAAAAATTAACAGAGAGACATTTAATTTTTGTATCAATGAAATTAATAAACAAACAGTAAAAGGACAGACAGTAATACTTGATGACTTTAATATGCCTAAGAGTGAATGGGTCAAACAAGAAGCAGCAGTGACCCAAGGGAATTAATTCTTGATACAGTAAGGGAAGATAGTTTTCAACAACTTATTCAAACACCAACAAGAGGCTCTAATATCCTGGATTTAGTACTAACAAATGGTGCATACAACATAGATCATAAAATAAGGGAGCCATTATGTATTAGCGACCATGATATAATAGAAATACATATTGATGCATACATACAGTAACTCGTAATAAGGGGAAGACCATTATTGTAATTATAATTCTAGTATATTCAGTGAAATAAGAAGAGAAATCAGTGGGACTGGAGAACAGATATGGAGAGTAAATCAGCATCTGAATGCTGGGAAGTATTTCACAATACTGTAAGTTAATACTATCAAGGAACAAATATATACCATGTAAACAGAACTATAATAAACAAGGGAGGATCCCACCATTGTATAACAAAAAAGAAAATTAGACAATCTATCAAAGAGGAAAAGGGGGGCATACAAACTATCTAAACTCTGTCCTTGTCAAGGAAATAACTCAAAATTAACAGATTAAGGGAACTCACTGAAGTACCAAATCAGGAAATTAAAAAAGCAAAAAAAAACTATGAGGTCAGATTAGCAACCAATAAACAAATATGAAAACATCCTTTTGGTGCATAAACTCAGAAAAGATGGGCAAGCCTAATATATGGCCTTTACACATGGAAAATACACTAATAACAAATGACATTAAAATAGCAAATGAATTAAACAAATACTTTTGTTTAGTATTTCAGCAAGGAAGGGGCACAATAGCAATAACAGCAGAAAATAAACAGTTGGGGAAATTAAAAATGATAAGGTATTAAAACACCTTAACACATTATGGACTGATAAGGTGGCAGGACCAGATGAACTAACACCAAGATTATTAAAAGTAGCTAATGAGATATCAAAAATATTAACACGTACAGTATATCCAACATGTCACTACGACATTGTGAGGTGCCACAGGACTGGAGAATGGCAGAGGCTATATCACTATTCAAGAAGGGAGAAAAACATAATGCAAGAAATTACAGACCACCCAGTCTGATGTCCATTGTAAGAAAAATGTATGAAAGCTCTACTGGCAGAAGACTGCAATAAAAAAGGATTAAGGAAAACTTACAATATGGATTTAAGACAAAAAGGTCATGTGTTACTCATCTGTTGACATTTTATGAGAATGTGAGTAAGGAACTAGATGAAGGAAACGCAATAGAAGCGATGTTCCTGGATTTTAGAAAAACCTTTGATGTAGTGTCCCATGAAAAACTCATAAATAAAATGCGGCAGTGAGGACTAAACAAAATCCACATTAAATGGATAGCAGAATGGTTGGAAGACAAGAAACAAAGGGTCAGAGTGAAGGGAAACTTGTCAAAAGAAGGAAAGGTGACTAATAGGGTACTGCAGAGCTCAGTCTTTGGTTCAGTAGTGTTTGGCATTTCTATAAGTGACTTACTAAAAGATATCAAATGTAATAAATTTGCAGATGATACAAAGTTGAGTGAAAAGGTGCAAACACTAGAGGAATCAAATTCAATGCAAGACGATCTAAATAAAATGGCAAACTGGAAAAAGGAGTGGGGCATGTCATTTAACTGTGACAAGTGTAAAATAATGCATTAGGAACAAATAATAACGAACAATCCTGCTACATAAATGGGGTAAAATTACAGACAGACTGTGGGAAGGATTTGGGTTTTAATATTACAAAAGATCTTCGTGTAACCCCCCCTACAAATTGGGGTTCATGAAAGTCTTCCTTGAGCTTGCTTAAATGCTCACTGCCAGGCTGGTGTCCTGCGTTTTAGCAGTTTAAATGTATTGCCAGACAGTGCCTGTATAACCTCTGTGTACTGTCTCTTTAAGAGCTGCCTGGGTTGCAGTCATAATTAGTCTTGGTCCTGGACTGCTGAAATGGGCCAATCAGTACCTTTGGGGACTTTAAAATGGAGCCTGTCCCCAGGGGCTTTGTGGGAATAAATTTCTGTAGAAATTATAATTTTTGCATTTTGGCGCCAAGACAGACCTGGAGGGGGAGCCCTTGTTGTGACTGACAGAAAAATCAGCTAACCGAACCTTTTGGATCCTGGGGAAATTCCCAGGCTGCTTGCAGCTAGTTTCAGTTTGAGTTGGGAAGTGAAAGGAGTAACAGCTCGAGATAGTCGAGCAGTAATCCTGCATAGATTCGCATGGGAGAACTGTGAAAGGGATAAGTTTTGGCCTGCCTGTCTGCCTGCTGTCCCTGAGAGGGAAACTGAAGTTTATTTGGACTGAATCCGAATTGTGAGGACAATTTAAGCCACAGAACTGTGACCAGGCTTTAACCTGAAGAAGACCTAAGATTTGTTGAATGCAATCGGCCTGTCAGGATTTCCAGCCACCTTTGAACTCCTGGTTTGTGCAGAGACTCTGTAATTGCGACCGGATAGCAACCTGCCTGGTACAGTAGAATTTCTTACATGTAAATGTGCTGTGTGCTGTTAGTGGGTCGTGATTTGGTTCCCCACTGTGTGCTGAACTGTATTCTGCTTGCTGGAGGCTGCATCCAGCTCCCACAGACTGAATCCGTATTCATCTCCATTGGGCCTGGCCTTTACCACACTGGCCCAGCCAGACTACCCGCTGTACAGAGAAAGCCATTGACGAGAGACCTGCCTAGGGATCAGCCCCCTGCTCATGCTTTTGAACAGGAATGATGCCTCGGTGATTCGTGTGGGCCCTGCTTCTCCTGGCACCCCAGTTCAACAACGTGCTATCTCAATTTTGTCCTGCCCGTGTCCTGTATTGGGTATCGTAAGTAAACATCAGGATGGCTCCCTGCAACAACAGCTAAATCTAAAGTGTTGTCATCTGATTGCTTAGTTGTCTTTTCTGTCACGAACTGAGCCCCCCTGGCTCCAGATTACAAATAGTGTGTGTTGTGCATGTTGCTTTCTTCCATCACAGGGCCCCAACCAGCTGCAATGCAGGCCTACCCCGGGCAACCTTCCTGGCTAGCCCACCGTCTTCCTACCTGGGTACCCAGAGTGTGTGACTGTGAAGGGACTCTGAAGTGCCATGCATAAGCATAACTGCCTGACTGATATAGCCTTTAAGCAAATCAACCTATTACGCCCTTCCCTTGTTCAAGTCCCCTGAATAAATCAGATCTAACTCTTTTTGCATTTAACCTGACTGTGGTTCCAGTCTGTACCAGGAGTACTGTACTGTTGCTATTTGCTGGGCATAACCTTGTTTTACAGGGGGTCCCCAGGGTCGAGCTAGAGGAACTAGCCCTGGTGGTAAGTGCAAACAGTGTGGGTAATTACATGGTGAATAAGGGTCATTGTGAAAGTAATTATTGCATATTGTTCAGGCCACTAGAAGGGAAAGAGGGGGGGTTACAGTGTCCCAGAGGGCTGTGCCCAGGTTAGCTTGACCACTAACAACCCTGACCTCTGGGTGGAGGCACGTGTTTCAGTACCCAGGTCCCTTAACCTGCTACTAGCCAAGCAGGCAGGGGTAGTACCCCTTGGGATAGCGCCACCTAGGGGTTACATCCGTAATAAAAAAACAAGTTAATGCAATATTTGGAAAAGCAAACCATTTATTAAATATAACAAGGAGGCACTTTAATCACAGGTCCAGAAAAATACATTTACCACTAGACAGGTCTTATGTTAGGCCATTAATCGATTATGGGTCACAAGTATAGGATGGACTAACAACTGGTGAGAACATAAAAATTGAAAGGATAAAATATAAACAACAAAAATGGCTAGAAAACATAACATATGATAAAAGATGACAAAAAACTGGGTCTACATATATGTATGTATGTATTTGGATTTTGTTAACCGGGTAGGCCCACTGAGACTAGAAGTCCATTTTTCAGAGGTGACCTGGAATTAATTACATACAGTAGTTATATAGAGAATAATATATGGGGTGGTGTGTGTAACGAGATTTTACACACACCCGAGTTGTGGGATGCTACATAAACCCCGAGGGGGCTGCCCGAGGGGTTTATGAAATGCATCCTATTAACGAGGGTGTGTGTAAATCGAGTTTTGCACACCACCCCATATTTTGTTTTTATAATTGCTGGCCTGGCGCCTCAGCAATTGTAAAAATCAGGCAGTAGACTGGCGGTCAGGCAGTGACAGACTACTCAGGAGTCTGTGCTGTTGTGGTCCATGGTCTGACAATTTACAGTGAATAGCTAATTTTTAAGTCACAAGAAGTATGCAATTTTTTTAAGCTTACCGCAACAGGAGTTACTGAGCTGTGGAATGCTTCTGGTACAAAGAGGTGGAGAGATCTGCTGGCTCTCGCGTGCTGGCAGGGAAACCAGATGTATGTTTAAATATTTTCTGTTTGGTTTTCCCTGCCAGTGAGTAGAGGAAGAGATTTTTGTTTCTAATTAAAAAGAAAAAAAAAAAACATTCAGCGCGAGTGCGATGGGGCAATGTTCCAACCGTCGCGCACACTGAAGGAGGACCGGATAAGTGGCGCATGCGTGCTCCAAGGGAAAGCCAGCGCGTGTTTGCCGTTATAACCAGGGCAGCTGGTTATAACGGCAAATTATAACTGGGTTTCCCTATGGGAAAAAGCGCGCGTCAGTAATTGTATACAAATAACGGCACAAGGTAATGTGGTTCAACCAGTAACTGTAACTTAGCAATAGAAGGAGTGATTTGAGAAAACAAGCAAGTGTCACAAGGTCAAATTCAAGGCACATAGTACAAACACTGATAAGTGTGTGACCCCCCTACAAATGGGGGTTCCCGAAAAGTGTTCCTTGAGCTTGCCTATTTTAAATGCTCACTGCCCAGCTGGTGTCCTGCATTTTAGTAGTTTAAATGTATTACCACAGAGTGCCTGTATAGCCTCTGTGTACTGTCTCTTTAAGAGCTGCCTGGATTGCAGTTATAAGTAATCTGAGAGGGAACTCTGTTGAAAGATGTAACTATTTGCTGAAAATCATTTACAGTGTTAATGATAATGTAGTTTGTCTAACCTGACTTCTTTGCGGCAAGGACTGTCTTGTTTATCCCCACCATTTGGTCCGGGACTGTGAATTGGACCAATCAGTTCTGGTGGGACCTAAAATGGAGCCGGACTACAGGAGCTGTCTGAAGTCAAAATCTGTAGGAATTGTAGTTTTGGGCTTTCGGCACCTTTTTGCAACTGAAGGGGGAGCTCTTGCTTTGACTGACAACCGAATCAGCCAACCAAACATTTTGGATTCTGGGGAAAGTCCCTGGCTTGCTGGCAGTTTAAGGCAGATCTAAGTTGGGAGCTGAAGAAGCAAGATGCTTGAGACAGTCTCTGTGGAAAGGCCAGAGTTTTGGCCTGCATGTCTGTCTGCTGCCCTGAGAGGGGAAAGAATTGTTTTTGGACTAAATCCGACTTGTGTGACTAAAGTAAGCTGCTGAAGTGGGCCAGGCTCAATCTGAAGAAGACCGAAGATTTTGCTGAATGCGATAGGCCTGTCAGGAGTTCCAGCTACCCCTAAGCTCCCGGTGTGTGCAGAGACTTGTATGACAGACCAGGGAGCTGCCTGGCAACAGAATTCCCCTCATACGTAAATGCTGTGAGCTGCTGGTGGGTCTGAGTTGTTCCCACTATGTGAACTGTGTTCTGCTTGCTGGAAGCTGTATCCAGCCCAAAACGGACTGCATCTGAATTTGTCTCCATGCGGTCTGGGCTTGCCAGACTGGCCCAGCCAGACTACCCGCTGCACAGGGAAGCCATCAACGAGAGACCTGCCTGGGGATCAGTCCCCTGCTCCACGCTTGAACAGGAACAACGCCTCGGCGACTCATGTGGGCCCTGCTTCTGGCATTTCAGATCAACCACCTGCAGTCTCGATGTTCGTCCAGCCTGTGTCCAGTCTTGGGTATCGCGAGTAAATACCAGGGTAGCTCTCTGCGACAACAGCTAAATCAGAGTGTGTCATCTGATTGTCTTGTTGTTCCTTTTCCTTTACGAACTGAGCCCTCTGGCTCCAGATTACAAATAGTGTGTACTGTGTATGTTGTGTTTTCCATCACAGGGCCCCAACCAGCTGCGATGCCGGCCAACCCCGGGCAACGGTCCTGGCTAGCCCATCTCTTCTCCACCTGGGTACCCAGAGGTGTGACTGTGTGTGGGGACTCAAAGAGCATGCATAACTGCTTGATTGATATAACCTTTAAGCTAATTAACCTGATTTCGCCCCTCCCTTGTTGAAGTCCCCTGAATAAATCAGATCTAACTTTTTCTGCATGTAATCTGACTGTGGTTCCAGTTTGTGCTCAAAGCAGTGAACTGTTGCTATTTGCTGTGCATAACATTGTTTTACTGGGGGTCCCCAGGGTCGAGCCAGAGGAACCAGCCCTGGTGGTAAGTGCAAACAGTGTGGGTACTTGTGTGGTGTACCAGGGGTATTGTGAAAGTGATTATTGTACAGTGTTCAGGCCACTAGAGGGGAAAAAGGGGGGTTACAGTGTCCCGGAGGGCTGTGCCCAGGTTAGCTTGACCACTACCAACCCTGACCTCCGGGTGGAGGCACCCATTTCAGAACTCAGGCCCCTTAACCTGCTACTAGCCAACCAGGTAGGGGTAGTAGCCCTTGGGATAGCGCCATCTAGGGGTTACAAGTGAATAAATTACGATAGTTGCAGAAGTCAAGGCACATAAACGGGACTAAAGTTTTCAGAACATTAAATAATAACTTAGGCAGCGGTAGCCTGAGCAATACTGAGCAGTATTGCTTCAACAGAGTCTCAAGGGGACTCAGCTACACAGTTTAGAGCACTGATGCATCAGAGATGATTTGCTAATGTTAATTACTACATATAAAGATGAGGAGTTAATGAAGGATTTAAATCTCACTGAAAGATGAATGTTACACCTTGAGACACCACAATAAACAACTAAGGGCAGAACACTTCAAGACACACACTAGAAAACCTTTATACACAGTGAATAGTGCAATTATACAATAATTGTCCAGTAGACCTAGAAAACAGCAATAGTTTTGAAACAAAAAAAAAGGTTTAGACAGGTGGATAGAAAGTGGAAAATACATGATATATTTAAACTAATCATGAGATACACAAAGCATGGACAAATGTCTAAATTCTGTATCAGATACTGCAGGTCAAACCGTAGATACCACAATATAAACCGCAGAATAAAGGAGCTCAGGGAGGTGTTAGCTGCCCTACTGACAGCCTTATTGAACAGCTCACTGGAAGGTGCTAGCTGCACCAGACAGCCTTATTTAACAGCTCACTGGAAACACACATAGTTCCACAGGGCTAGAGGAGACGTGGTCCTGCTCCATAAGAGCGGCAGCAGGGAGGAGGCTAGCAACTATAGACCACTGGCACGGGGTCATATCGCCGTATACAAAAGCAGTGCAGCAATATACTGCGCTGTAAATACAGTTGGATACAGTGCCACCACTGTAACACAATGCCGAAAGAAAGTTTGTTGAACAAGATTAATGGTGTTCTTTCTTTTCTGCAGGGGTTCCACCCCTGCACCCCCATTACGGTGGGTTGCACTCCCCAACCCCCTATAAATATAATCAACTCCGGGGGTCAACACGGGAAGAGGGGAACACCGTGGGGAGAAAAAAAGAAAACCACACAATGCGGTTTCGCAAAAGTCTGTGACCGGGATTCAAGCCGCAGTCCACAGACGCATAGCTCCCCTGTACTGCTGTGGCTCATCCCACTGAGTCACGGTGGCTGCTCAGTAGACCACCTCTCCAGCAGAGGTCTTGACCTCTGCATCACTCCTCCCCACCACCCATGTGCAACAAGGTACAAAACTGCGTGCAATATTTGTGTCTTCCGGGGTTTTGTACCCTGTTGTGCTAGTGTACCGCGCTATATTTATTTATTTATTTAGATTTTGGTAACCGGGTGAGCCCACTGAGACCAGAGGTCCCTTTTTCAGGGGCGACCTGGAATTAGTTACAGAGAATACATACATACATAGGTATCAATATACAGTAGTTACAGCTGATACATATTCGGGAGTAGGTATCAAACGTTTAGCACAGAGTCAGCAGGTATCACAAGGCTCACAGGTATTAAGACAGGTACATAGTACATTTAGCATTTTTCCATAAGAGATTATTGGGGTGAGTAGGCGAGGTTAAGCTGGTGGTAGCAAGGGAGAAGGCCCAGGCTGGGGGCTAGCGATTACAACCACAGAGACTAATATGTGGTGCATGGTTTTGCCTGGGCAGTCCTGTATACAACAATATGACCCAGTATCTAGACGACTCAGTCTCACATCAGTAGTGAGGAAATTAACGGAAACCCTGTTGAGGGAAAGGCTGGCAGAGTACCATGCATCCAGTGGGCTACAAGACCAAAACAACATGGATTCGGGGTCAGACATGCTAGTCGAATCTGATTGATTTCTTCAACTGAGTGACCGGGAAGATAGAACAAGGGAGGGCATTGCATGCGGCCTATCTGGACTTTAGCAAGGCCTTCAATATTGTGCCACACAGGAAACTGATAAAGTAATTGAGCAGCCTAGGAGTGGGATCCAAAGTGGTAAACTACTGGTTAATGAATAGGTGACTAAGAGTGGTGATTAATAGCACTCACTCTAATGAGGGGAGAGTGACTAGCTGGGTGCCATAGGGCTCAGTACCGGGACTGGTCATAGAAACAGATTATGAAGGCAGAAAATGGCAGATGATCCATCAAGTCTACCCATATTATCCTATCATACCCCAGGACCTGTTGTTTCTGTGGGGTCATTCCATACCCTATTCCCCCTTTTGTTCCCTGTGTTTCCATCTCCCTTGTCCTGCTGAGTAACTACAATACCCATAGCTCTCTCCCAGCTGTGTTTGAAGCCATTTATGCTTCCGGCACCCACCACCTCTGTCGGTAGACCATTTCATGGCTCAACCACTCCTTCTGTAAACTAATACTTCCTCACATCCTTTTTAAATCTTCACCCCATTAACCTCCACTTGTGACGCCATGTCTTAGATTCTCTGTTCCTGGTAAATAGCTCCCCACAGTCCATCTTGTTTATTCCTTTCTGGAACTAGAAGGTCTTAGTCATATCCACCCTCTGTCATCTGGTTTCAAGTGAATACATGTTCAATACCTTTAGCAGATCCTCATAGGAGCTGCCTTCCTGGCCCTGAATCACAGAAACATAGAATTTGTTGGCAGAAAAGGACCAGCTGGCCCACCCAGTCTACCCAGTTTTTCCTTGCCTATTCTGTCCCAGCAGACCCTAACAGCTCTCCAGCAACCCTCCCCCTTTTTATTTACTAGCATTCCCCTATGTCTGTCCCATGAATGTTTTAAATTCCTCATAGATTTTGCCCCTACTACCTTTTGTGGCAGGCTGTTCCAGCTGTTTACCACTCTTCCAGCTGTTTACTTGCATCTCTCTTTGATTTCACATTTCTGACTTTGTTGCATGCCCTCTTGTTCTAATGCACTTTTTAATTTGAAACAAGCTCCCCACCTGTACCCTGGTAACTCTTGTGAGGTACTTTTATTTATTTTATTTGAAAGCTTGTGACCAGGCGAGGCACACTAAGCCATGACTCGTTTCCAGGTGTGACCCAGGAGAAAGGGAAGGGGAATATGTGTACAGATGTAAACTGACTTACAGAACCAGATTAAGCTGTTAGTGGTATTTTAGTGACTGGGGGGAAATTTGGCAAGGACATATGGGAAATTCCCCTACTCTTATCAAGAAGTGCCATAGGATCTGTAACGTCCACCTGAGCAACCACCAGAACAGACAGATGGGACCTCGGTTTAACGTCTCGTCCGAAAGACGGCACCTCAGAAGTACATCACCCCCCTCATGATGCACTACAGTGTCAATATTGGGATTTATCCCACATTCCTGTTGTGGGGCTAGAACCCACCACCTTCTGATTTTCCAGCCTCAGAGGTGAGTGTGATACCTGTTGTGCCACTGACACTAACAGTGACACTACTTGAAGGTCCCTATCATGTCCCCTCTCTCCCTCCTCTCCTCTCCTCCAGGGTGTACATTTTGAGAGCCCTCAGTCTCTCTTCATACGGTTACTCATGCAACCGATGTACCATTTTAGTTGCCCTCTTTGGGTCTGCCTCTACCCTGTCGATGTATTTTCTGAGATGTGGCCTCCAGTACTGAACACAATATTCTAAGTGTGGTCTCACCATAGATCTATACAGTGGTAATATCACCACCCTCCTTTTGCTTGTGATACCTCTCCTTATGCACCCCAGCAATCCAGTGGCCCTGCCCACTGCCTTGTCACACTGCACTGTGTTCTTGAGATCATCAGATATTATAAGCCGTAGGTCTCTTTCCTTCTTAGTGACCGACAGTATTCCCCACCACTTTATACTCGGCTCCTGGATTTCTATGCCCAAGAAACATGGGGCAGGATTTTCAAAAGACTTAGATCGCCACAAGCCCTGGGTGCACCAATAATGCGGCACATGGGGCTTGTAGCAATCTAATGGAAGTTTCTATCCCATGATGCAATTGCCACAAGTTAGACCAACTTTTTCTGGTCTAACTTGCGACAATCCTGGGGGCCCTTTTTTTTTTACAGAGCTAGCACCAGATATTTGGCGCAAGCTGCCACAAATTACTGTTGCAGCTGCACCTGAGATTGTGGATTTGGGCACAGTTGTGGTGACTGGGTTGGCACACTGCCAGAACCCAAGTGTCATGGCGCAGGGCTTGGCACAAGCCCAGCGCCATACTTTGAAAATCCTGCCCATGAGTTTTACACTTTTTGGCATTGAAACCCAGCTGCCATACCCTTGACCACTCCTCAAGTTTTTTAAGGCCCCCTTTTCATTTTCTCCACCACCTCCTGAGTATTCACCTAATTACGGATCTTGGTGTCACCATAGAAAGGTATAACTTCCCCTTCAGGTTGTTCTATGATATCACTTATGAAGATGTCAAACAGGACTGGCCCCAATACCTGTGGCACCCCGCTGATCACTCTCCCCTCATTAGAGTGCCATTTGCCACCACCCTCTGCTGCCTATCTTGGTCATCCTGCATTGTACCGTATCTATCCTGTCCCTGTCCTTTTTTAGGGAGGGACTCCAGGACTGGGCAGAGTACACCAAGGGGCCCGATATTCAAAAGTTTGCATGGGTGCTAATGGGTCTTTGCCCTCGCAAACCAAGGTTTGCGCTGGATCCCTATATTCGGGGTCCTACACAGTCAAAGAGGGTTAGCACCCGCGCAAAACCCGCGCAGTGCAGATACCACCGAACAAAACCCTGACTTAACCCTAGCGACTGCCAGAGGTAATGCACCCACCGAACTGGTTGGCCACTAGGGGAGCACAACCACACCCCGTGGTCCCTGGCATCCTTTCCCCCACTAATCGTCGGTCTGTTCTGTAGAAAATATTATCCCTGGTGCTAGTGGTCCCCCCCCCACCAATCAGTGGCCCGTACTGTTAAAACTATATCCCTGGTGCTTGTGGTTCCCCCCTCCCCCAATCGCCAGTCGCAATGTAAAAATTATTATCCCTGGTGGTAGTGGTCCCTCCTCGGCTATGATCGCCAGATCCCCTCGTGATCACCAGCCCAGATGTAAACATGCATTTGTCAATGTCGAATGTTTGCTTGCTGGTATTAGCACTGGAAGTGCAGGAGTTAGATGCAGAATAGGAATGGCAGTGAAGTATTGAACTTCACGCCAACCCCACCTCCACCCTGCAGAGACGGACAGGCATTGGGGTATGCCTTTGGGTTGTCGCCCATAATGCTCATGCCACTTCTCCTTACCCTATCCTGCAGACACCGAAAAGTGTTGAGGTGTGCCTTGGGTGTTGGGCTTTACAGTCATCCCATTCCATAAGGACATATGCTGAAATGGGTGCAGTATAGGAGAATGAGTGAACTCTGATACCAAAGAGTCCAAGGCACACCTCGATGCTGGTCACTGGCTACGGGGTGGGAGTGGAATGGCATAAGCATTACAGCCAGCAATCCAAAGGCACACCCCTGATGCCTGTCAGTCTGTACAGGGTGGGACGTTATGGTTAGAAACCCCTAACGCCCTGGGCGTTTGTTGGTATTTGCACTACAAAATTTTCAGCATGGCCTTTTTTGTGACCCCCACCCGATGAAAGCATTTGGGACCTCTGCTCATGAACAGTGGCACTGTGATGTAGTTAATTTGTCCCGCATGTTGATTTCCCACAGCGACTGTGCCATTCTGCGCCAGATGTGCAAAACCACAGTTTGGGCAGGATGGGAAAAATGACAGCGGCACCACTCATAAGGAGGTGTGAAGAGATGGCAATGTTGGAAATCTGGAGTGAAAATATTAAAAATTCTCAAAGTTGCCAGGCCAGTGGCACTGAGGTTTGAGGCACTGGATGCCACACCTCATGCTACACTGGCGACCTGTGTTCGGGAACGAGCACAGGTCGCCGGGGGTTGGCAGGGTTGGGGAAGGATCGAGTGTCCAGAGGACTGCTCTTCTTCTTTGGGGGAGGGAGGACATCAGCAGTCAGCGTGTGGCTGCCCCCTGGTGAAAGCTGGGGGGGCAACATCACCGACGCTGCAGAAGTAAGGGGCGGGAGGAGGCAGATGCCAGAATGGGCGCATACGCAAGCATGCATGCGCCATCCATTGGCATCATTGCACGCCTCCTCCAGCAGGGGAACCACTCTATGAAAAAATCCCTGGCAGCATGAAGGCTGCTCGCTGGTGCCGACATGGTCCCATGTAAGTCAGCTCCCTCCCAGGTCCACCTTACTGGTCTCCGCAGTGGTGGGGTATGTACCCGCCGCGAGGTGACCAGGGAAGGTTGGTGGCCGGGAGGTCAGAGCTCTGCCCGGGACCGGGGCGGCAGCCAGCCTAGCTGGCGAGATCTGGGGGGAGGAACCAAAGGCACAACCTCCCCCAGCCATGGAAGTACAAATAAATAATCTAAAAAATAAATAAATTCTCAAAGTTATGCTTAAGGTCTACCTGCCCTTGGCTGTGTGGAGAGGACGAGTCTCTCTGCTCCTCCGCATATTCCCTTGGCTTGCTCCTTACCCCCTTCCACCTTATATTTCCACCCCCCCCCCCCGGCAATGGGATGCCTAGCAATTTTTGCATCTCATGGCTCTGCAGCCATAAGCTGCCTCTTGGTATTGGGCACTCTGCAGATTTTTCATGAGAGACCCTTTTCACTGCAGACCCCCTCACCTGCTTCTGTACTCTACTCCCCCTAGTCTCATTTCCCACAGCTACGGAGCCGCACTTTCTTGCCAGAGTGCTCCTATCTATCTACCTGGGTTTCTCTTGCTTCCCACCCCACAAGAAGGGCGCAGGTGGTCTTGGCATCTAGAATGCCGGCCTGATGCCTCCTTCCTTACTACACACCAACTTTGGATATAGTTTGTGATGTAAATAGTTCTGTGTTATGGCAGTCCGTTTGCCTGCTTGGGGTAGTTTTACGATGTTGTGACTGGGTATTTTATATGCTTGTTATATTTTTGGGAACTGTATGGAAGAGTTACTCTGGTGCCTGAAGGTCTAAAGGGAGATATGTGCAAGGACACCCAGCCTCCCCCTTTGCCTCAGCCATCTCTGCGTTTGCAGTATCTGCTAGAATCCTATTACTTTTAAGAGATCATGGGTGATTTACATGGATACACCTGGAATGTGCGGGGCCTAAACACCCCGGTAAAGCATAAGCAGGTGTTATCACATCTAAAGAGGCTGCAGGCTATGCTGGCTTTCCTTCAGGAAACGAAACTGTCAAAGCTGGATCATGATAAATTGGCTAGGGACTGAGTGGGACAGGTCTTTTCCTCTGCTGCCCCTTCCAGGAAGAGGGGGTGGCAATATTTCTTCACCAGTCACTCGTCTGGTCTCTCACCCAGATTAAATATGACCCACAAGGAAGATGGGTCCTTGCACTATTAAGCACACCTAAAGGCCCCCTGCTACTGGGCTGTATTTATGGGCCGAATCAGGATGCCCCCACTTTTTTCCATGAGGTTGCCCATGAGATTGGCCTATTGCTCCCCCCAAATGCCTATTATACTGGGGGAGGGGGATTTTAATTTAGCTCTGATTCCCCAGCTGGACCACAGCACCCTGATGTCCCCACAGCACCCTAAGGCCCACCTTGCTTTGCATCAGCTGATGGCTGACTCAGATCTTACTGATATATGGAGAACCTTCCACCCTAGGATGAAGGATTACACCTTCACGCCATGGTGTATTACTCACATAGCCACCTAGACTTTTGGCTAGTGTCAGCGGCTGTCTGTGACAGTACTGTTGGCACCGAAATTATGCCTGAAGTCCTCTCTGACCATGCTCCGGTTCACTTGCATATTCTTTGGGGGCCGCCTTCTCCTAAGCTCTCCTTATGGAAGTTGGACCCCATTGTCCTAAGGTACCCGGAATTCGTGAAATGGATGTCTTCGGAGGTGGTTCTGTTCCTAAAAGAAAATCCACCCCTCAACACATCCCCGGACATTACTTGGGAAGCACTTAAATCAACATTTTGGGGGGCTATCATCGGCCATGCAGCTAAATGCCGGAAGCAGAGAGAACAGCTTCCTAGACTCCCTGGAGCTGCAATTAAAGCAGCTGGAGGCCCATGCAAAAACGACTCCCCACTTACCTCCAAACTCTGCTCTTGCTAAAAATCTGCTTAAAACCCACATGGAGATCAGTGACCTTCTGTCCCATAAGGCAGAGATCTCCATCCTAAAACTCCGTCAAGTCCTTGCTTACAGACTCTGCAAACAGGCTGCCAGGCACATCGTTGGTCTTCAAGACCAACCTGGCAAAACTCAAACTTGATCCACAACGGATTAACTCGATCATGGAATAATATTATAAGGACCTCTACTCCTCATCCAGTCAGCTGGATTTCGAGAGAGCTCAGGCCTTTCTGACCGATCTTCAGCTTCCGACACTCAGACCTTCTCAGGCCATGGAGCTGGATCACCCCATTACACAGACTGAAGTGGAGGCCACCCTGAGATCACTACGTACTGGTAAGATCCTTGGTGGTGACAGCTTTCCCAGAGCTTTTTGGCAACTCCTGGCCCACCAAATCTCCCCTCTCCTGTCTATGGTGTACAATGAGGCCTTGAACAAAGGTCTTTTTCTCCCCACCTTGCAAGAAGCGGTCATCATTGTGTTTCCGAAAAAGGGTGATGAGCCTACTCTCCCAGCAAGTTACCAACCTATATCTCTTATTAATGTTGATAGCAAACTCTTTGTGAAAGTTCTGGCCACTAGACTAAATCCTCTCCTTGCTTCCCTTATCCACCCCTCCCAAGTGGGCTTCACCCCTGGCAGTTATAGCAGAGATCACATTAAGTCACTGGTTAACCTTATGCATCAGGTGTGAACACTCCCTACTCCCTCTGCGGCAATAGCCATAGATTTTGAGAAGGCTTTTGACTCCCTGGAATGGGATTATCTGGGTATGGTGTTATGCCGCTTTGGGTTTGGGGAACAGTTCCAGAACTGGGTGCAAGCACTCTATTATGAGCCTGCTGCCAGAATTAGGACCAGTACCACTCTCTTACCACCTTTCCAGTTGGGCAGGGGCACCAGGTAGGGCTGCCCCTTGTCCCCCCTACTCTTTATCCTAGCGGCGGAGCCACTTGCAGCAGCCATCACACAGCACTCCAGGATTCGGGGCATTCCTGTAGGGAATACTTCATATTCCACACATATGTATGCAGATGATTTGCTGGTCACTGTGGAAGACGTGTCTGTATCCCTCCCAGCCCTGCTCTCCCTTGTGGCATCCTTTGCAGACCTCTCTGGGCTGAAGGTGAATAGATCTAAAACCGAAGTGCTGCCACTTAACTCCCTATGCACTCAGCCCATGGTAGCATCTATTGGGCTCAAGTGGACTCCAAGCAGCCTGGTCTATCTGGGCATTCACATCTCTCCTAACCTTCCCAGAATCTAGGACCTCAATATGTAGCCACTGGTGGCAGAACTCAGGACTGAATTGGATAGTTGGAAAATGCTCCATCTTACGCACCCCGGGGAAATTTCAGCCCTTAAAATGATTGCCATTACCAGAATTTTGTATCCTCTCTCCCTCATTTCCCTAACTCCTCCCGTCAAATGGCTCCAAACTTTTGACAAATCCATTAGGCACTTCCTCTGGAGTAACCAAAATCCTTGGTATAGCAGAAGCAAAGTACGCTCCCATTGGAAATCTGGAGGTTTGAACTTACGATGGCTGGAGGGCTACGTTTGGGCCTACTCTGTTTTTCACACCCTCAAGTGGTTCACTGCCATTTCCCTGGACTCACCCCCATGGCTTTCCATAGAAAAAGCAATAGCACAGGTTCACTGCCTCCCTCTTTTAATTTATAATCCCCTCCCGTCCCTAAAGGTCTCCTGATGTACCCTATGATTGCCCCCGCGGTACACATCTGGAATAAGGTACATGCCAGAATCAAAGCAAATTTAAAACCCCATCTTTTCTCTACACTATATGGCAATCAGCACATAATGGTTGAAACAAACCCGTGGTCTGGCCTACATGGGAGAGCAAAGGCATCTCCCATCTAGTGGACGTTGTTGATAATTTGGGACGTAACCTTCTGTCTTTTCAGGACCTCGCCACCGTGAAGGGTCTGGAAAAGCAAGATTTCTGGAGATACCTTCAGCTGCATAGCTCACTTATGGAATACCTTAAGCAGCACCCTTCCAGCGCTGCCGGATCTCAGAAGCTTAATGATTGGCTCGCACTCCCATGTGGCCACGCTAGTAAGATATACACCACTATTCGGGAGACTGTCCCCTCTCAATCCCAAGAGTCCAAACCTAAGTGGGAGAGAGCATTGCATCTTACCATTGACTTTAGCTGCGTAGCTCACTTATGGAATACCTTAATCAGCACTCTTCTAGCGCTGTCGGATCTCAGCAGCTTAATGACTGGCTTGTACTCTCACGTGGCCATGCTAGTAAGATATATGCCGCTATTCGGGAGACTATCCCCTCTCAATCCAAAGAGTCCAAACTTAAGTGGGAGAGAGCATTGCATCTTACCATTGAAGACTCCCAATGGAGCCTATGCTGGAAGCGGGCTCATATATGCTACCCTGATACCCGAAGCCGGCATACCCAAAATCAAATATTGCATCACTAGTATAGAACCCTGGAAGTGCTATACAAGGCCAAATTCCTGGATAGCAACCTGTGTTGGAGATGTCAAACCAAGCCTGCGGACCGACTCCATATCCTCTGGCAATGCCCACTGTTCTCCCCCTTCTGGTCCGTGATGGGTCAACTTGCCTCCCAGACCTTGGGATGCTCGATCCCACTGGATCCCCTAGTATGGATCCTGGACCTCCCTCACGCTGTTCCCCAAATTAACTCTTCTCAGAACCGTTAGATAGCCCTGCTTGACATAACCGCAAAGCACCTTATCCATACTAAAGTTCCATCCTTATCTGAACTTCTCCACTCATTCACACTACTAGCTTCACTTGACCATATAATCCATGCTCTTGCTCATAAATTTGAATCATACTTCGCCTGTTGGGCCTCTTTCCTTGCTTACTTAAAGCCCAAAACTGGAATCGGATGAGCCATGTCATGATCCCCGCTTGTCTCAACTGCTTTCACTCCCAACTTACTGACCAACCCTGTTGCTCACAGAAGTAGCCTGCCCATGCAGTCTGTAGCTGAACAGCTCTACCCCATCATACTTGTCCCTGTACAGCTGTGAGTTTACCCGGTCTTGTTTAATAGTTATAGGATGTTGGGCAGACACGCCGCCACAGGCCGTGGTGACACATTCAACTGCATTTGCTTTCTCCATATACTCTCCACTGCTTGCTTCATCACCCACCTGGTAGGTGCCTTACCTTCATGCAGCCTGATGTCATATATATGTAAAATGTATGGATTTTCTTTTCTTTTGCTCATTGGATGACTGGTTTTCAAGATAATCCCTCTCCGTTCTTTTTCCTTCCTGGAGTAGTTTTGTTAGTTGGTTGTTATCCTGGATTATAGC
This sequence comes from Neoceratodus forsteri, assembly GCA_016271365.2. NCBI lineage: Eukaryota > Metazoa > Chordata > Ceratodontiformes > Ceratodontidae > Neoceratodus > Neoceratodus forsteri. The sequence goes on from JADMNL010000023.1 coordinate 319,953,581, forward strand.
TCCATAATGTGTTTTACTAGCTGGGCTTTGTATGTTTGTAAAATTTTCAATAAAATTTATTAACTGAAAAAACAAAATTCTCAAAATTACGTGAAAACTGCACACTGAACGCTCATAACACAGTCATTTTTTTGAATTCTTTTACCAAATTTTAAACATTGGCATTTTGGGACCTCTGCTCATGAACAGTGTCACTGTGATTTTCTTAATCTGTCCCAAAAGTTGATTTCTCACAGTGACCGCGCCATTGTGCCCCAGATGTGCAAAACCACCTTTTGGGCAGGATGTGAAAAATGACAGCTATACTGTTCATAAGGAGGTGTGCAAAAATGGCAATGTTGAAAATCTGAAGTGAAAATATTAAAAATTCTCGAAGTTATGCGTATGCATGGAAACTGCACAATGCACACTCCTAACAGTTATTTTGTGGAACTTTGTCACCAAATGTTCAACATAGGCATTCTAGGACATCCACTCATGAATAGTGTCACTGTGATTTTCTTAATCTGTCCCGAACATTGATTTCCCACAGCGACCGCGCCATTGTGCGGCGGGTATGCGGAAACACATTTTGGGCAGGATGTGAACAATGACAGCTGAACTGTTCATAAGGAGATATGGAAAAATAGCAATGTGGAAAATTCTGGAGTAAAAATCTCAAAAATTCTCAAAGTTACAAGCGTGCATGTAAACTGTGCAATGCACGCTCGTAACATAGTCATTTTTGAGAATTTTTTCACCACATTTGCAACATATGCTTTTTGGGAGCCCACCTCATGAACAGTGGCACTGTCTTTTAATTGGTCCTGAAAGGTGATTCCGTGCAGTGACCGCAAAATCACTTTTCGGGACTGAATAACACGACAGTGACTGAATTCATGAGGAGGGGTCCCAAGAATCCAATTTTTAAAATTCGGTGCCAAAAGTCAAAAAAATGGCCGAGATATCCACATAAGTTGAAAAAAAAAAGCCCATTTATGTCATCATTTAGCTTACCGGCATTTCTTCAGTTCATGGTCGGCTTTGAAGAGTGCAGATGTGTTTCCGGTCCACCAAAGATCGTTGCACCCGGCTTTGAAGGTAAGTATGGGGTGAGGGTGTGTGTGGGGAAGTGAGGTGCGCAGAAGGTGGGTGTGGGTTGGGGAAGGGGACCCGACAGCGAGGGACCATTTTATTTGTTTCAGGAAAAAACCCCATAAAAACAAAAGGCGTCGCAGGAAGTTTTTTTTTTTTTTGCAAGTTTACTTTTTTGCACTGAGGTGGGCTCCCAGTGTGCCACCTGCATTTTGGAGGGGACTAAGCCCGTGAAGTTCGGGCCCCCGTTGGCAAAAGCCCGTTTGAGGAAGTATGATGCAAGGGGATGTGGGTATCCCCCTCGGCACACAACAAATGGGGGGGACAGTATGCCAACAGGGATTGGGCTCCCCTGTCAGCAAATGAACTGGGGGGGGCATGCCGACAGGGGGATGGGGCACCCCTGTCAGCTTTTATGGGGCCTGTGAGCGGATGGTGACAGCCATCGCCATGTTGTTTTGAAATGTTACACCAGGCAAGACACCACCCTGCAATGACGGGTCGCTCCCTCATTGCAGCGGCTAATTCGTATCAAGTTGGTGGCACTCTGGCTGAACTAGTGTCAGCAGCAGCGTGCCACCGCATTGGGAAATGAGGGCCAAGCCCAAGAATGAAGTGGTGGCATTGGCTGCCACATTGCCGCACCTCCAAAACCCGTTTCTCTCCCAAGCTGCCACATACAGTAATGTTTCTTGCACGTGTCAGCAAGCAATCATAAAAATTATTATCCCTGGTGGTAGTGGTCCCCCCACTCTGGTCGCCAGTCCCAATGTAAAAAATTATTACTCTTGGTGGTAGTGGTCCTCCCCCTCTGATTGCCAGCCCCAATGTAAAAATTATTACCCCTGGTGGTAGTGGTTCCCCCACCCTCCAATCACTAGCCCCGCATAAAAATTATTACCTCAGGTGTCTCCCCTCCCCCGACTGCCAGCCCTGACATGTAAATAATTATCCCTGGTGCTGGTGGTCTCCCTCCATGATTGCCAGCCTGGATGTACAAAAAAAAACACCCTCCCTGGTGTCCAATGCCCTCCTCCACCCACGGCACTGGGCATACCCCCCACTTAGCATTATTGGTGGTGCTACAGGAGCATATGATGCCCGTTACAGCCCTCCTCACACCTCCTCATCTGGCCACTGTATGTACAGGCAGGAGCACACCTTTTATTTATAGGGCAGGGTGACACACACTCTCCTACACATGGAGCCAGGGTTCTTCTGAGAACCGAAGCTGAACCGAACCAGAACTATTCCATTTTTGCCTGATTCGAACCAAACTAGAACCCTAAAAGTGAAAAACAGACAAACCCGAACCCAGACCATGTGAGATAAGGAGAACCCACATGGAGGCAGTAGTCTGTCCATGCTATTCTACACTTCTCCAGCTGTGTGAAGTATTGCCAACAGATTGTTAAATGATTTCTTCATTGAAGTCAGTAATGACTGTTAATATCAAAGCAAAATCCAGTGATGATAAGCCACCAGCAAAAAGGCCCAAAACTGATGTCAAGGACATGCAGTCCAGTCTAGGTGGTCCTTCAACAGCAACCAGATCATTGTCATCCAGTGAACTAAAAACATATTTAGAACATAACAGTTATACTGACAACTGCCTTGAATTCTGGAATAAGACAGGAAGACACGTGTTCCCAAAACTAGCAAAGCTTGCACAGAAGTACCTATGCTTGCCAGCTAGTGGCAGTAGCAGTGAGAGAGAGTGTTTCCATTCTGCTAGCAAGTTCTAGATGACCGAAGATCTCACCTATCAGTTAACACACTTGCTTGTTCTGTATTTGTTGAATTCTTGAACATTTATACTTTACAATTGAACTTGTACTTGCCTGCTTTTTAGCTTCTTTTACTCAAAGTAATGTTGATTTGAATAAAGTTAACAATGTGAAATCAGTTGTCTCCATGTTTTATATTATATATTATTTGGCAATACAAAGTGAATTTAGTAACACTTAACTTGATCCAGAACCAGAACCAAACCAGAACTTGAAAATAAACCAAAAGCCTAGAACAGAACTGAACCAGAACCCAAACATGTAATTTTTAAGCAGAACTGAACCAAACCAGAAGCCCATGCTGTAGAACCAGAACCCCAAAAATCTGGAGAACCCTGGCTCTCCCTATACATAAGAGACGTGGTCCCTGCCTGTACACACAGCAGCTGACCGAGTAGGTGTGAGGAGGGCTTCACTGGTTGCCGTATGTTCCCGTGGCACCGCAAATAATGCTAAGGTGAGGGGGGATATGCCTGGTACCATGGAGGGGACCACTGGACACCAGGAAAGGATTTTTTTTGTACTTCCAGGCTGGCGATCGGAGGCGGGGGGGACCACTACCACCATCAGTAATAATTTTTACATCTGAGCTGGTGATCAGAGGATGGGGGACCACTACCACCAGGGATAATAATTTTCATGTTGGGGCTGGTGATTGGGGAAGGGGGGCCCACCAGTACCAGGGATATCATTTTCTGCAGAACGAGCCAGCGATCAGCAAGGGGGGGGGGATCACTACCACCAGGGATATCTACACATCTGGGACAGGGCAATAGGGGGGCTGCACCGCACTAACCTGCCTCCATGAAAATGAGCCCAAAATGGGCATGCAAATGGACCCTTAGCACCTTTCATACCCAATGGACTCATTTTGCATGGGTCCCTTTGAATATTGTAAATAGCACTCGGGCGCTATCCATTCTGATGGTGTACTTCAGTAGACCTGTCAAGGCAGCACTAAGTGGCTTAGCACTGGGCTGACGTGGTCCCATGTTCAGTCGAATAGCACCGGTTCACTATTTGACTGAATATAGCATCTTACAGCACCTGGGCAATCGCAAGGCGCAATGCAAATTTTTGCATTCCACTTTGCTCAAATTTGAATATCGGGCCCCAAGTGTGGCCTTACCAGTGACCTATACAGCGGTAACAGTACCTCCTGCTTCCTACTGCTGAACTCTCTCCCAAAGTACCCTAGCATCCTATTAGACTTACTGAAGGCCTCGTTACATTGGCTGGTTTGTTTAAGGGAGCCACTGACGATGAGTCCTAGGTTCCTTTCCTCTGATGCTGTGTCCAGCTGAACTCCTCCCATCCAGTACTCTCTTCTGGGGTTTTTGTTCCCCATGTGCATCACTTTCCACTTCTTGGCAATAAATTTATGATGCCATACTGTACTTTGGGCAATGTTTTCAGCCTTTTCAGGTCTCTGCAGTTCCCATAACCCCCTCCACACTGTCAATTCTACCACAGTGTTTAGTGTCATCTACAAATAGACACAACCTGCTCCGGATTCCCTCTCCTATGTCACTGATGAACATATTGAAAAGGACTGGGCCCAGAACAGATTTTTGTGGTTCTCTTATGGTTCTCTGCTGGTGACTTCTCTTTCCACTGATCTGACACCATTCACCCAAACTCTCTGTTGCCTCCCTTCAACCAACTCCCTACCTACACTGCTGTTTTCCAGGCTGTACCCAGATCCCCCATCTTCTTCAGCAGCTTTCAGTGTGGCACTGAGTCGAATGCCTTGCTGAAGTCAAAGTATAATAAGTCTACTGCATGCCCCTTGTCAACTACCCTGGTTTCCTAGTAAAGAATATGATTAGGTTGGTCTGACAAGACCTCTCTGCCATGAATCCGTGCTGCCTACTATCCTGAAGCCCACTGTCCTGCATGCATTCCAGTAGGTCCTCTTTCACTACTGTCTCCATCCGTTACCCTACCACAGAGATAAGGCTGTTGGGACTATAGTTTTCCAGCTGCTCCTTGTCCCCTCCCTTGTGCAGCAGAACTACATCTGCCATCCTCCAGTCCTTGGGAACCACCCTTTGCTGCAAAGTGTTACTGAGTAGCCCCACCAGGGGTTCGGCTAACACCAACGCTAGTTTTCTTAGTACCCTCAGATGCATCCCACCAGCCCCAGGGCTTTGTTCACCTTTAGGGCTGCTAACCTTTTTCTGGCTCTTTGGCTAGTTACTGTATTTCTGCAGCTTCATTTCCAGGATTCCTCTATCAGCTGCTTTTATGCCACTCTGACAAGGGCCTGCTGTTCTTTGTAGTAAATTCTAAGCAGAAGTAGTCATTCAGCACAGCTGCTTTCTGTTGTTTTTTTGTTTTTTTTTTTACCAAGAGAGACACACTAAGCTGAAAGCTTGTTTACAGGTGCAACCTGAGAGCACAAGGAAGTTAAGTGACTTGCTTAGGGTCACACTGTATGCAAGTGGGGGCTGTGGGATTCAAACCCAGGTCTCCAGGTTTGCAGCTCAGAGCCTTAAATCACTGCGCTATACTGCCTCCATGTTTGTCTTCCTCTATCACCCTACCCCCTCTTTTAGCTTGACAAATTCCCCTCCCATCTTTCTTTTTTCCCCTTATATATAGAAAAAACTATTTTCTTCCTCCATTGACCGCCTCCATAATATGCAGTTCTGTCCATGCCTTTGTGATCTTGGCTGCCCTCTTGGCCATTCTGTTTTTTTCCCCGATACTCGTCCCATTCCTTATCCCCCAGTTTTTCTTTGTACCTTATTGTAACCCCTAGATGGCGCTATCCCAGGGGCTACTACCCCTGCCTGATTTGCCACTAACAGGTTGAGGGGCCTGGATCCAATGGCGGGTGCCTCCACCCAGAGGTCAGGGTTTGCAATAGTTAAACTTACTTGGTCACAGCCCTCTGGGACATGCAACCCCCTTTCTTCCCACTAGTGGCCCACAAATATAGCAGAATTACCTTCACAGTATACACTTACCCCAAGGCTGGTTCAGGCACGGGACATCCTGTGAAATGAGATACAGTGCAACAATCACAGTACAGTACTTTAACATAGACAAATACCTCAGGCAGTATAACTTTGCTGAAACAAACAGCTCTGATTTATTTAGGGGATATAACAAGGACAGGGAAATCAGGTTAATTAGCTTATCACTTTAATAATCTACCTATGGCTCTGTGCACAGGCCTATCCCTATCAGTTACTGTCCCTGGGTACCCAAGCCCTAGTGGCTAGTCCAAACCGTGGCAGCTGGTGGGGCCCTTTCACACAGAGAAAGGAGAATTAAACAGTCAGCAGTACAGTAATTCCATTTGGATTTAATGTGGCAATTCAACAGGAGCGACCGAATTAGTACTCACGACCTCAAAGAAGATATGGTCCTTCAATGTCAGCAGGGCTACTTTTGATCTCCAGAGACTCCTCACACATTATAGTAAAAAGAAAGCACTATACCAGGCAGGCTGCATCTGTATCCCGATCGCAATTACTGCACAATACCAGGAGAACACACAGCAGATTCAGTTCCTGACAGACCGAGTGTAATTTCAACAATTTCTTCAGTCTTCTACAGGGTGAGCCTGGTTTCTACTCTTCAGAGATCCTTTGATTCTTTTCACAGGACGGATTCAGTCCTAACAAGCAGTTACACAAGTTGTAGACCGAACTCTGGGCCTTGCACATGTTTTTGACTGAAACTGTGCACTGAAGGAGCACAGGGCTTTTCCCTCACTTTCAGATCTCAAACTCCCCAACAGACAAAACCGGCACTTCCTTTGAGTTCCTCCCAGTTCTTGACTGGATTGGCTGTCACTCACAATAGACTGCTGCTGTTGGTCCAAAAGGCACTGAAGTCTAAACTACATCTCCCAAGTCACTGCCCATACAATCCTCTTGTGGCTGGCTCAGATTATGAGTCAAGTTCTGATTCGTCCAAGGCATCATTTTAGAGCTAGCTTACCCCACACTGATTGGTCCAGTTCAGCAGTTCAAAACCAGAATGGGGAACTAGGCAGACAGTTCTGACTGCAAAGAAAGCAGGTTAGACAAACTGTAATTTTATTATTACTGTAAATGATTTCTGGCAATCAGTTACATCTTTCAGACAGGTTCCCTTTGCACTCCTAGTGACTGCAAAATGGAGTGAATTAGCAGCAGCTTGAGTGGTACTCAATCAAAGAAACACACAGTCCCCCATACAACTAATTATGTCTGCAAGCAGACAGCTCTTAAAGAGACAGTACCAGAGGTTCTAAAACACTCACTGATAAATGGCTTAAATGCCAAACACCATTCAGGCTTGGAGCATTCAAGCAAGCTCCTGGAAGTCTTTGGGAACCCCCATTTTGCAGGGGGTTACACCCTTCCTGGCCTGGGAAAGCTTGGCGTCGCGTCAAGCAAGTACCCCATAAGTTTCAACTGCAACCATATACATTTGCATTAGGCTCACACATGTAATCATCAGTCAATATATCATTTTACCAAGAACCATTTCTGAAACATTGCAGTACGTCACTCTTTACACAGTATACACACACATTGTACCATAACTCAAGTTATTACCTCTTGTACATGAAACCTGAGAGAGGGCCCTTCCTATCAGTTACCTTGGGGCTGGACGGGGCAAGGGCACCATACTTAGAGGGCAACACAAGCTTGGAGTTAGCACTAACGCTCAGTTTGGGCAATGAGCCTCGGGACACATACACTCCTTTATGGACAACATTGAGAGGCAGGTCCACAGGCCTCCCAGGGAATCATAACTGAGGTGCACCACAGGCTTTACAGCTCGACCAGTCTTTCTAGGGAACTGTTACAGTCTCTGCACTCTGAGCCTCATTTTCAGCATTGTCCTCACTTGTCAGGAGTCTCCATGGGGTAGAGAGGCTAGAACTTGGGGCACTTTCAGCTCCAGGAGTTACAGTTTCTGAGTCCACAACATTTGGCTGCATGGAGAGCTTTCGGACACTGGCAGTGGACTGTCAGGGCACTCAAAATACTCTTCTTGTTCGGTGTATCACCAGTCTGCCCCAATCTATCATTTTCCTCCTGAAAGCTCAAACAGTTCAACCATGCACAATGATTCCATTTCATCTGATCTGATGCTTTGCACTTCACTTTCTGGGAGCATTGGCTCCAGGGATGAAGCTGGGGGCATAGACAGTCCAGAAGGCCCAGCTTTGTCTCCAGTATTGACTAGGGGATTGCCCCGAAACAATTGACTCAGTTCGTAAGAAGGATAGTATTCAAAGTCACTCTCACTTTCTTCTGATATGGACTGACAGTCATGCTCAACTGGGACTTGTGGAGGGGAACACTTTAACTTTGCTTCTGTAGGTGCAGACTTTCTTGATCTTTTCTTAGCAGCAGCTCTAGTCACTGGTCCAGAGGGCATCTTCTGGGGCTCAGACTCAATCAGGATTTGTCCAATGGGTAGTAAATGATTTCTATGCATTGTTTTACATCTTTTGAATTATTCTCAGGCCTTACTTTGTACACTGGCAGATCATCTAGTTTGCCCACTACAATGTGAGGAGATGGTGCCATCTGTCAGCAATCTTGTGCTTGCCATGCAGTCCCAGATTTCTTAGCAATACCCGATCTCCCTCCTGGAGTTCCTGTGCTTTCACCTTTTTATCATACCTTTCTTTGTTGGCCAGATTTCTTTTGGCAGCCATGGTTTGAGCCAGTTGGTACGCATGAGTTAGCTGGGCCTTTAACTTTTGCACATACTGTAAATAGTTGTCAGCTTGAACCCCATCAGGAGAGACCCCAAAACACACATCTACTGGTAGTCGAGCTTCTCTTCCAAACATCAGGCGGTAGGGGGAGAACCCAGTGGCATCACTTTTGGTGCAGTTATAAGCATGTACCAGGGTGCTAATTTGTTGGCTCCATCAAGGCTTGTCCTTTGGGTGCAGGGTGCCTAGCATATCTAGCAAAGTGCGGTTGAAACGTTCAGGCTGTGGGTCCCCTTGGGGGTGGTAAGGAGTGGTTCTGGACTTTCGCACTCCCCACAGAGAAAGCATCTCTTTGATCAGGCGACTCTCAAAGTCTCTCCCTTGATCAGAATGGATTCTTTGTGGAGCCCCATAGTGAACAAAAAGTTTTCTACAAGTACTTTGGCTACAGTGGATGCTTTCTGGTCTTTGGTGGGGAAAGCTTGGGCATATCTCGTGAAATGGTCAGTGACCACCAGCACATTACTGATATTTCTTTGATCTGACTCCAAACTCAGAAAATCAATACAGACCAGCTCCATGGGTGCACTGGTGGTGATGTTAACAAGGGGGGCAGCCCTCTGGGGCAAAGCTTTCCTCTGTAAGCAGCGACTACAAGTTCGAATGTGTTGCTCCACATCAGCCCCATCTTAGGCCAATAGAATCTGGATCTCACCAAGTCAAGTGTTCTGTCTATACCAAGGTGCCCCATGTGGTTGTGCAAGGACCTCAATACTGAGTCTCGAAAGGCAGTGGGCAGCACTAGTTGTTGTTTGTCTACTTGTCCCCTCTGTCTACTGTTTCTCTGTATAACAGTTTATTGATCAGTTTCAACTTAGGACCTTCTTTGTATAACAGTGCAGTTCTCAAATCAGTGGGCGTAATTTGGACACATCTTTTCCTGCATAGAGGGCTCTAAAGCTGCTTTGATCATGGGATCGCAGGATTGAGCCCGCGAATACTGTCATTGTCCAGCTGAGGCAGTGCACCAATGTCTATTGCAGAAAAGTGGCAATAAGCAGCAGGTATGCAATTCTCAGAGGCTCCCAAGCAATCCACCATGCAGTCCACTGCGTCCGTGGACATTGTTCCTCCCTGTCAAACTTCGGCAGAGTGCCGAATGTCAGGTTCTGTAATCGGACCCAATCATTCTGGGGAACAGGCCTCCGGAGAGAGAGCATCAGCATCTATGTGGTTCAGACCTGCTCGGTGATCGAGAGCATAGTCATATGTAGATAATGCAGAAAGCCACCTATGGCCAGTGGCATCCAACTTAGCTGAGGTCTGCACATAGGTCAAAGGATTATTGTCAGTTTTACTAGTATTTTAGCCCCATACAAGTACTCATGGAATTGGTCAACAATAGCCCACTTCAAAGCTAGGAACTCTAACTTATGTACAGGATAGTTCTTTTCGGATGGGGTCAGGCTTCTACTGGCAAAGGCCACTGGTCTCAGGCCATTCTCGTGCTCTTGGTACAACACAGCCCCCAACCCTTGCAAGCTAGCATCAGTGTGCAGGACGTAAGGTTTTCTTGGATCGGCATAGGCCAGCACTGGAGCATGGGTAAGTTGATATATGATCTCATGAAAAGCAGTCTCACAATCAGGAGTCCAGCGGGCCCCAAATACTTCACTCGGATGAAAATACACTCTTTCAGTCTTGAGGGACGCTGACTTTTGGTATTTTTTGTGGGTTGGGGATACCCTTGAGTAAGGTTAAGTAAAGGCGGATCACTCTTGAATAGTCCTTGATGAAGCCGATAATAACCACAGAATCCAGGAATCTTTGCAGTTCTTTTTAGATTTTTGGGCTGTGGCCAGGTGGTCAAGGCCTCAACTTTACTTGGGTGGTCTCTATTCCTCGTGGATACTATGTGTCCCACATACTTTACTGATGTTTGAAAAATTGACACTTATCAATGGACAGTTTAAGGCCAAAGTCCTCCAGTCGGTCCAATACCTTAAATAATCTGCTCTCATGTTCCTCCAGTGAGCTGCCAAACACAATAACATCATCTAGGTATACCAGGCACTCTAGTAAGTTCATGTCCCCACTGCACGCTCCATCAATCGTTGAAAAGTGGCTGGGGCACCTGAAATCCCTTGAGGCATCCTCATGAATTCATAGAAGCCAGCGGACAGATAAAGGCTGTCTTCTCCACGGTCCTCTGGGGCCATCGGGATCTGGTAGTACCCACTGCGGAGATCCAGCACAGAGAACCACTTGCTCCCGTTTAGGCAGTCAAAGCATCCTGAATGCGGGGCATTGTGTACTGATCAGGATAGTCCGCCGGTTTAAGGTGCGATAATCCACACATCCTTACTGTCCATTCTTTTCCTCACTACCACAATGGGGAAGCATAAGGGCTTCTGGATTCTTGTATTACACCAGCAGCTAACATCTCTTGCAGATGCCGTCTCACATCATCTATGTCAGCAGGTGCCAGGCGTCGAGACCTCTCACGAAATGGTCTTCGTCATGCAGCGGATATTGTGCTCAGCTCCTTGCGCATCCTACATCCCATTCCTTTAAAGAAAACACCTGGTCTCTGGGCAAGCTTCTCACTGATCCTCACTTTCCATTCAGCTGGCAGCGGGAGTTGCGCGAAATCAAACAAGTAGGCGTTACTCTGTCATTCTTCCTTGAACTCTTGCTGCTGGGTAGCACTGCAGTGTCTGCACAATGCACATTAGCCAGGATGCAACCTCTGTTTACTCGAATGTCTCTTTCAGACACATTATGAACTTGGACCATTACCCTTCTGGCATAAGCATGGGCTCTAGCGGCAAAATACTAAGCTTGACCAGCAGTCCCTCTGGCAATTTTCCATCGCCTGGTGCATCCAACATTAATATTTTATTCTTAACATCCTTTCTGATACGGACCTCTCCCTGTAAGGTACACTGGGCATTTGGTGCCAGGATCAGAGACTCAGGATCCTTCTTCCATACAATTCAACCGGTTCCTCTGGTTCTTTTTTCAGCATCTCTCTGTGCCTCATAGGCCTTCTTAATTAAAGCCGGAACTCTTAAGCTCTACTAGTCTTTGACCCTGTTTTTCATAACACAACTGTGCCAGCCTTCCGAACATATGAGCATTTGTTCCAATCAACAAAGGGACACCATCATACAGTCCAGTGGGGGACACACTAAGGCTAGGGTCTCTACTTGTTGGCCACTCCAGCCACGGAGGTGGGGAAAGACAGCCAAATCGGATATACCCAGAATAGGGTAGGCCTTCTCCTTAACCCCATACATGCAGTCCTTCTAATGGTTGTAAGGTCGTCTGACAAATGCTTCTGATACCAATCCTGGAACATAATTGTCACTTGGGAGCCACTGTCTAATACAGCTCTTGTAGACACTCCATTCACCTTTACAGTGGTCTCCATGGAGGGACCCACTATTCTGGACCAGTCTGGAGGCGGTAGTGGGGGCCTGGGCAACTGACCTTGCCACAAAGGGCGTGAATTAGCATTTTGGTGCCCTCACTGGGATCATGTCGTGCACCTCTTAACCACTGATTTCTTCTCCAGCTCTCCTTGTAGCCTATATGCAACTTTGTCAGTGTCTTTTGGGGACTGGCATTCCCTTTCATGTGCCCATCTTTCCCACAATTATAGCAAAACATACTTTCTGGAGTTTGAGCTGGCCGAGTGCCACACTGGGAGCCAGAGGCGGGGTATTACTAACTGGAAACCTTGGGTGCCATCTCTGTCTTCGCGTGATAAGCATTTGGAGACATCTCGTCAGTTTCTCCACTTCCATGGTCAAGGAATCGAGTTTGGAGCTGTTATCAGCAGGAGATACATGGGTGGGTACCCCACCCCATATGCAGATGCAGTCGGATATAGGTCAGGGCCCGTACTTGCAGGCGTGGCCTTCATAAAGGACTGTTTTTGAATTCCGGATCTCTCTCAACAGTTAGCCCCATTGTGGCATATCTTTTCCTTGTCAGAGCACTCATTGACTGCCAACCTCTGCCCTGAACTTCACTTGATGGGTCACCCTCAGTCACTCGGGTCATAGCCACAGCTATTGGTGCAGGTCCTCCCGAGGTCGCCTTTTCTCAACTCCTCGAATTTCTCTCATTAACTCATCATGGGAGGTGGGGATTCCAGTCGATTTGCCAGGCGTAACTGAAGCAACAGCAGTTCTGAGAAGGGGCAGACTTAAGGATTCTGTCCAGTCTGGTTCGGTCCAGTTCAATCGCTGGCAAACTACCCTTTCTGAGGCATTCTTGCAACAATTTTTCCAGCAGAGACATACACAGACAACAACTCCCTTGGTACTGTTGTGCATTTCTTACTCTCCACCATAGGTCCTCATCAGAATCTGGGCTCCTACACACATTCTCCAAGGCCTCAAGATAGGCGTGCAGTCGCTTCAGGGTTACTGGCCCGTTTAGCCACGGATGGTAGCCAGGGCAGGACCTCGGAGGCTCCACTAACCCTCTTTCGCTTCGCTTCCGAGCATTGCCATTCTAGCACTTGGGGCAACATAGTCTATCCAGGTCTCCCAGTCATCCTCCCTTGGGGGTGGGGAGGGTGCCAGAGAAGATCCTCAACCTTCGGTAAGAGTCGTGACTAATGGCAGGTGCAGAAATAGGAGTCTGCATTGGTTCAGCCACCATTACGGGCACTGGAGCAGGAGAGGGTGTTGGGGGAGGAACACCCCAGGTGGCAAGAATAGTTTCTTCAAGTCCTCCACAGTTTTCCCTCTCCCAGCAACCATTTAGCAAATTTCTCCTCAAAAGTTTCAGATAGTGGTGGGGCTATTCCCCAGGTCTTTACTGTCCTTAGTTATCACTCTCCAAGCAGTGAGGGCTCCCTCTGGGTAATGGTCTGTGGCACTTTGGAGCTATCTATGGGATCCTTAAACTCTACTAGGGCCAGGAAAGTGTGGGTGAGCAGATTAGCATGCCGACCCACCACCACAGGATTTTGTAAACCTTCCACCTTGGAAAGTACTCCTGCACAGTGTCCGTATTGATACCCAGGGGATGTCCAGGATAAGCATAGCATTTTGGGGTCGATCTCCTCCCAGTACACCACTCCACCAGCGGTGCACAGCCACTTCTGTCGGGTACCGTTGTTGTTATTTTTTCTTAACAGTGGTTGTAAATATGGCCACTAGAGGACACACAATCCCAGCGGTGAGCCTCAAGATGTAACCCCTAGATGGCGCTATCCCAGGGCTACCCCTGCCTGATTTGCCACTAACAGGTTGAGGGGCCTGGATCCAATGGCGGGTGCCTCCACCCAGAGGTCAGGGTTTGCAATAGTTAAACTAACTTGGTCACAGCCCTCTGGGACACTGCAACCCCCCTTTCTTCCCACTAGTGGCCCACACAATATATCAGAATTACCTTCACAGTATACACTTACCCCCAGGTCTGGTTCAGGCACTGGGACATCCTGTGAAATAAGATACAGTGCAACAATCACAGTACAGTACTTTAACATAGACAAATACCTCAGGCAGTATAACTTTGCTGAAACAAAGCAGCTCTGATTTATTTGGGGATATAACAAGGACAGGGAAATCAGGTTAATTAGCTTATCACTTTAATATCTACCTATGGCTCTGTGCACAGGCCTATCCCTACCAGTTACTGTCCCTGGGTGCCCAAGCCCTGAGTGGCTAGTCCAAACCGTGGCAGCTGGTGGGGCCCTTTCACACAGAGAAAGGAGAATTAAACAGTCAGCAGTACAGTAATTCCATTTGGATTTAATGTGGCAATTCAACAGGAGCGACCCGAATTAGTACTCACGACCTCCAAAGAAGATAGGGTCCTTCAATGTCAGCAGGGCTACTTTTGATCTCCAAGAGACTCCTCACACATTTATATGGTAAAAAGAAAGCACTATACCAGGCAGGCTGCATCTGTATCCCAATCGCAATTACTGCACAATAACCAGGAGAACACACAGCAGATTCAGTTCCTGACAGACCGAGTGTAATTCAACAATTTCCTCCAGTCTTCTACAGGGTGAGCCTGGTTTCTACTCTTCAGAGATCCTTTGATTCTTTTCACAGGAGCCAGTTCAGTCCTAACAAGCAGTTACACAAGTTGTAGACCGGAACTCTGGGCCTTGCACACGTTTTTGACTGAAACTGTGCACTGAAGGAGCACAGGGTTTCTTTTCCCTTCACTTTCAGATCTCAAACTGAAACTCCCAACAGACAAAAACGGGCACTTCCTTTGAGTTCCTCCCAGTTCTTGACTGGATTGGCTGTCACTCACAATAGACTGCTGCTGTTGGTCCAAAAAGGCACTGAAGTCTAAACTACATCTCCCAGATCACTGCCCATACAATCCTCTTGTGGCTGGCTCAGATTATGAGTCCAAGTTCTGATTCGTCCAAGGCACATTTTAGAGCTAGCTTACCCCACACTGATTGGTCCAGTTCAGCAGTTCAAAACCAGAATGGGGAACTAGGCAGACAGTTCTGACTGCAAAAAAGCAGGTTAGACAAACTGTAATTTTATTATTACTCTAAATGATTTCTGGCAAACAGTTACATCTTTCAGACAGGTTCCTTTGCACTCCTAGTGACTGCAAAAATGGGGTGAATTGGCAGCAGCTTGAGTGGTACTCAATCAAAAACACACAGTCCCCATACAAACTAATTATGTCTGCAAGCAGACAGCTCTTAAAGAGACAGTACCAGAGGTTCTAAAACACTCACTGATAAATGGCTTAAATGCCAAACACCATTCAGGCTTGGAGCATTCAAGCAAGCTCCTGGAAGTCTTTTGGGAACCCCCATTTGCAGGGGGGTTACATTATGAAGGCCTTCTTTTTGGCCCTCACTGTATTCAAGTCCTTTTCAGGGAACCAAACTAGTCACTTAGATTTGTTTCTCTTGATAACTGTTCTTGTGTGTGTTTTAACTGCTGCAAAAACAGCACCATTTATGACCCCCAATCTTTCTTCTACTCCCCCAGTGCTGTGTACCGCAGCTAACCTGCCCAGGACTGGTTCCATTTGGCTGAAATCTGCCTTTCTGATGTCTAGCATCCCAGTCTTACATTAGGGCTTACTGATGCTCAGGGTCATCTTGAACCATATAGTACTGTACTGTGGTTGCGGGACCCCAGGGGTTCCCCAACCTGCACTCCATCTACTCTTCCAAAGTTGGTTTGTACCACATCAAGAATGGTTGATTGTCTTGTGGGCTCCCTGATCTGCTGTACCAGCATGCAGTCCTGCAGAGTATCAAGCAGGACCTGGCTTCTGGCACCCCTGGCTGCTGGGATGACCCAGTTGATATCTGGCAGGTTAAAATCGCCTACTGCTAATACAACCTCCCTTTTGCTGTCCTAGTTTCTACTTCTGCTCCTAGTTCCTTGTCTCTTTCCTCTCCCTGCTCTGGTGGCCTGTAAACCACACCCACATTTTTCTACCTGATGACTCTGTGAGCTATACCCACAATGATTCTACCTCCTCTTTCCCTCCAATGGATACATCCTCTACTGCTTTTATTCCTTCCCTGACATAAATGGCGACCCCTACACTTCTGCACATCCATCTATCATGCCTATATAAGAAGTATCCAGGGATCACCAGGTCCCAGTTTTTGTTCTCACTGTCCTAAGTTTCTATAATAGCCACTAGATCCAGCACAGAGTCTGCCATTAGTACCTGGAGTTCACTAATTTTATTAGCCAGATTCCTTGCATTGAGGCACTCTTCCCCTCAATCTGACACTCCCACCCCTCTTGCTTTTTGAATGACTCCCCCCTCACAATTCCTTCATGTCCTAGGTGTCTTGTGTTTTTCTGTTTTTTTCTGGTCTAATTGGTGTACACTTCCTAGTCCCCTGAACTCATTCCACTCTGCTGTTACTTCTTGAACACCTTTCTTCCATCCCTGGGGGAGTCATGTCTAGGTTACCCACTACATCAGCCTCAACTGTGGAATCCCTAACCCCAGCCTCTCCCTCAGTTTGTTTAATTGTCTGCCAGTAGACCTCTTCCCTAAAGCATTAATCCCCTCTCTTGTCAGGTGAAGATCATGACTTTTGAAGAACCTCCTGTCCCAGAAGCAGGCAGTATAGCGCAGTGGTTTAAGGCTCTGAGCTGCAAACCTGGAGACCTAGGTTTGAATCCCACAGCCCGCACTTGCATACTGTGTGACCCTGAGCAAGTTACTTAACTTCCTTGTGCTCCCAGGTCACAGATGTAAACAAGCTTTCAGCTTAGTGTCTCTCTCCTGATAAAATAAAAAGAAGCCTCCCCAGTCCCCCACAAAGTAGCACCCCTGTTCTTGACACCAGCTTTTTAACCACCCATTGATCTCCTCCTTCACTCTGTCCTTCCCCTTCTCCCTACCTCAGACAGAGAGGTCCTCAGAAAAGGCCAAGAAAGCTGAGTACTTCTTCAGCATGTCCCTCAGTCTGTGGAAGTCCTGCTTAACTCTCTCCATAGGCCGGTTCATCAGATAATTGGTACCAGGGTGTACCAGCACTCCCTTATCCCCACTCTTCTTCACTCTCCTCCCTATACTCTCCCAATCCAGGATGGCTTACGCTCCAGGCGGACATCTGACCAACTCCCTTCCCTTTCCTACACTGCTTACCACCCTCTCTATGTCTCTAACCATACAGTCCCCTATCACCAGCCTCCTCCTCCTTACTAACTTCTTCCCGCTCTTACCCTCAAGTGTCACCATGTCTTCTTTCCTCTCAACACCAACTGACTCGAGACCCTTCCCCACTTTAGAGTCCGGCACCTATAATTCTTCCTGGGGTGCAAAGCGATTTGCTGTTGGAATCTCTTGGGTATAGCTGACTGCTGTGTGACTGCTCCTGTCACCCAATCTCCTCCTAGGGTTGCCATCTTTGGATAAGATGAAAACCGAATACTAAACCACACCCTCAAACTCCACTCCTAACCCTGCCCCTTTTATGACTAATGAGGGCATTGCTCGGACTCTGATTAGCTTGATTTATTCAGAATTGCTGTTGATACAACATTGTGTACAGCTTCTTTAAATTACATCATGATTATTATTTTTGGTTTGTTTGATTTAGATTTAAATATTTTAAATTTCAGTGTGTGTGTTAACATTTGGTGGGGTTAGAGAGGGGGTTCAGGGGACTTTCCATCCTGTGTGCACAGCTTAGCTGACAAACTGAGTGACTACAAGGCCACCTCTGACAACTGGTTATTTTGGATCAGGTGGCCTTTTCTGCCAAAACTTTTTCAATAAATAAATAAACTGCACCAGTAATGGTGGATGAGATATAATTACAAATATCATCTACCATTTTAAGATGTATTACTGTCCCTCCCATTGTTCGTAATCTAAAGTTATTTGTAATGTCAGAGGAGTTTTTAAAAGTGGTAGGAACTATTCTATGCTGTTAAATGCCCTATTTTTTTTCCACGTCAGTCATACATAGCAGATAGCATGATATATGATATATAGCATGGAGGCAGTATAGCGCAGTGGTTTAAAGCTCTGAGCTGCAATTCTGGAGACCAGGGTTTGAATCCTACAGCCCAAACTTGCATACTGTGTGATCCTACACAAATCACTTAATTCCATTGTGCTCCCAGGTTGCACCTGTAAACAAGCTTTAGCTTAGTGTGTCTCTTCTGGTAAAAAAAAAAATAATAATGTTTTGAGAAATGTTTGATAAATTGCCTAAATTTGCAGTGCCATCAAATCTAGATTGTGTTCCTGTCACCTCATCACCTACTGCTCTCTCTCTCTCTCTCTCTTCCTTTTCTCATTGCTGTGGCTTAGCATGACATTAGCCACACTATTCTGTGCTGCTCATCTGAAAGGCCTGGAATGGTCTTCCTGGAATATCCAAGTAGTATGAACATTGATAGTAATAACTACTGAGGAGAGAGAGAGGTGTAGTATTGCTAGAAATGAAATAAAATATTAAATTATTAATTTAACAACAAAAGGGGTAACAAATATTAAAATATAGGACAGACCCTAAAAGAAAAAATGGTGAGCATTTAAAGGTGTAAAAATATTCCTTATCACAGCAGTCAAAGGCCATACTCACAATGCAGCCTGGAAAGGATTAGCCCTGCTTTACACCTCTCAGACTGACTGGTATACAAAGGTCTGCATGACATCAGAATTTGTTTGTAACCTGAACATGCAAGTAAAATGGTGAAGGATTTAATAGAATCTGTTTTACAAGTACTGTATGTGAGCATTCAAAATGACTGAAAAAGTACTTCCTCTGAATAAAACTGGATTAGCAGGTAAAGTTTCTGAAACACATTGTACAGTCCATACTGGGACAGGAAGCTACCCTAATGTGGTGCCTGTCTGGTTTCAGAAAAATGAAGGTGTTAATTAAGGTGGTATTGTTTACCCTTCCCATAAATAATCCTCCAATTTGCTGGTGTGACGTTAGAGATGACAACTGAGCAGACAGGGACACATTTGGCTCTTTAAAGGAAAACTGTCCACAACAGTGGAGGCAATCACCAGGGCTGCCAAAACACCCGATTACAACAACGTACATGGTTTAAACTAAATGCAGCTAACCTTTCTCTAGTTACTTAGCTTCTTAATAGTTCTCCTGAATGCACCATATCAAAACTGCCGCTGCACTGAAAGACGGAATGTGCCCCGGCATCCTGTCCTGTGCCGGAAGGCTCGTTCAAATGACGACCGAGGCGTATCTACACCGGAGAAAAAGAACTATTGTGGCATGTAGAGGTATGTTAACTGAACCTCTACAGCAAATTCCCGTGGCGGAGCCGTGTAAGGTATTTAAAATCATTCATAAAGTTGCAGCCCTGAGTTCTGTCATGTGCAGTAGCACCTAGCGCTACTGGGCATGCCCGAACTCGGACCACTAGGTGCTACTGCGCATGCCCGAACTCAGGGCTGCAACTTTACAAATGATTTTAAGTGCCTTACATGGCTCCGTTTTCACTGGGAATTGGCTGTAGAGGTTGTGTTAACATACCTCTACATGCCACAATAGTTCTTTTTCTCCGGTGTAGATACGCCTCACTTGTCATTTGTACGAGCCTTCTGGCACAGGACAGGATCCCTGTGGCACACTCCGTCTTCCGGTGCGGCGGTAGTTTTGACATGGTGCATCCAGGAGAACTATTAAGAAGCTAAATAACTAGAGAAAGGTTAGCTGCATTTATTTTAAACCATGTACGTTGTTGTAATTGGGTGTTTTGGCAGCCCTGGTGATTGCCTCCACTGTTGTGGACAGTTTTCCTTTAAGTGCCATGCTCTTGAAGGCACTTCCTGATTAGCATGCACTGCACACAAGCAAGCACACTAAAATGTCAGACACTTGCTTACAGTCAGGGGAGAAGAAAATGAAACCGTTAGTGGGGAATCTCACAGGTGCTGCTTGACCCACCATAAAAACTGAATTTGCAATGGTGAACACAGGAGGACCGAATCTGGACCTAGAAAACCGAATCCATTCGGTCAAAAACTGAGTAGATGGTAACCTTATCTCCTCCACCTCCAATTCCCCACCATTCAGGACTCCGCACCTGAGCGGTGCCTATGAAAGTCGGCTGCCCCTCGTACAGCTACCCGTGGCCACTGCCCGCCTGGACACACTCTCTCTGCCCGCCCTCCTGGAACCCGAAGCCGGATCCTGACACAAGGTACGGTCGCTGTTTTGCTTGCTCGAGCCGTGGAAAGATGGCCATCCCCTGATTGGTGCGGCGCTGTGCTACCGGAGCCTGACTGGTCCGGCCTGCACCTCGGACTTCTCCTGATTGGAGCGCCTTTTTCAACTCTCAGCACCGTTGATTTTACTTGCTGTCCACTGCTACTACAGTCTCTTTTTATGAAATGTTAACTGCCGAGCTTTGATGCATGTTAGATATATACTGCTCTGCTTGCCTGTACCTGCACAGATGTAAAAACATGATTTGATCTGAACCGTAGTTATCCTAACTGTCGTTATACAGCTTACTACTCTCCTTCATTAAGATAAGACTGACTAGCTACGGCTTAGCATTGTTGCCTGTTTTTTGCGCTTTATTTCACCTTTATCTGTCTACCTTCCCCTTGTTATTCTCACTGGCTAAACTTATACGCTGTTCCCATTTTAGGGTGATTCACCCCATCCCTGTCTCTCAAAACTCTCCTAGCTGGCCTATATGAACCCCCCGCTCTGTCTCTCTAAACTGCTCTGACTTCACCTTTTGTCTCACACTAATCCCATCGAACCCTATTCTCACCTCGGCTACCTTTTGTTTAAACACTTGATTGCCCCAACCCCCTGCTGTCTGTCTGCCACCTGCCTCCCACCCTCTCCTGCTTATAGTTTGTAATCTCCCCTTTCTTTGCTCCCCTAGGGCTCCGCGCCTGATCGGCGCCTCTGAAAGTTGGTGGCCCCTTGTACAGCCACCTGCGGCTGCCGTCCACCTGGACACACTCTCTCTGCCCGCCCTCCTGGAACCTGAAGCCGGATCCTGACACAAGGTATGGTCGCTGTTTTGCTTGCTCGAGCCGGGGAAAGATGGCCGTCCCCTGATTGGTGCAGCGCTGCACTACCGGAGCCTGATTGGTCTAGCCTGTGCCTCGGACTTCTCCTGATTGGAGCGCCTTTTTCAACCCTCGGCACCGTTGATTTTACTTGCTCTCCACTGCTACTACAGTCTCTTTTTCTCCCTCCCTCCCCCAGGCCTCCTTTAAATAGTCTCCTCACCCCACCCTCCTCTCTTAGCTCTCTTTCATTGGCTCTGTTTCTCCTCCCCCCCACATCTCTTCAAACGTACTGGCAAGCAGGGTGTTGCTGAATTAGTTTTTTCCCTGGTTGTCTGTCTTTTCCTCAAATTCCCTATCCATGTTATCTTGGTACTGACAAGTAGTATCTATTCACCTCAGGCCCACTTCTAATTCCCACAATCTCTACCTCATCCCACAGGAGTAAAACAGATTTTTTCAGGCATCCACCTCATCATTCCTGCTGACTAAAATGACCCAGTGCCTGATGATGTTTTATTTTGTCTTCTGTATCCCATTACTCCACCTGTTACTGTTAAACATACCTCCAGCTTCTCCGGTAATTTCTCCCCTCCCTTCCCATGATTTCTATTTCTCTAACCTCTTAGTGGTGCCCAATGCACACTATGACTCCACTCCTTTTCTACTACGTAAGGCATGGTTAAACATCATCTTTCAGGTCTTCAAAAATTACCACCTTCGCTTGCGGGCCCTATACCCTTTCCTGCGATTCAGACTTTGGTATTTGCTCCTTATGGCCATTCTGCTCTCTGGCGACGTACAGCCAAACCTGGGTCCACTTAACCCCACACCTAACCCAATTAGCAACACAAAAGGCCTAAAATTTGCTCACCTTAACATCAGAAGCCTTGTGCACAATCTCTCTGAACTAGAAGCTTGGACCCTCCTCTACAAGCCTGACATAATTTGCCTAACTGAAACCTGGCTCAAACCCTCCACCCCTGACACTGCTTGCTCCCTTCCATCCTACAATCTCCTAAGACAGGACCGACCTGAAACCAAGAGGGGTGGCGGCACAGCTATTTATTTTAAAAATCACTTTCAGCTCTCTGTTATTAACTTGCCTCCCCTCCTGCACTGTGAAGCCCTTCATGCCCGTCTCACTCTCGGGACCAAACTACTTCATATTGTCTGCGTTTACAAGCCCCCTAAAGGTACCCAAAGAGGCTTGGATGAACTACTGGCTCAAACCTCACTCTTATCCAGAAGAAATGAAGTTCTCCTACTTGGAGACCTAAACACAAACTGGCTAGGAAGCTCCCAAGCCCTATCCCAAACCAAATTGCAAAGTTCAAACCTGCACCAACTGATCTCTGAACCTGCAAGTACCGTCCCCCACTACAACTCCAGTACATTACTGGACTGGATAATGACAAACCACCCGGAACACATAGTCTACTCAGGCGTACTAGCTAACGCCATCACTGACCACTCCCCCACTTTCTGTGTTTGGGGTAAAGGGAGGTCAGAACCTACACAGCCCAGGTACATCTCCTTTCGCAACTATGCCCATTTTGACTCTCAGGCATTCTTACTGGACGTTGCTAACATTGATTGGTCCTCTCCCTATGAGTCAAGTGATACCCAATCTGCTCTTGGTCTCTTTCTGACCCACTTCCTAGCGCTGTAGGACAAGCACTGTCACATAGTAACGCGTCGGGTGAAAAACAGACAAACCCGATGGCTAAAATCTGATCTACTCCGTAAACTTCGCCTAAGAGATAAAAGCTGGCTCCATTTCAGACGCACTGGCCTAGCCACTGACCTTACCACCTACAGGACTATGCGCAATGCCTGCAAAAAGGAGATCAAGCAGGCCAAAAGCTTTTACTGTAAAGACCGCTTAATGAACTTCTGTGGTGACTCCAGGAAATTCTGGTCCCACATCAAGCTCTTCCTTGGCTCAAACTTATCCTCCACCCCGAATGAAATGGTGCTAAATGGAGTCCATTGCAACAATTTACACACTATTGACAACTTTTTCAATGACTATTTCTCTGATCTAACTAACTATACCTCCACCTTCCCCTCCAACCTGACCTTAGCTTATCCAGCAAATGCCTCTGGCCCAAACTTTTTCTTTAAATCTGTCTCCAGACTGCATGTACTGAAATTGCTGAATAATATCTCGGAGCATACGGCTGCCAGTTCTGACAATCTTGAACCCAAACTCCTTAAACTAGCCGCAGCGTTCATAACTGTTTCCTTAGCCAAAATCTTTATCCTCTCCTTATGCCAGGGACATGTCCCAGATATCTGGAAGATGGCAAGGATTACTCCTGTTCTTAAAAAAGGTGACCCAAAGGACCCCATAAGCTACAGGCCAATTGCTATCTTGTTTGTTCTCGGGAAAATCCTTGAAAAGCTTGTAGCTAATCAAGCTGTTGAGTTCCTCCAGAAAAATGACCTACTAAATTCTGCCCAGCATGGATTCCGTAAGGCCCATAGTACCACCACTGCTCTACTCAAATTCACATCTGATGCCCTGATGGCCATGGTCTATGCTTCTCTCACAGGGGCTATCTTCATTGATATGACCAAGGCCTTTGACCTAGTTGACTACTCTATCCTTATTGACACACTTCAATCATTAGGTTTCTTACCCAGTGTTATGTGCTGGTTCAAAAGCTACCTGACTGACACAAGTTGTGAAGTACAACTCCACCCTCTCTGACAAGACCACGACTAACATCGGAGTACCCCGGGGTCCATACTTGGCCCTCTGCTTTTTTCTAGCTTCATAAACAACATTACCTCAAACCTTATGAACACTAGCTCCTTGTTGTATGCAGATGACATAGTGCTGTACTCTAGCGCCAAATGCATCAAGGATATAAACCTGAAGCTCTCCCATGATTTCCAACTACTTCAGCAATGGCTGGTTAGACACAAACTTGTCCTAAATGAAACAAAGACCCAAACTATGCTCTTCGGATCCAATTTTAAACTTAAACACTCCCAGCACAAGTTTAAAGTCTCCACGATCAGTGGCACCTGAGTAGAAGTTGTTAACTCTTTTAAGTACATGGGGGTCACACTGGATTCATTATTAAACTATGATCTTCATATTCAGAGGACCTGCAAATCTGTAAACTCTAAACTTGGAGCTGCCTATCAAACCAGCTATGCCCTCACCCCATCTGCCAGGCTTGCTGTAGCCTGTGGAATACTACTGCCATCACTTAACTATGGGGCAGCTACCTATATTTCTGCAAACAAGTCAAGTCTTCACAAATGGGATGTTACCTATAATAATATATGTCGCTATGCATCCTCCTCTCATCGGCTGAAAGACCACTGTCTCCTCTACTCTGACCTTGGTTAGCTTCCTCCTCAGGCGTCAAGGCTTTATTCTTTTGGCTCCCTCACTGACAATATAATTAGGACTTAGATACCTAAACCCCTAGTGGTACTCTTCCAAAGTCAAGCCTCCTGCTATGACCTTCGCTCTGCTGACAATGCTCCTGTCTGTATCCCTAAACATGCTACCACAATGGCTCTAGTGCTTTTGCCTGTCAGGCCCCCCAGTACTGGAACTCCCTCCCTCTTACCATTCGTCAAGCCTCCTCACACTCCTGCTTTAAGACAGCACTGTGCCACCAGCTCATATCTTCCAGTATCTGCTCCTGTTTCAAACCTCCATAGCCGCACGGTTCTTTCTGACTCCCCTCACCTCCCGTTTAATCCTGACCACATTCCTCAGCACTTTCTCTCAGTCCGACAGGGTTACTCCCTCACCCAGCTGTATTTGCACTTGCTAATCTCATTCCTTTCACCCCCCCCCCCACTTTTGCCCCTCCACTCCAACTTGCTGCTTCTTACCTCCCTTACTTTCTTCTTTCTCTCAGACCTGCTCTGGGAATCGAAATATTACTTTCTTCATTCCTTCCGCTCTAATCTACCTAATCATTGTCTCCTAAAATGACACTGCATTTTTCCTTTTGTAATTTATTCTCCTCCTAATGTTAGTATAAACCCTAATTTTTTGTGAAATTGTCTGTACTGCTTAAACTTACCTGTGATACTGTATTACCTATGTATGCTACCTGCTTGTATGTACCCATCACTTTGACTATTTCTAGAATGTACTGTTACTGTTGTTTCCAGAAGTTTGTTTTGTATTCTCCTGGTTCGTGCCTGAAAATAGTAATTGCTATGGCTAGCTCACCTACCTGGTAAACAAAAACTAAATAAAAAATAAAATAAAAAATTCTCCATCCCCCCAAGCCAGTGGGCCTCTGGGGTAATGGGGTGTGGGGGGAGGGGGCGCCAGCTTAGTCTGAGTTGCAGCTGGGATATTTCCTGCATTGCTGCTGCCAACTAAGCATGGAACTCTCAGATGGTCCTACATATTTGGCAATGTCCCCTCCTCCAAACCTCAGCCCTGGAGGTGAGAGCCCAACAGGTCTCAAAGTTAATTACTTCCCCACTCGTCCTATGCTTCATTCTAGACTGCTCAGTGGCGGAGCTAGGGGGCTGCGGGGGCCGTTGCTCCTCCTGGCTGCCCCAATGTGAATAGTGGTGCCCCGCCACCATCTTTATTCACCATTTAGTGCCCGTTCTGGAGCCCTTGATTGACTGAATGGCCCCCCTGGCTCCCAAATGCTCCCAAACCTGGCTCCGCCACTGTGCCTGCTGAGTGCTTATGAAACTGCCTGAGTAACTTAGTGATGTGGGGCTGTCAAATGCCTGTTGTTATAACCTTATCCTATATAGTGAGAAGCTGAGCTTAACAGTATTAGTAGTAATCAGGAACACCCCACCTGAGACACAGCCTGTCCGTCTGCCTGTTGTTATAACCTTATCCTATATAGTGAGAAGCTGAGCTTAACAGTATTAGTAGTAAGCAGGAACACCCAACCTGAGACACAGCCTGTCCGTCTGCCTGTTGTTATAACCTTATCCTATATAGTGAGAAGCTGAGCTTAACAGTATTAGTAGTAAGCAGGAACACCCCACCTGAGACACAGCCTGTCCGTCTGCCTGTTGTTATAACCTTATCCTATATAGTGAGAAGCTGAGCTTAACAGTATTAGTAGTAATCAGGAACACCCCACCTGAGACACAGCCTGTCCGTCTGCCTGTTTTATAACCTTATCCTATACAGGTAGAAGCTCTGATTTAACAATTTTAGAAACAGTCTGTAACACTACACATTAGTTACAGTTTGTGTTTACCAAATGCTGTTAGACTATCTTCTTCAGAACTGCTGGGGGTCCAGACACTACTGGGGATCGCAGCCCTTCAGAGTCCCCTACAGTAGTGCAGACTACCTGTGGCTGCTCCTGCAGATGCCATTCTCTCACTCCTGTGCTCCTCCAGAATCAGTATGTTCTGCCCTCATTGTGGATACCTTTCAACACAGATTAAAAACATATTTATTTGCACAGGCCTATCCAGATTAATTATAAATCTTTTCATTTGCTACTGTTTTATTTATATTTTCATGCATTTATTTGGTTGTACCTTCAAAGTGTGACCTGTCTTTTTACTGTTTGTGAGGCACTCTTAGCCATTGGAAAGGGTACCATGTAAATACAATTTGCCTTGCCTCCAGCTCCTGTGGGTTGCAAGCTCCTAGGATCACCTGAAATTGTGTAAGAAATACATGTCCAGGTTCCAAGATCCCTTTTCTATAGCTGCAAAGAGGAAGGGGGAGGGGGAGATTTGGATGTCTGTACCCCTCTGCTCTCACTAATGCACTGCTTCTGAAAGCAGAATTAAAATGACTCTGGGGAAAACCTGACACTGCTTTCTCAGGTCACAGGTCTCTCCCCTTTAGCTGCCTCAGGTGCAAAGTGGAAGGGGGGAGGGTGAGTTTTAGCTGGCTCTATCCCTCTGCTCTCCCTATTGCACTGCTTCTGAAAGCAGAATCAAAACAGATCTGAGAAAAACCTGACAGTGCTTTCCCAGGTCACAGGTCCCTCCCGTCCCTTTTAGCTGCCTCAGGTGCAAAGGGGATGGGGTGCGGGGGAACATTAGTTGGCTGTACCCGTCTGCTCCCCCCTAATGCATAATCAAAATGGATCCTCTTCAGTGTTTTCATAAGTGGCATTGCAGATGAACTGGAAGGGAAGGTATGCCTTTTTGCAGATGACACCAAAATTGTAATAGGGTAGATATTCAAGAGGGGTGGAAAGAATGCGTAGGGACCTTGGCAAACTCGAGGAGAGGTCATGAGCATGGCAGTTAGGGGTCAATGCCAAAAAGTGCAAAATCATGTACCTAGGGCATAGGAAGCCAGGCATTTAAAGTGTCAGGCCAGTGTGTCAAAGCAGTGGGAAGGATCAGTGGGATGCTGGGATGCATAGGGAGAGGTATACCCAGAAGGAGAAGTGAGGTGTTGCCACTGTGTCACTCGCTGATGAGACCCCACCTGGAGTACTGCATCCATTTCTGGAGGCCACATCTCAGAAAGGACATAGGGTGGAAGCAGTCCTGAGGAGGGCAACTGAAATGGTGCAGGGTCTGCATCAAAAGCTCTATGAGGAAAGACTGAGGGATCTCAACATGTACACCCTAAAAGAGAGGACAGTGAGAAAGGACATGATACAGACCTACACAAGTACCACACAGTAGTGAACAGAGTACAGGAAGGGAGTCTTTTTCAAATGAGAAAGAGCACCAGGACCACAGGGCATGTGATGAAGCTGGAAGGGGGGAAGTTTAAGAGGGATGTGAGGAAGTACTGCTTCATTGAAAGAGTGGTGGGTGCCTGGAACAAACTGTCAGTGGAAGTGATGAAGGCAAAAACAGTAGGGTACTTCAAGCAAGCCTTATGGTGTTGGTTTTGTGCCTGCTGCTAGTAATCCTTGCATTGTACTGCTCCAAACTGGCACATGCCATTTACTCTGTTGTACTTACTCTAACTAAAAGTTGCCTCACATGACCTGTACTTTGTGTATTCTAAATTAAGATGTTCGCGTGTGACATGAGAGTTGTTTTTCCTAACTTGTTCCTTGTTGTCTTATGACTTGTAATCTTTCCATAATTATGTACCATGTTGTCCTAAGTGTGTAAGTATGTAATTCCCTGTACTCTTCCGAGTCATACCTGAAAATAGGCAATTTTTTGTCTAGTGTACTTACCTGGTTAACAAAAGCTAAATAATTAAATAAATGGGATAAGCATAGGGAATATTAGTAAATAGGCAGGGAAAAGGGAGGGTTGCGGAGATCAGTTAGAGTCTGCAGAGACAGACTAGGCAAGGACCACCTGGGCAGACGGGGTGGGCCAAGCAGTCCTTTTCTGCCAACAAGTTCTATGTTTCTATTAGTAGAGCCTGAAATTGTGGTTAGAAAGAAATAATGTGACCTACTGGGAACCGAATCCAGGCCTCCAGAATACCATCCCGATGCTCTAAACATTGAGCTACAGCCTCACAGACACCTTCATTTCTCTGGCATTGCACCTCCTGCGACTAGA
Source organism: Neoceratodus forsteri (assembly GCA_016271365.2). Taxonomy (NCBI): domain Eukaryota; kingdom Metazoa; phylum Chordata; order Ceratodontiformes; family Ceratodontidae; genus Neoceratodus; species Neoceratodus forsteri. The sequence goes on from JADMNL010000023.1 coordinate 319,982,075, forward strand.
AATAATCAATGCAACAACTGGATGCTTTTTTTTTTTAGTGCAGTATTAGCCACTGCTAAGCACCTGCAGTTTTGTTGAATTTGCGGGTACACTGTTACATTTCATGTGTGTGTGGGGGGCACTAAGTGGAGGTAGGTAGGTACTTCTTCCCAGGGGGTTTTACTCTTCTGACAGAAAACCAAATAAACCTAATCTCTAGGTGGAGGCACTGCGCAAATCATGTCTAACTGGAAATGAACCCTCAATCAGGAAGATTATGACCCGGGCCCCTCAACCTTGTTTGAGCTCTCAGGACAGGGGTAGTAACCACAACATCTACTGTGACCCGGTTACAATAGCATAGTGAGTACAAGTGGTGCTAGCATAGAAACATAGAATTTGATGGCAGATAAAGACTGCTTGGCCCATCCAGTCTGCCCATTTCTCCCTACCTACACTATTACTTCAGACTGTGCCTGATCTAAACCTCTTTCTCCTTCCCCTTCCACCTTTCCACCATGATTCCTTTGCACTTATCCCATGCATTGTTGAACCCCACCACTGTTTTCAACCCCACCACTTCCACTGGAAGGCTATTCCAGCAGTCCACCACTCTTTCTGCGAGGAAGTACTTCATCGTATCTCTCTTGACTCTAACCCCCTCCAGCTTCATAGCATGTCCCCTTGTTCTTGAGCACCTTTTCTTCTGAAAAATGCTTCCCTCCTGTTCCTTCTTTACCCCTGTAAGTTATTTAAAGGTGTCTATCATATCCCCATCTCTGTTCTAAGGTGCACATATTGAGGTCCTTTAGTCTCTCCTCGTAGAGCTTTTTTTTTCTGCATTATTTATTTATCTCCCCCTCGACCCCCACCTACCTCTCCTTCAAGCCAATTGCCACACGGACTCTCACCTCTCCCATTACTGCCACCGATCCCGACCCCCAGATCGCAGCCGACCGCAGGGTAACCCAACATAACCCTTCGTCGGGTGGGTCCTCCTCTTTCGAGGAGAAATGGCCTGTCAGCCTAGGCATTGACCCTGGGTGCTGCTGTGGCCAGTTCGGCTGTCGTGGAGCTCGATGAGGCACTGGTCCAGGCAGCCATCATCCAGTAGGAGGAGATGCCATTTTCTAGTTTTTCCTCCAGTTCCCCTACTCGCACCGCAACTGAGCTTCCCCTGGTCTCCACCAGGAGCCACTACAGAGTGATGCTGTTCCCCAACCCACCCCAGGAAAGGAGAGGAGAGCAGTCCTCCGGATGCTCAATCCTACTCCTTCCCCTGCCGACCCTCCTGCGCCCAAGTCCATTCCCGAACCCGGGTCGCTGGCTCGTAGTGCTTTTGATGCAGACCCTGCACCATTTTAGCTGCCCTCCTCTGGACCGCCTCCACTCTGTCTATGTCCTTCCTGAGATATGGTCTCCAGAACTGGACACAGTACTCTAAGTGGGGTCTTACTTGTGATCTATACACAGGCTTTCATTTCAGACATTGCGGTGGGAGTTGGAAGCAAAATGAGCCTATTTCCTGATGACTCTAAACTAAGAGCAGTTGTGGACAGTTATGAGGAGGGAAGGAGGACACTCCAGGAAGACCTAGAAAGACTAGAACAGTGGTCGGTCACATGGTAGTTGGGGTTTAATGCCCGGAAGTGCAGTGTATTTCATTTGGGTGCTAGGAACCATGGGCAGAGCTATCGTTTGGGGGGAGTATGGTTAGCAGTCTCAGAGGAAGTAAAAGATCTGGGAGTAGTGATCAATGGTAAAATGAATCAAACAGAATAATGCAGGAAAGCAGCAGCTAAGGCAAACAGAATGCTGGGGTGCATTGCTGGGGGATCACTTCTAGAAGGAAAGAGGTAATCTTGCCACTGTGCAAATCCTTGGTGAGGCCGCACTTTGGAGTACTGTGTGCAGTTCTTTTTTTTTTTTTTTTATACTTTATTTTTTATTATTTTCAGTTATTCATACAAATAACATTCTCCATATCTTAGACAGACCGTACATTAGTAATACATTTCCAGGAAGGTCACAGCCTTCTTAATCAAAGGATAGGTGCATCCAAAATATTATGATACCACATTTGGGGGTAACAAGTTTGAATACTTAAAGTCCCTCATACGAGAGAAGAAAGAAAAAAAAAAAGCTGCATATGAACCCATGAGCAGTACGACTCACTAAAAATCTAAAGTCCATCTACATAAACCAGAGTACTTCACCCTATATAGGGTTGATGGTATCATACTATATCTCTTAAGAATCTTTAAGTCCAAGAATATAAATAACTCTTGGCAGCAACGTTATAAATTCCTCCATGTTATCATACAAAAGCACACTGTTTTTTAATAAAGCTTTTCTCTAATGCCCCTAGCTAAGTATTTGAGTAAACAAATCTTACATAAAGTAAACTGTAATTTTTATATTTCTTTCAACATAGCTTATCCATAAATGGAGTAATCCCAGACAAAAGGGATAATATTATTTCATAGCTGGTGACTGAGAGGAAAAATAAGCCAACAAATTGTATATGGCAACTGTACTACTCAGTCCATATAAGGATCGTTGTAACAAACACTTAGTCTATTTTTTTCGAACTGGGGCATAAAGTACTGTAGAACAACCAGCAAGAAGGAGTTAAAAGAGGTACAGAGCTATACTCAGCTCAGTCATCATCGTCGTTTTCCAAATCAGATCTTTCTCCTTCCCTCTTGTTCCTTTGCTTCGGACAGTCGCTCTGAAGTCTTGTGGCCCATTTACCCGTCTCAGCTGGGTCTGCGAAAGTCCAAACTTTCCCTTCGTGGGCTATCCTAAGCTTGGCAGGATAAATTATTGCATGTGGGATCGAGGAAGCTCTCAACTTCTGATGAACCGTGTCAAACTTTTTACGGCGCATCCGTGTTGCATAGCTGATATCGGGGAACAAATATATGTTCCGGTCATCTTGTGTTAGCGGACCTGCTTGCCATGCCAGGCATAACAATCTGTCCCGTGTACCTACCCCATCTGTTACCACCAGTAGTGTACGAGGGTTATCGGTTTCTTCCCTTCGTCCTCTAGGGGTAATGCGGTATGCTTTCTGGAGGGCAAATTGTATCTGCTGACCTGGGGGTACTAGTTTCTCCATAAACCATTCCTGCAGGAACATAAGAGGATGGTCATCTTCGATGTCCTCTGGTAGTCCCAGTATCCGAATATGGGCTGCATGGGCCTGGTTTTCTAAAGTCTCTAATCGGGCCCGCATGTGCGCGTTTTCTTTTATTAACATCGTGGTAGATGTGACTGCAGTTTCCGTTTGTCGTTTAGTATCAGACAGATCAGTTTTAATACAGTCCACAGCTGTCTCCATCGTGGACACACGTACCCCAAAAGAGTCCATTTTCGTGTTCAATTCTGAAACAGAGGTTATCAGTCTCTGAATTTTAAACCCAAGCAATATAAGCGTCTCCTCAGTCTCTGGCCCTGCATTGGCCTGTGCTGTCGAGTGCGAACTCTGAGGTCTGGGCATCACATTCGTTTTCCCGCTGGATCCTCCTGCTCGATCCTTCCTAGGATTCCCCATTTAATGGTTTTCTACACTCGCAAATTCAAATTTAGAGCCAATTTCTTGAAATTTTTTCCTCTCAATAGCGCTTTTTAAGCTTTTGTTCCACAAAACTGTGAAGAGCTGTAAGAAATTGCTGCCAGTCAGCTCGGGCTCCACAGCGCCCCCCTGTGTGCAGTTCTGATGCACTTATTTAAAGAAGGACATTTTGCTCCTGGAGAGGGTCCAGAGGAGGGTGTCAAAGATGATCCTCGGAATGGGGGATAAGGCCTGTGATGGGAAAGGGGACCAGAGCCATGTATTCTTTTACTTCATTTATTCTTTTCTGAATGTGCATCTGCTTCAGGCCCAAGATGGCTACCAGATCACATGATCAAGTAGTATATGACAGCTTACAGTATGTCAGCCAGGGTGGAGGGACTGATGTTCTCATGGGACAGCTAACAGCAAGGCTAGGGAGGAGGCAATAAAGCAATAACCCCAGAGGGGAGTCCTTCCTGGAGATGTTCCCATATTGGACAAAGGACCCAGGACAGTGCATGTTATAATGTTAGCAAGAAGGGGCTGAAGGGTGGACACACACACTCAAAGGGGGCTGGGACAGCACAAAACTATAATTCAAAGGGAATGAGACTCCTCCCTATGGTGAAAAATAAATAAATTGAGGTACTAGAAGCCAGCACTTTCTCTTTGGACTTGGAACATCTGAAGACCAGGGGCCCTGCCATACAAAGACTAGTTGACTGGTAAGATAGCACAGTAAGGGACACTGCTTTTCTGTAGCTAGGGCAGGTGAAGGATTTCAGGTGAGAATAACTCAGAATTCTGCTGTATACCAACTGTCTGTTCAACTTGTGTTATTTTCTGTTTCTTAGTAAATGTGCAACCCTTTTGTTTTCCTGTAAATACATCCTGTTGTAAATATGTGTAGTCGTTTAATAAAGAATTATATTCTTATAGAATCAGTGACAGCTTGTTTTATTTAAAAGGGTAATTCTACTATTTTTGCTGGACTCTGTTTGCAGTCCGTCTCTGAAGGGACACTCTACCCACAGTTATTGTGTTTGACCTTCCTGACCTTATGCAAAGGAGGAGGTAAAAAACAGGTTTCCCTGGGTCCTGTTGGTAAAAACCCATGGTGGCGGTGGTGGTGAACTTGAAGTCCCTGGTTTGGGATTTTCATCACATTGGTGGCAGAGTGGTGAGATCAGAGTGGCAACTGGTACCAGTGCAGCACAGAGCAGTGTACAGTGTGCTTTCCTGTGAGGCAAGAACGCTAAGAGAGAGATAACACATTGGTGATGGAGTGCCAGCAGAAATAAACCTTAACAGTCACAAAAAAGGATTTCAGAAGGTTGCATTGTTTACTACTATTTTTTTTATTTTTTCGACAGTTTAGTGCAGCATAGCTAGAGAATATGAGCTCCTCAGGGTATGTCAAATTTCATGAACAGCAGCTTTGTGAGCTGTGCACAGAGAGGGGGATTGTCTATGAGGGCATGACAAAGAGTACACTCATGGAAGCCCTGTTGGTGCATGACCGGCTGCAGATGGTCTCACATGGGCATGGCCTAATACCTGATTAGCAGGTGGTCACAGAGGACAGTGACCCAGGGAGCGAGGCTGAGGACACAGCCACTAAGCAAGGGGGGCACTCTGTGGCACAAGCTGAGGGTGCTGTGCAGCCCAATCAACCTCAGCTTGAGATCCTGAAGGTAAGCTGCAGGATGTTGAACTGCAGAGGGCAAGGCTGGCGGCTGAAAGGGAGAAAATAAGGCTGGAGGTAGAGGAAAGAAAAGATTCACCAGCATGAGATCCTTCTGCAAGAGGAAAGGGAGAAGATTCGTCAGCATGAGATCTTTATGCTAGAGGAAAGAGGAGAGAGAGAGAGAGAATATGACAGCATGAGATCGAGATGAAAAAACTGCGCCAGCAAACACTGCGGTAAACCATCAATAATGGCAAAGTTGGTTCAAACCACGAAGCCACAATTAATTCTAAAATGTTCCTGCAATATCAGGAAGGACACAATCTGGATTTGTTTTTAAAATTATTTGAAAGGGTTTGTGGCCAATTTAAATTAGATAAGGCTTCTTGGATGATCCACCTGACCCCATTGCTTACTGGATGTGCTTTGCATGCATTTCCTTGAATGGATGATAATGATTGCAAGGACTAGGATAAAGGTAAAATAATGTTATTAAAATGTTTTGAACTGACTCCTGAGGCTTACAGATGGAAATTTAGAGAAGTAAGAAAAAGCTCAGGAGACAGCTATGTTGAACTGCATGTCCAAATGTGTGCTTATTTAGACCATTGGGTAGATGGGGCTAAGACAAGGACTGTAGAGAAAATTAAAGATTTAATTGTAAGGGAACAGTTTCTTAAAATTGTACCTGATGACCTGTGCATTTGGCTACTGGACCAAGCATGCAACTCCGCAAAGTAGGCAGCAGAAAGTGCTGATTTGTATGAGGCCAGCAAACCACACTTGCAGCGTAGGAACTATGGGGGTGGGGCAGCACATGGTTTTAAGGGGACCCAGGGAGGGCAGCCTAAAGGAAACCAGCCTGCATTCAAGTCCAAAACATAACCCACCAGTTCTAAGGGGAACAAGGAGGCGGGGCAAAGGAATGCTGGATTTGCCAGAAAGTGGGGCATCTATCCTATATGACTGCCCTAAAAACAGGAGTAAAGGACTAAAGCCTGGGGAAGGGGGTGACCAAGACAGTACACCACAGTTGGTACTGCACACACACACTGTAGTGCCACCAAACTCCACCAAGTATATGCACCCTATTCTAGTTAATGGAACAGTAACACAGGGATTGAGGGACATTGGTACATCCATCTCCATGGTAAGGCAGGATCTGATCCAGGCAGAGCAGATTCTGCCAGGGCAGTTCTCCAAGATTCATGGAGTCACGGGTCTAGTGGTTCAAGTGCCAAAGGCTCAGATCATCCTCAGCTGGGAGGGTGGCCATAGGGTACAGAAGGTTGGAGTTGTACCCGATCTCCCAGTGGATGTGATCATGGGGAATGATTCTGACCACAGGGAAAACCTAGTGTATATTACTACCCATAGTCAGGCAAAAGGGCAAGCTTCTGAGGAGGAGGAGGAGGAAGTAACACAGCCTGTGCAGATCCATCTTTCTACAGCTGATGAAGTGGCTAGTGTGGGTGAAGGGCTAGCTAGGAGTAGCAGCCCTGAGCTAACTTAAGCAGAGGAGGTCACTACCAGGGGAGCTTTCCTCCTGAAGAGAAACTAGGAGGGTCAGATAGGAGGATCTGGGCAGGGCACAGCGAGCTGATTCTACCCTCCAAAACCAACAGAGACAGCAGATAGAGCTGAGGCCGCAAGGGAGTAAAAGTCAATTTATTGGGAAAATGGGCTGTTTGTCAGGAAGTGTATATCACACAGGGAGCTAGAGGAGAGGTATTCCAGCAACTGCTTGTCTCCTTGGACTCCCGAAAGCAACTTCTGGTCCGGGCCCACGACATTCCTTTTTCAGGCCATCAGGGTATTAACCACACAAAAAAGCGTCTCGCCAACAACTTCTTTTGTCTGACCATGTACACAGATGTGGCAAATTACTGTCGGACTTGTCCACAGTGCCAGTGGGTTGGAAAGGTCGGGGACAAGACTAAGGCAGCTTTGGTGCCCCTACCTGTTATCAATTAACCCTTTAAGAGGGTACCCTGGACATTGTGGGGCCCCTGAGTACCCCAAGTTGCACGGGCAAACAATACATACTGGTTGTTGTGGATTATGCAACCAGGTACCCTGAGGCAGTGGCTTTGTCCTCCATTGAGACAGAAAAGATGGCTGATGAGCTCCTGGAATCTTTAGCTGAGTGGGATTTTCCCAGGAGATTTTTGTCAGACCAGGGGCAAATTTCATGTCATCCTTAATGACCAGTTTGTGGGAGAAGTGTGAGGTGAAACAGCTCCATGCTTCACCCTATCACCCTGAAACAAATGGCCTAGTCGAAGGGTTCATTGGGACCTTTAAACTATGCTTAGGGCATTTGCTGACCAGCACAAAATGAGTGTGACAAATATTTGCTCCACCTCCTGTTTGCATACAGGGAGTCCCATAGGAATCCCAGGGTTCTCCCCTTCGAGCTCCTGTTTGGTCACAGGTTACGGGTCCCCCTAGATTTAGTCGGGAATGAATGGGAAGGTAACTGTGCTTCCCAAGGGGAGCCTGTTGTGGAGTATGTCCTAAATTTCGGGGTCAGGATTAAGGAGCTCATGGGGCTTGCCCAGGAACACTTAGCCACTGCACAACAGCAACAGAAAGCTTGGTACAACTGTGAGGCTAGAGCCCAGGAGTAAGAAATCGGACAGTGAGTGATGGTACTTTTCCCAGTTCAACACAATAAACTGCAGGCAGCATGGGAGGGCCCCCATAATCAGGAAAATAAGAGATGTTAACTACGTAGTAGGGCTGCCTGACAGAAGGCGAAGGCAGAGGGTATATCATGTGAACATGATGAAGCCCTACTATGATAGGGAGGAAATGATCCTCACTGTGTGCAGTGCACCAGAGGAGGGGAATGAGGTTGATTCCCTGGTGGACATCCTTGGAGAAGCCCGGGAGGGATCCTCAGTGAATAATCTCACCCTCTCAGGGCAGCTGACACCGCCCAGACCCAAGGAGATGGGGGGTGCTGCGAGATTTGGGGACATGTTCACGAGGAATCTGGGGTACACACAATGGCTGAACACCACGTGGACACTGGGGCTCAAGTTTTGCTCAGGCGGTTCCCCCTACAGGGTACCAGAGGGGATTAAGAAGACCATGCTGGAGGAACTCAGGGAGATGCTCACCCTTGCAGTGATCCAGGAGTTCAGTACCCCCTGGGCTTTACCTGTGGTCCCGATCCACAAGAAGAATGGTACCACACGATTCTGTGTCAACTACCAAAGGCTCAACAGCTGTATGGAGTCTTATGCCTACCCCATGCCCAAAAGGGATAAGACCTTGGAATGGCTGGGGGGAGCCCAGCTCCTAACCACGATAGACCTGACAAGGGCTACTGGCAGGTGCTGTTAACCCTGCAGCCAGGAAGAGATCTGCTCATACCTAACATGGCTTATTAGAATTCAGAGTAACGCCGTTTGGGATGAAGAATGCACCGCAACCTTCCAGAGGCTTGTGGATCACATCCTGGCTGGGGCAGGTGAATATGCACTGGCTTACATGGATAACATCGCCATTTACAGCCAGACATGGGAAGATCATGTCAGGCACATGATGGAGGTGTTCCACAGACTGAAGGCCAATGGCTAACACTTATATGGAAAATGCCACATAGGCATGGCTGAAGTGTTCTACCTGGGCACTGGGTGGGCAGTGGAGTATCCATAAAGAGACAGCAAATGCTGATTCTATCCAGGCCTGGTCCACCCCTGCCACAAAGAAACAGGTAAGGGCATTTCTGGGAACAGCAGGGTACTACAGGAGGTTTGTCTCTCACTACAGTGATGTGGCCAAGCCCTGACAGATCTGGCGGAAAAGAGAATGCTTGAAAAAGTTCTATGGACAGATTACTGTGAGTCTGCCTTCCGACAGTTAAAGGAAGCATTATGTGAGTCATCCATGCTTGCTAGCCCCAATTATGACTTAAAGTTCATAGCACATATGGATGCCTCGGACCATGGGCTGGGTGCCTTCCTGAGTCAGGTTACACTGCAGAGGGAGAAGCACCCCATAGTGTATCTGAGCCGGAAGCTTCTGCCCAGGGAAGAGTCATATGCCACAGTGGAGCAGGAATGTCTGGGGATAGTGTGGGCCCTTCGGAAGCTGTAGTCATACCTGTGCAGGAAGGAGTTCACTGCGGTCACTGATCATAACCCCCTTGACATGGGTCCATAGGACTAGTGGGCAAAACACAAAGTTATTGTGCTGGAGTTTGGTATTGCAGTCATATAATATGATCATTCTGAACCGAAGTGGGGCACAGAATGCCAATGTAGATGAACTGTCAAGGCAGGGCTAAGTGCATGGCATATTCCTTTAGGCACTCCCAAGGCCCTACATGAATGGCAGTGTCTCTTGGGGGTTGTCCAAAAGAGACACACCTTTATTTCTTGAGGGGGGAGATGTGATGGGAAAGGGAACCAAAGCCATGTATTCTTTTGATTCATTTATTCTTTTCTGAATATGCATCTGCTTCAGGCTCAAGATGGCTACCAGATTACATGATCAAGTAGTATATGACAGTTTATGTCATCCAGCGTGGAGGGACTGATGTTCTAATGGGAAAGCTAACAGGAAGACTAGGGAGGAGGCAATAAAGCAATAACCCCAGAGGGGAGTCCTTTCTGGAGATATTCCCATGTTGGACAAAGGACCCAGGCATGTCATGATCTTAGCAAGGAGGGGCTGAAGGGTGAACATACACACACAGGGCTGGGACAGCATGGAACTGTCACTCAAAGGGAATGAGACACCCTCCCCACAGTGAAAAAGAAATAAATTTAAGTGCTAGAAGCCAGCACTTTCTCTTTGGACTTGGAACATCTGAAGACCAGGGGCCCTGCCATACAAAGACTAACTTACTGGTAAGATAGCACAATAAGAGACAGTGCTTTACTGTAGCTAGGGCAGGTGAAGGATTTCAGGTGAGAATAGCTCAGAATTCTGCTGTATACCAACTGTCTGTTCAAACTTGTGTTATTTTCTGCTTCTTAGTAAATGTGCAGCCCTTTTGTTTTCCTGTAAATACATCTTGTAGTAAATACTTGTAGTCTTTTAGTAAAGAATCATATTCTTATAGAATCAATGACTGCCTGTTTTATTTAAAAGGGTAATTCTACTATTTCTGCTGGACTATGTTGGCAGTCCGTCTCTGAAAGGGCACTCTACCCACAGTTATTGTGTCTGACCTTCCTGACATTGTGCAAAGGGGGAGGTAAAAACAGGTTTCCCTGGGTTCTGTCAGTAAAAACCCATGGTGGTAGTGGTGAACTTGATGTCCCTGTTGTGGGATTTTCGTCACAAACCCTATAAGGAGAGACTTCGACAGCTGAACATGTACACCCTGGAGGACAGAAGGGACAGAGGTGACATGATAGAGACCTTAAATACTTCAAGGGCATTAACAGAGTAAACACTGAGGGTTTGTTCATACTGAAGGGGAAGAGACCATGAGGAATCATAGCCTAAAGCTGGCTAGGGGGAGGTATAGAAGAGGCCTTCGAAAACATTACTTCACAGAGAGGGTGGAGGTGCCTTGGAACGTACTACCTGAAGAGTTGGTATCAAGGGATTCAGTGGGAGGTTTTAAGAAGGGATGGGATAGATACATGGGCAGGGTACAGGGAGGCAGAGTAGAGACCAGTGGAACTCTGAATAGGAATCAAAGAAGGGATGGCAGAGAGATGGGGGGCAGCAGCAGTTAACAAACTATGAGCTGCATCTTGAGCAGATGTGATAGACCTCAAGGCCTAATCTGCTGGCATTTTCGTATGTTATAACACCACCTCCGCTTTCTGCTGGTGATACCCCTCCCTATGCATCCCAGTATCCCACTAGCCCTCCCTACTGCCTTGCCGCACTGCCTGTTAGGTCATCCAATATGATTCTGATATGCCTTTTCCTGTTTGGTGGTCGTCAATAGCATGCCACTAATTTTGTATTCTGCCCCTGGGTTTCTGTGCCTTAAGTGCATTATTTTACACTTTTCTGCATTGAAACCCAGCTGCCATACCCATAACCAGTCCTCTAGTGTTCCCAGGTCTCTGCTTATCCTTTTCACCCCCCCTAGAATCTCCACCCTATTGCATATTTTGGTGTCATCTGCAAATAGGCCGACCTTCCCTTCCAGCTCCTCTGCAATGTCACTTATACAGGCATTAAAGAGGACTGGTCCCAGCTCTGATCCCTGAGGCACCCCACTGGTCACCCTCCCTTCATCTGAGTGAACTCAGTTTACCACCATCCTCTGTCACCTATCCTAACCAATTTCTTATACAGTTTACCACCTTTGGATCCACTCCTAAGCTACCCAGCTTGCTTACTAGTCCCCCGTGTGAAACAGTGTTGAAAGCCTTATTGAAATCTAGGTAAGTCACTCCCACCGCTCCACCCTGATCTAGTTCCTTGGTCATGCAGTCAAATAAATCTTTCATATTCATTTGACATGTCCTTCCCTCTGTGAAAAAATGCTGCCTCGGGTTTTGTAGCCCTCTGGATTCAAGATATTCTACAGTCCTTTCCTTCAGCAGTGATTCCATTAACTTTCCCACCACTGATGTCAGGCTGACTAGCCTATAATTGCCAGCCTTTTCTCTGCTGCCACTTTTGTGTAGTGAAACTACATCTGCCCTCCTCCAGTCCTCCAGAACCACGCCTGTTTTCAGTGAGCTGTTAACGTAGTGTAGTGCCCCAGAGTTGGGGGCACCACAAAAGAAACAGGGACCCTTCCCCTGAGCCGAGGATTTGGATTTTTCTGTTTCCATCCCCCACCCTTTGTTCTATTCTTGCCTTTCAGAGCAGTCATGGGGCACGAGGGCAGGACTCAGCCCTAGTCAGAGGCCCTCCCTCCAGGCAAGAAGTGCCCAATCCCCAGGGTCTGCCAGGCAGGCCACTCCCCTGCCCTACAGAAGGGCCTGGGGAGTGGCCTGAGGAGAGTTTTTCAGCTCAGATGGCATGGTGGAGGACGTGGGGAACACAGATGTGTAAATGTACCGATGCTGGGCCTGTGGCTCCTCTGACATCGCTCCCCTCCAGTGTGAGTCCAGAAATAGCAGCAGTTGGGGGAAGTGTGGCTCCCTGATGTGTGCGGTCCTTTGCTCTCTCCTCCTGAGTCCCAATTAGTGGCGGTGGGTGCAGTTACATAGATACATAGACAGTGTCGGCAGATGAGGGCCTATGGCCCACCTAGTCTGCCCATTTGAGCTTGTAAGTTCAGTTTGTTTTCCTAGAAGTCTATTTCCCTTACCCCTGACCTCTAGAATTCCTTTATGTCTATCCCATGCATTCTTAAATCCTGATTGTTTCAGCCCCACCACTTCCTCTGGCAGGGTGTTCCACTTGTCCACCACCGTGCTCTAGAAGAAATTCTTTTCATGTTTCCTCTGAATCGTCCCTCCCTCCAACTTCATCCCATGCCTCTAGTCCTGAAACATCTTTTTCGCTTAAAAATAGTGTTTTCCTGCACCCTGTTCCTCCCTGTAAGATACTTGTATGTCTCTATCATATCCCTCTCTCCTCCTCTCCTCCAGGGAGTACATGTTCAGTTCCTTCAACCTGTCTTCATAGGACTTGTGATGCAACCCATGCACCATCTTTGTTGCCCTCCTCTGAACCTTCTCTACCCTGTCTATGTCCTTACGTGAGGTATGGTCTCCAGAACTTTACACTGTACCCAGGTGGGGCCTCACTAGTGTCTTGTATAGCGGAATTATGACCTCCCTTTTCCTGCTGGTGATGCCCCTGCCTATACATCCCAGCATCCTATTTGCTTTACCTGATGCCTTGTCACACTGTTTCCTACCTTGAGGTCATCAGAGATGACAACCCAAGATCCCTTTCCTGCTTGGTGCATGCTATATCCTCACCCCAACTGATATATTGTGCCAGGGTTTTTGTGCCCCATATGCATTATCTTGCACTTCTTTGCATTGAATTTCAACTGCCAAACCCTTGACCATTCTTCAAGTTTCTGCAGGTCCTTCTCATTCTGTCTACACCCTCTGGTGTGTCTACTCTGTTACAGAGCTTTGTGTCATCAGCGAACAGTGAAATTCTGCCTTCTATATCCTGTGTGCAATGTCACTGATGAAGATGTTGAATAGGACCGTCCCAGCACTGATCCCTGTGGTACCCCACTGGTCACCTTCCTCTGTGGAGTGACAGCCATTTACCACCACCCTCTGTGTCCTGCCACCCAGCCAGTTACCTACCCACCACACTACTGTCCTGCCCACACCCATATTCCCCAGTTTGTGTAATAGTCTTCTATGTGGCACAGTGTCAAAGGCCTTGCTGAAGTCCAGATAGGCCATGTCCACTGCCCTCCCCTGATCCACCTCCCTAGTCACCCAGTCAAAGAATTCAATGAGGTTGGTCTGACATGACCTCCCCCTGGTGAAACCATGCTGCCTTGGGTCCTGTAGTCCATTGACAACCAGATGTTCCACCAATCTCTCCTTCAGTAGTGCTTCCATGATCTTTCCCACTACCGAGGTGAGGCTGACTGGTCTGTAGTTCCCTGCTTCCTCTTTGTTCCCACTTTTGTATAAGGGGACTACATCTGCTGTCCTCCAGTCTTTGGGTACCTCCCCTGTTTCCAGTGATTGGCTGAACAGGATAGCCAGAGGTTCAGCCACCACCTCTCTTAGTTCTTTAAGGACCCTGGGGAATTCCTTCTGCCCCATTGCTTTATCAGCTCTTATTACTTCCAGTTCCTTCAGGACCCTTTCGCAGTAAAGGGACTTGTGTCCATTTCTACACCATTCTCACCCTTGTACCCCTTCAGACCCATTACCCCCTCTTCCTTAGTAAAGACTGGAGCAGAAATACCTGTTCAATATGTCAGCTTTACTGTTGTCATCCTCCACGCTGCTCCCATCCTCCCCTTCAGTCTCACTATCCCTCCCTTTGTCTTTCTTTTTTCACTTATGTACCTGTAAAAGGTTTTGTCCCCTTTAACCACTGATTTTGCAATCTGTTCTTCTGTCTGAGCTTTGGCTTCCCTTACTGACTTCCCTGCCTCCCTTTGTTTCTCCTGGTACTTCTCCCTATCCCCTTCTGCCTGTGTCTTTTTGTATTGCCTGAATGCAATCTTTTTGGCTTTCACTTTCTTTGCTACCTCTTTGGAAAACCATAATGGTCTCCTCTTTCTTTTCCTCTTGCTAACCTGCTTAATGCATAATTCTGTTGTTCTTATAATCCCATTTTAAATACTGCCCCTGTTCCTCAATCCCTGATTCCTGTCCCATTCCCTTAATGCCTCTTTCAAGCATCTCCCCATTTTCCCAAAGTCTGCCCCCTAAAATCCAGGATACGTGTTTTGTGTGGTTTGCTTCTGCTCTTTCTGTGATTTCAAACCACAATGACTGGTGGTCACTGTTACCCAGGTGCTCCCCACTGTTACCCCCATCACACTGTCCCTGTTTGTGAGCACAAGGTCCAGTGTTGCCTTCTGCCGAGTTGGTTCCATGACCAGTTGCTTGAGGAAGGCACCCTGAAGGGAGTCCAGGATAAATCTGCTCCTAGTTGATGCTGCTGCTGGGATGCTCCAGTCCACGTCTGGTATATTGAAGTTGTAGAAACAGACAGAGGTGTGCTGCATCGATTCTGGTCCAGGAGAAAACATGTTCCCCAGACCTTTTAGTTCCACTTCATGAGCAGCCCAGAGAAGTCAGGTGGGAATGTGGCTCCCTGGCCTTTGTTCCTGACCCCCCCAAGCAGCAGTAGCAGTCCGGGGCCGTGACAGTGAGGAGGCTTTGTTGTACTTATGCCACAGGGGCTGGGGAAAGGGGAGAGCGGAAGGGCAGGGAGATGTGGTCTGAGTCCTTAATCAAGGGGGAAGAGTGGACCTGGTGCACAGTGGGCAACAGCCCTGCATTTCTGACTTACACCAGTCAGTGCCATAAAAATAAGAGTGAGGGGCACAGGACTGAAAGCCCCTTTTAAGAATTCCTGCCAGTCGGCACTAGGGAGCAACTAGGAGCAGGCTGAGAGGCCCCATGAGGATAAAAGGCACAAGGCCAGAAGCCCTTTTGTGCGAGTTCATGCCACAAGTGCAGGGGAAGGGCCAGGGAACAAAGGCCCATAAGAGCACTGCTGGGAGGGAGGTGCTAGCAGCGAGGGTCCTGGTCCTTATGCATATTGATTAGCGGGCAGGGCTGGACAAGGCTCTACACAAGGTCCAATTAATATTCATAAGGAAGCCAGGACCAAGGCAAAGAGTCCCATATAAACAGTCACATAGAAACATAGAATTTGACGGCAGATAAGGACCACTTGGCCCACCCAGTCTGCCCATTTCCCTACCTGATGGATAAGCTGCAGATCCTAGTTAACCAGCAGCCTACTTCTTCCTACCCCCACCCCCTAGAATTGCCTTATGACTGTCCCATGCATGTTTGAATTCCACCACTGTTTTTGACTCCACAACCTCCTCAGGAAGGCTGTTCCATGCATCCACAACCCTCTCTGTGAAAAAATACTTCCTTAAATTACCTCTGAGCCGCCTCTCTATCTTCAAATTGTATGCCCCCTTGTTCTTGCACACCTCTTTTTTTGAAAGATGCTACCCTCTTGGACTTTGTTGATTCCCTTGAGGTACTTGAAAGTTTCTATCATGTTCCCCTCTCCTCCTTTCCTCGAGGCTATACATATTAAGCTCCTTAAGTCTCACTTCATATGTCTTCCGTGCAGACCCTGCACCATTTTAGTTGCCCTCCTCTGGACAGCTTCCATCCTGTCTATGTCTTTGCGATTGGGTCTCCAGAACTGCACACAGTACTCCAGATGTGGTCTCACCAGCTGTCTGTACAGAGGGATAATAACTTCTTGTTTTCTGCTGGTGATGCCTCTCGATGCATCCCAGTATCCCCAGCCTCCTTGCTGCCCTCTCACATTGCTTGCCCACCTTTAGGTCATCTGATATGACTACCCCCAGGTCCCTTTCCATTTTTGTTGTTGTTAGTATCTCACCCCCCATTGTGTACTCTTCCCCTGGGTTTTTGTTTCCCAGGTGCATTACCTTGCACTTCTTAGCATTGAATCTAAGCTGCCATACATTTGACCATTCCTCTAACCTTGCCAAGTCCCTCTCATCCTTTCCACCCCACCTTGCATCAACTCTGTTGCAGATCTTTGTGTCATCTGCAAAGAGACATACTTTTCTTCCAGTCCCTCTGCAATGTCGCTTATAAAGACATTGAAGAGGACCGGTCCTAATACTGAACCCTGTGGTACCCCACTGCTAACCTCTTTTCAGAGTGGACTCCATTTACTATTACCTCTGTGTTCTATTCTCCAGCCAATTCTTTACCCAGGCTGTCATCTTGGGACCCACTCCCAGGCTGGCTAACTTGTATATTAATCTTTTGGTGGGACTGTGTCAAATGCCTTGCTAAAGTCTAGGTAGGCCATGTCCACAGCCCCTCCCTGATCTACTACTTTGGTCACCCAGTCAAAGAAATCTATCAGATTTGTCTGGCATGACCTTCCCGCTGTGAATCCATGCTGCCTTGGGTCCTGTGCCCCTCTGGCCTCTAGATACGCAACAATTCTTTCCTTCAGAAGTGATTCCATCATTTTCCCTACCACTGAGGTTAAACTAACAGGTCTGTAGTTTCCTGCTTCTGCCTTGCTCCCACTTTTGTGAAGGGGAATCACATCTGCCCTCCTCCAGTCCTCAGGTACCACCCCATCCTCCCATGATTTGTTAAAGAGGGTAGTCGGTGGTGTCACTAGTTCTATCCTTAGTTCTTTTAGAATTCTGGGATGAATTCCATCAGGCCCCATTGCTTTGTCCACCTTCAGTTTTAAGAGCTCTTTCAGAACTCTTTCTTCTGTAAATGGGCTGGTATCAACTTCTGTATCCAGAGTGTTTCTACTATTTGTTTTAGGTACCTCTTCCTCTTCCTTTGTAAATACTGAGCAAAAATATTTGTTTAGTATCTCTGCCTTTTCACAGTCACCCTCTGCCCACCTCACTCCCTTTATTAAGCCTCACTATCCTTCCCTTGGTCTTCCTTTGCTCCCTGATGTACCTATAAAAGGTTTTATCCCCCTTCTTAACTGAGTTGGCTATCTTTTCCTCGGTTTGGGCCTTTGCTGTTCTGACTGCCTTTCCAGCTTCCCTTTGCTTTAACTGATACAGTTCTCTGTCCTGTTCCTTCTGTGATTCCTTGTACTTCCTGAATGCTTTCTTTTTCTCTTGAACCTTCACTGCCACTTCCTTTGAGAACCATAGTGGTTTCTTACCTCGTTTCGTTTTATTTGCTTTACACAAAGGCTTGTTACCTCTGTGATGGCAGTTTTTATTATTCCCCATTGTTCTTCCACCCCTCCTTCCTGCCCATTTGCTAGTGCATTCCTTAGGCACTCACCCATTTTGGCAAAGTCAGCCCTCCTAAAATCCAGTACCTTTGTCTTTGTATGGCTTGACTCTATTGCTGTGTTTATTGTGAACCATACTGTTCGATGGTCGCTAGTTCCCAGATGGCTACCCACTTCTACATCTGTGATCCTCTCTTCATCTCCGCTTGAGAGAACCAGGTCTAAGATTGCTCCTCTTGAGTGGGCTCCAATACTAGTTGTCTAAGGCATGCCCCCTGTAGGGCATCCAGAATAACCCCACTCTTAGAAGTGGCTGCTGCAACTGCACTCCAGTTAACATCTGGCATATTCAGATCACCCATCAGCAATATCTTCCCTTTATCTGCCATTCTAAGTATACTTTCTATCATTTCCTTGTCCATTTCCTCCTCCTGAGAGGGGGTCTGTATACAACCCCTGTGCGGATTGTGGTGCCATTGCCTGCCTCCAAATTGACCCACAGTGCTTCTTCTCCTCCCTGTTTACCCTTTTGTTCTGTTGCTTTGATTTCTCTTATGTAGAAAGTTACCCTCCTCCTCCTCTTTTACCTCCCTGTCCCTCCTGTAGATAGTGTATCCTGGTATGTTTATGTCCCAGTCATGGTTCTGTGTGTACCATGTTTCTGTGACTGCACAATATCCAGATCTTCCTCCTCCATCAAGGCCACTAATTCAGGAAGCTTGTTACCCAGACTACGGGCATTGGTACTCATTGCTCTCTCCATTTTTGATGGCTTTACCTCCTGTAGCGCAACCCCCACTGACCTTTCTACCTTGGTCTTTTCTCATTTAGTACCCTGTTTTGTAGGGGGAGGCTGGGATTTTCCTTCTGCTTATCAGTGCCTCCCCCCTTGACTAGTTTAAAGGCTTGCCAATGAAGCATTCAAACCGATTGCCCAAAAGACTTGTTCCCTTCCTAAACAGATGCAGACCATCCTGCCAGTATAGGCTGGTGTCCCTCTAGGTGGAACCCCAGTCCCCAATGAAGCCAAACCCCTGTGCTCCACACCATTTTTTTAACTATTTGTTAAACTGCATGGTGCAAAGTACCTTGCCTCACTCATGCCACTGACAGGCAGCACCTCTGAGAAGGATACTGTGTGTGCTACTTGTCTTAAGCCCCTCCCAACTCTACAAAGTTCCTTTTGCACTGCTTTAATCTCATGATGAGCCAAGTCATTTGTCCCTAGGTGGACAATGATGTCCAGCTCAGACTCCTGTGCAACTGTTCTCGTGATCCTAGGGATGCTTCCTGTCCCTCCAAGCCATGGCACTAGGCAGGCACCTTACTTCAGTTTTCCCTGCTCCCCAGTTCTACCCCCTAATAATTGGAGTCCCCACCAGGAGCTGCTTTTCTCCTGTGGTGCCCTCTGCCTCCTTCCTGAGGGCCTCCTCTTGTGACAGTTGTCTGCACCTCCTTAGTCTCCTCTGCAGGTGCATCCATAGGGAATTTATGCTCCCCAGAATGGTGTATGGATTGTGGAGTGTAACAACTGACTGGTGTGCCTCTGTTCCACCACCCTTACCCTCCCTGAGCCCACTGTGGTCCAACTGCTGTGCTTTCTTCTTAACCTCTGAGGTAGTGGTGGTGGCTGTGGTACTCCCTGGATGGGAGGTTCCTTGCCACTGTCCAGTGCGGCCTGAAGATGGGCAACTTCCTCCTCAGGGCAGACAGTTGTTCGCAAACAGGGCAGCATCTCAGCCTCCAGAAAGACTCCGAAGATTGCTGCCCCACAGCCATTACATTGTACTACTCCCCACATAACTGTCTCACCTTGTTTAGTTTTTTTTTTTGTGTGTGATTGGTGCGTATATAGAAATATATGTATTTATATAATGTGTATGCTTATATGTCAGTGCAGTGTGCTAGACAGGATATGACAGTGATGTGTACCTTGCCCTCTTGAGGAAATGATGTCAGAACCCCAGGTATAAATGAACTATTTCCAGGGGTGGGTGGGGTGAGGGGTGGAAGGGTTGGGCTAAACTGTGCCCTCACGAAACAATCAGCTAAACGCCTGACCTACCGATGATGAGTGCCTTCCTGTCAGCAAGATGCCATACACGACAATTTGTAATACTGCTTCAAACCAATTTGACAGAGAAAATACCTGCTAATCAAACAGAGAAAATCCAAACATCCAAGTCAGACACAGGTAAACCTCCCCAGCCCCAAAAGAGCTTGGTGACTTGTGCTCTGAAAACAGTCAGCCCTAAAACACGTCAGCTGTGCAGAAGGGCAGACACAGAAAACAGTATTTAGCCTATGTGGGTTTAAACTCTTCCTGCACTGAAAACCTTAACACTTGTAACACAAGTAAAGCAAACTCCACCTCCCTCTGTTGATTGAAAGACTGCCTTTTCTGATAATTCTAAGTTGCTTATTTCACCCTTCAGTTAGAAGTATCCTCCACTTGAAGAATATTAACTTTCCTAAGGAATCTGCTTCATACCAAACACAATTGTAAATTGTAAAGTTCACCTCCCTCTGTTGTGAGCACTACTCACTTTCTTGCAAATCTTCAGTCCAGAGGCCCTTATGTATATTAACTGGGGGGGGGGAGGGCAGCTATGTCCCTAGAGGAGGCTCCACTGAAGCAGCCAGACTGGGGGGGTGACCCTTAAAGGCACAGCACTCTCTCAGGAGGGGAAAGTGACCACTAGCCCTAGGGTGCCTATGGAGTTAAGTGATGTGTACTGAACCCCAAGAACACAATTGTGCCGTAGCCTGCCTAGTGCCCCTAGTGAAGGAATCCATTTGCTTCAAAACTGAACTGTATTGCTTGCAAACTGAACTGAGTTATAGTTGTGCCTGTGTACTTGATGTCCAGCTTTGCCTCTGTTGCCAGAACAGCTTCAGTCAGCACCTGATGTCGACCTAGGAGGTCCCAGCCCTCCTCCATCTTCAGCATACCTGCCTCCAGCGACTTTGCCCACTTCAAATCTCCACCACCATATTCCAGCATCAGGGAAGGGCCAGGAACAAAAGTCCATAAGAGCACTACTGGGAGGGAGGTGCTAGCACTAGGTGCTAGGTCCTGGCCCTTATTCAAATTGATTAGCAGGCAGGGCTGGACAAGGCCTCAGATGGTGAGTTGTAGAGACCTGCTAGTTAGATATCCAGAAGTGAGTCAGCTTGTGGGCCACCACAGCTCAAGAGTGAGGGACCACAGTTTACATCGTGCATGACCATTTTCTTATTTTGTCTCCCGTCCGCAAGTGCTCGTGTACCAGTACTGCTTTGTAGAGACCACACTGAGGATCACATTGCCATTAGTCTTCTTGTTGGGAGGTGGCCTGGGTGCCAGGGACATACCAGTGTCATTGCTGCAGATTCTCTAGAGAACCATCTGCTCAACCAGGAGACTTCAGCTTCTTGCCAAGAGTCGCAGAGGATCACAAAGTTCTTCATCATCCAGCTAGCAGTGTTCCTCCTTGTTTTCTGTTTGTCCGGAAGAATGCCCCATTATGGCCTATTTATAAAAAACACTTTGTAGGGTCACTTCCCACTTGCTGATCCGCCTACACATCGCAAAGCCCAAGCTTGACTTGTCAGTTGTCTTGTCATCTAAGCAAAGTGCACGCAGGACTTGGACTGAAAGGGGTTAACCCCCATTAGTGGTTCAACCAATTGCTTGTCCCAACTGTATCATTTTGTTCCTTGTGCTATTGTTAGGTATCCTGTTGTTTCTTTTATCCCTTGTAAATAAACCCTTTGCACCTTGGTCTCTGAGTAAGCTTCCTGCCTCTTCTTCCAGATCCATCTGGCCTATCCTGAATTTTTAGGAAGACACGAACCCCATTCCACTGGGCCTTCAGCTCTCTACAGTAGCATATACTGTATAAGTTGACAAGACAGTAGTTAGTGTAACCCCTAGGTGGCGCTATCCCTTGGGCTACTACCCCTGCCTGCTTGGCTACTAACAGGTTAAGGGGCCTGAGTTCTGAAACAGGTGCCTCCACCCAAAGGTCTGGGTTGGTTTGGGTTATGCTGACCAAATCACAGCCCTCTGAGATGCAGTGACCCCTTTCTCCCACTAGTGGTCCACACCGTACACAACAGTGACTTTCCCCAATACCCTGATATGCAAATCACATACACTTGTACTTGGCACTTACCCCAGGACTGGTTCCTCTGGCTTGACCCTGGGGACCCCTGAGAAACAAGGCGAGGCAGTACAACAGCAACAAAGCAACACCTTCAACATAAACTGACACCACAGTCAATGTAAATTGCAGAAACAAACAGATCTGATTTATTCAGGGGTCTGTAACGAGGAGGGGGAATAATCAGGTTAATTAGCTTGAACACATTAATAATCACACTACTGTGCATGCACTTAGAGTCCCAGTCAGTCACACTTTCTGGGTACCCAGGATGGGGAAAGGGGCTAGCCACGTCCATTGCCCGGGTATGCTGGCATCGCAGCTGGTCGGGGCCCTGTGATGGAAATAGAACATGCACCCACAATTTGTAATCCAGAGCTGGAGGGCTCGGTTCGTGGAAAGAAAAGCACAAAATAGTCACATAACACACTTTGATTAAACAAAAGTTGCAGGGAGCTACCCTGATAATTACTCACAATACCCAGGCTAAACACAGGAGGGCTGAAGGCTGACTGGCTGGTTTGCCAGAGGAAGCTCCTCGATGATGGATCTTTCTGTGCAGCAGGGTAGTGGGACTAGACCCGCATGGCAGGGCCTATCTAGTCAGGCAGCATGGATTCAGTCTGATGATTCTGACAGGGAAACACTTCCCTCGCTAGCACACAGTTTACAGACAGAGGGGAAAACAGATCGCGACCCCCTTGCAGTTCATAGCACATTTATATGTAAAGGAAATTACTATACCAGGCAGGCTGCTCCTTGATCCCAATTGCAAAATCACTGCTATTACCCGGGAGCACTACGGTAGCTACAGTCCTGACAGGCCGATCGCTTTCAGCAAAATCTTCGGTCTTCTACAGGGTGAGCCTGGCTATAAATCAGCAGCTTGCTTCATTCTCTGCAATTCGGATTCAGTCCGAAAGCATCCTCTTCTCCTCTCAGGGCAGATAGCAGGCTAGTAGGCCAGGAATCAGGCCTTCGGACTTCAGTGACGTCACCCTCAGAATGGCCGCTGATAGAGGAGCTCCAGCAAGGTCCGACAAATAAAGCTTCTAAAACTGAGGAGGGCTAAAATTCAAGGTTCTACAAATCAGAGAATGTTTGGAGGCAAAGATGTAGCTAAATTGCACTCAGGGAGACACAAGGACAATCAGATGCAATGGATCACAAAGGAGGCCTAGCCCTAGTTGTAGTGTCTCGCCTAGCAGCAGTATCACGGGAGCTCTGGACACGGACAGAGAAGGAGAGAAGTTATCCCGATCGATTTTGAAATGTTTCTGTCGGAAATTAGAGCATTCAGCAGAAAATAAAAGAATTTACCCTGCTGCAAACCCGACTATCAGAAGTGGAAGAAAGGCTGGACCATTCCGAAGCTACAGCAGGCGAGATGGCAGAGGAGACCCAGAATTTGCATAGTGCTGTGGACTTTCTGATAGACCAACAGGAGTTGTTTCATGAGAAACTATTAGACTTAGAAGCCAGATCACGAGAGATAATCTCCAGATATGTGGTCTCCAAGACTCGGAAACTGGGAAAATGGAAGACTTCTTAGCGGACATGCTTAGGAATGTTCTGGACCTCCTGCTCACGTTTCAGTTCCGAATTGAAAGAGCCCACAGAGCTCTTACACAAAAACCTACAAACAAAGCTGCCAGACCTAGATCTGTAGTTCTGAAATTCTCAAGTTACAGAGACAAAGAAACGATTCTGAAGGCTGCGTGGACCAAGAAAACTGTTACTTACAATTCGGCTAAACTTCTGTTTGACAACGACTACCCGACTGAGATAATGAAGAGAAGAGCAGCGTTTGCACCCATATTGAGAGCCCTCAAAGAGCATGGAGTGCGCTTCCAGACTCCTTACCCTGCGACCCTGCAGGTATTTTGGGACTCAGGCAGTAAAAGCTATGCATCCCCAGAAGAAATATACCCGGAACTAAAGAGCAAGGGTTGGAGTTTCCAGACGTCGGGTCCGGTGCCACAGGAAAACGTCCCCCATGCGCGGCTGGCAGAGGAGTTTGCGAAGAGGGAGGCTTCAGTAAGCATTGAGGACATTCTCAGCTCTCTACAGGAAATTAAGGAGAGTCTGCGGAAGGACAGAATCCAACCAAAAGCGACCGCGGATGACCAGAACACCTGATCCAGGACTGAGGACTAAGCTAAGTTTTACAAAATCCACGTCTCTTACACTCTGTAACCACGGAGACCCTTAGAGACTTCCTTACTCCTGAACAATTCTTGTTCTGTCCTAATAAGGGAAAGACGGTTTCTATAACCTCAGTACATTTTTCAGTTCACAGAAGCCCTTTGACTACACAGGCTCACAAACTGTGGTTGGATAGAGACACTACCTGGACTGATATGCAAATTTTTCCAATATTAATATGGTCCATATAAACTTTGCCTTAATTTTGCTCGCCCCTGGTATCCCCTTTGTCCACCCCTCCCTTCCACCCCCTTCCCTCCCCGTATGTTTTTTTTTTTATTTTTATTTTAACCTCTAACTTAGCGTAAGATTGGGTTTGAAGCGATCTGGGCCTTGCTGATGGGTCAGTGGTCTATTCCTATCGGGGTGCACACCTTGCACTCGGCCCGTAAGCAAGAGGGGTCAGGAGGCCTGGCTAAGTTTTTTGGCCACTTTTCCTCCCTGGGGGAGACTGTTCTCGTTCCGGAGGGTTGAGAGTATCACCTCCTTTTTGGAAGTACAATTGTAAATAGATTGTTTAGTTTGTTAATGGTTATAAGTCTGATGGTCTTTTTTCAGACAAGTTTGTTGTATCTACTTCAAAGGTTAATCCTTCTTGCAATAGTATATCAAGGAAACCATGGGTGTCTGGGAAAAGAAGGTCAGAAGAAAGAAAGAGAAGGGATGTATACTTCACCCTACAGGTAATAGGAAAGGGTGCACTTTTACTTGGCAGAATTCAACCCAGTTTTCTGGGGACAGATTTAAGTACTACTCTCTGGACATATGGGTAAGCCTTCTATGATATCAATATGCTCTCATAATGTTAACGGGCTTAACAATCCCATTAAAAGATATAGAGTAATCTGCTCCCTTAAAAAATTGAATCCAGCTTTTATACTACTGCAGGAAACTCACTAAGTAAGAGAGAACATCAAAAGCTCTGAAATTTGGATTTATTACTATTATAGCCTCAGCATTTCGGAAGGGCAAGAGAAGGTAGCAGTTCTGGTTCCCAAAAATGTGCCATTCCAACTAACGACTTGTGTGTAGACCCGGAGGGCAGACTAGCAGTGGCTGTGGGACAACTGGAGGGCCAGGATATCACCCTTGCCTCCCTATATGTTCCTCCCGGCTCCAGGAGCGAAATAAGAAAATCATTGCTCCAAAAGGTCATGGAGGTACATAGGGGAATGCTGGTGCTGGGAGGTGACCACAATCAGACGATATCTCCTATGGATACCACAAACCCGAGAATATACAAAAAGAACCCTGCCCAAAGGGCAACTCAGGTTTTCCGCTCAGAAGCCCAGTGGGTGGACGTGTGGAGACACCTACACCCTAATAAACGGGAGTATACGCATGTTTCTTCTCCTCCCCACGGGATATACACTCGTATAGATTATATACATGTTCCTAGGGAATATTTATACAACATTCAAGAGTGCGTACAATCTCCTTCAATTCTCTCTGATCACTCCTGCGTTACAATGAAAGTGTGTTGGGGAGAAAAAAAAAGTTAATACTTTATGGAAATTTAATAATTTCCTCTTAAACAGAAAAGATTTCAGGGATTTGATTCAGAGGAGAGTCAAACAGATTCTCTCTGAGAATAATAACCAGGGAGTTACCAAGAGTACCCTATGGGATACTTTGAAAGTTGTTTTGAGGGGATATAATAAAATTTGCATTGCATTATAAAAAGCAGCAGCAGAAGCACTTAGATAAACTCCAGCATCAGTACGGTGTTCTTCAGGCCCAACACGCAGCAGGAGATGTGGGGATTTTACCTCTCCTCCAGGCTACTAAGGAGCAAATACAGAGGATTCTTGACATTAGCACAGAACAAGCTTTACAGCTTATTAGGCAAAGATATTATGAAGAGGGCCCTAGAGCCACTCAGTTTATTGGCACATAGGCTCAGGCAGCATAGGACACGCTCTAACATAACACAAATCTGAGACCAGTGACAAACAACTTGGTCTCTTCTCCTAAACAGACAGAGCAAGCATTTCAAACTTTTTTTTAGCTCTCTTTGCCACTCTGAGAAAGCAATACAGCCTCAGCAGACTGAGGCCTTTTTGCAGGAGCTTGATCTTCCAACATTAACAGATGAGCAAAAACAGGCCTTATTAAAACCAATCTCTGGGGAGGAAGTAAATCGGGTACTCAGGGCCTTAAAAACAGGTAAAAGCCCAGGCCCTGATGGTTATTCAAGTGAATTTTATAAAACTTTTGGGCAAGACTTAGCCCCGATCTTACTGGGGACATATAGGGAGGTGCAGCAAGGTAAAGCAACCCCAGATTCATGGAGGTATGCCTACATAGTTAGTATTCCAAAACCAGGCAAGGACACAACATCCTGCTCGTCTTACAGACCAATTTCAGTGCTTAATATAGATTATAAAATATTTGCATCTATTCTTGCAGACAGATTTAAAAAATTACTACCCCACATGGTGCATCTAGATCAGACAGGCTTTGTTCCTGACCGGCAAACGCAGGACAACATTAAAAGAACTCTGCACTTGATTCATAGGGTGGGGAGGAATCGAGCGCCTTTTCTGCTCCTCTCGTTGGATGCCGAAAAGGCGTTTGACAGGGTCGAATGGTCCTTTTTGTGGGCAGTATTGGAGAAAGTAGGAATACCTGAACAGGTCATTGCAACAATAAAGCTAATGTATTCTGACCCCAAAGCCTACATTAGGGTAAATGGTTCCTTCTCCCCCCCATTAGGTTGTCCCGTGGTACCCGGCAGGGGTGCCCTCTGTCACCCCTCCTTTTTGCCATACACCTGGAACCTTTGGCCCAGGCATTGAGGAGAGAAGAAGGCCTGACAGGAGTGGAAGGGGACACAGACACCCACAAACTAGCATTATATGCGGATGACTTATTAATCTATATGACAGATCCCGAGAATTCTCTCCCTTGTCTCTGGGAACGTTAGATCAGATTTGGGAGTATAGCCGGGTATAAAATTACTCCCTCCAAGACAGAGGTAATGGCCCTGAATTATGTTCCCTCCTCGGAGCTGAGGATTAAATTCCCTTTCCGCTGGGACCTAAAATGTATTAAATACTTAGGGGTACTAATAGGGAGATCACATACAGACCTTTTTTCTTTAAACTATGTACCTTTTCTGGAAATGCTGTCCGCTGATTTAGAGAGGTGGAGAGTGCTGCCCTTATCTTTGCATCATAGAGCCGAAATAATCAGAATGATAGTTCTACCCCGTTTTTTATATTTAGCTCAGACTCTACCCATAGTGCTACCAGAGACCTTTTACAGAACCTTGCAAAGAAAAGTAAGCCCATTTATTTGAGCATACAAAAGACCCAGGATAAGGCTATCCATATTGCAGTTACCCAGGAAGTGGGGGGGGGCTAGTCATTACCAAATTTTAGACAATATTACATAGCGCAGCTTAGAATACCCTTTACTGGATGGATGGAAATTATGTGGCTAGGTGGAAATCTATAGAGAACCAAGAGGAGGAACTTAAAATTTGCACCGACTTTGTTATCCTCCTCACCGGCTATAAAACTTAACAGGGTGGATAATCCATATACTTATTCCACTTTAAAACACTGGCAGGAGTTCTGATGCAAGATGGGATTTGGATTGGAGCTCTGCATTATGCTCTTTTACTATATATGGGCTCCTTCACCCGGCCAAGTTAGACGGGGTTCGGCAATGGGAGAGGAGGGGCCTCCATCTGGTGTACCACTTTATGCCTCAGGGAGGGGTTTATCTTTAACAGAATTAAACCTGAAGTATGGGATTCCTTGCTGGACAGGTTTAGATATTTTCAGGCGAGGGATTACCTTCTGAAGCTAGGACTGGTCAATTGGGGAGACTCCCCAATCCCTGATCTTTTACAGGTCTTTATTAAGGCCATAGATTATCACCCAGTCCCCTCCCACTCAATCTCTACCCTTTATGGAGCTCTTTTCTCGGTAAAAGCTGATTCGATGGAAAGAATCAGAGTATCCTGGCAGAAAGACCTAGGAACTGAGATTCCCCTCTTGCAATGGGGAAAATATTTACAGATAATGGGGAAGGGTGTGAATTCAGGGCATTGGAAGGAGTTCGCGTGGAAACTGACTGTAAGATATTTTCGTGTTCCAGCCATTAATCAGAAATTCAACCCTGCTATGGGAGCATGTTGGAGGCAGTGTGGATACACCCCAGCTACTTTGGTCATATATTTTGGGCATGCAGTTCTCACATGCCTTTTGCAAGCTACAGGAGGCCCTGCAGCAAATAATCTCACCAGACATAGTGGTGGACCCCCCTCTTCCTTTTGGTGTTTACCCTCAGTCATGTAAAGATATCCCAACGAGGGACTTTTTGAATTTGGCTACTCTCGCAGCTAAGAAAGCCATAACCAAAAACTGGCTTTCCCCACTTCCTCCAACGATGGACCAATGGTCCTTAATAATGATTCAGTTGTATAAAATGGAGAAATTAACAGCCATACTCAATACATCTCAAGTTAGTTTTGAGAATAGATGGAGAAGGTGGGTGTTGTATATCACACCCTTACGTAAAGATTTTGTTCCCTGACTCTCTAAGGGTAATTACCCAGGACCCTACTTACAGTGTTCCTAAATGATATCGAGGAATATGAACTATTGCAGGTACCTTATTAATTTTGTAGCTTTATTTATTTTTCTGGTTCTATAAACTCCTACAGAGCTGTATTTTCTTTTTACAATTCTCTGTAAATCTGAATACAAGAAAGATGGAAAGTTTAAAAAAAAAGGAATCAGGCCTTCCACGGTTCTCCCGCGTGAACTGCGCTGTAACGGCCGCTCGAACATACACAGCAGTGCGGCTCCTTCAGCATCCAACTCGAATCTGACTTGCCAGCAAACAGTTCAGGGCATTTCCCTTAGACCCAAAAGGTTCAAATGGTCGGTTCAGTTGTCAGTCACAGCAGGGTTTCCTCGGTTGGTACAAAAAGGCACCAAGGATCCAAAGCTACATTTCCCAGAGTCAGGCACCACACAGATCCAATTCATAGGCTCCATTTTAGAGTCCTCACCACCCCTGGTCCAGTTCGCAGTTTGGGACCAAAATGGTGGAGCATAACAGAAACAGTCCATGCTGCAAGAAAGGCAGGTTAGATAAACTACATTTTCACTATTACTCTGCATAGTTCTCCACAATTAGTGACAGCTTTCAGAAGGGCTCCTCTGCACACTTAGCGACGGCAGAAACAGAGCACTTAGGCAGGCTCATGGACCTCGGGCATAACTACACACAGCCCCCCATTCAACCAATTATGTCTGCGAGCAGGCAGACCTAAAGAGACAGTACGTGGAGGCTCTAAAAGCACTTGCTGCAGCACAACAAAATGGCTGTAACGCCAACCACACCCACACTGGGAGCACTTAGGCAAGCTCCTGGAAGCTTTTGGGAACTCCCATTTGCAGGGGGGTTACACCAGCATATAGCACAACTTCTGAGTCTGATATTATTTTGTCAGATGCACCCCTAATTTTGGTCATTTGTCCCTTAATTATTTTAAGCATTATTGCCATACCTGTCAATCTTTTATCACCAATATCAGGGACAGGGACACTCAAAATGAGGGTCAATGGCCCTCGCATTCCTCTCAACTGTCCCTGATTTTACCTCAAAATTTTACTCCATCCCTCCCATATATTGTATTTCCATGACCAAACAGCAGGGTTATAAGCACAAATAATGCCAAACATTAAAGTTATAGACTTGTTCTTTCTTAGAAAATGCATTTTACACTAAGCCCTTTATTCTACCAGCTTCCTGAGTGGATATCTCCAATTTTGAAGAAGTGTCCTGATTTTTTAAGCCTTGTCCCTGATTTATGAGGCAGGAGGTTGGAGAGGTATGGCCTCGGCCTCCTAATAGAAACATAGAAGTGACGGCAGATAAGGACTGCAAGGCTCATCCAGTCTGCCAATTTCTTTTTCTACCTTATAAATGTGCCATTGGCCTTGCTCTGTCAATGGCCTATCTATTCATACCCTCTGTATTACTCCCTTGTGCCTATCCATGCCTGTCCGAAGCCCTGCACTGTATTCATATCCACCACTTCCTGAGGTAGGCCATTCCATGCATCCACCACCCCTTCTGTGAAAAAGAACTTCCTCACATTACCCCTTAATCAGCCTCCCTCTAATCTCATGCTGTATCTTCTTGTCCTGATATTGTTCTTATATTGAAACATGTTAGACTCTTTCACCTTGTTAATGCCCTTAAGGTGTCTGAATGTTTCGAAATGATCATAACACCTCTCTCCCTCCTTTGCTCAAGGGTATACATACCTGTATTGAGCTCTGTTAATCTGTCCTCATATGTCTTCTGATGCAGTCCCTGCACCATTTTGGTTGCCCTTCTCTGGACTGCCTCAGTTTGGTTAATGTCCTTGTGAAGGTGTGGTCTCCAGTACTGCACGCGTGCAGTAATCCAAATGGGGCCTAACCAGTGTCTTGTAAAGAGGGATTATTACCTCCCTCTTCTGACTTGTGATACTCCTACTAATGCACCCCAACATCCCCCTAGCCTTACCTACTGCTTTAGTGGTATGCTTGGATGATTTCAGGTCATTGGTGATGATGATGCCCAAGTCTCTTTCTTCCCTTGTGACTGCCAGCAACTCCACTCCCAGCCTATAGGTGGCTTGTGTTTTCTTCCCTTTGTGCATGATCTTGCACTTCTTTTGCATTAAACCCAGTTGCCACTCTTCCCACCATTTTGC
This sequence comes from Neoceratodus forsteri, assembly GCA_016271365.2. Classification (NCBI taxonomy): domain Eukaryota; kingdom Metazoa; phylum Chordata; order Ceratodontiformes; family Ceratodontidae; genus Neoceratodus; species Neoceratodus forsteri. The sequence continues at coordinate 320,012,695 of JADMNL010000023.1, forward strand.
CAGTTTATCCAGATCTTTTCTCATTCTGCCCACCCCATCTGGATCATCTACTTTGTTGCAGATCTCGGTGTCATCTGCAAACAGACAAACCTTACCCTCCAGTCCATCTGCAATGTCACTGATGAAGATATTGAAGAGGACTGGCCCCAGGACTTATCCCTGAGGTACCCCACTTGTGACTTGCATCTCTTCTGACTGTATACCGTTTACCACCACTCTCTGTTTTCTGCCCGTCGACCACTTTGCCACCCAGTTGACCAACTTCTGACCCACCCCGAGCCTATCCTGCTTATTAATCAAACTTCTATGTGGAACAGTATCCAAAGCTTTGCTGAAGGCAAGGTAGGTGACATCAACTGCTCCCCCTTGGTCCACCACTCTGGTTACCCAGTCAAAGAAATCTATGAGATTAGTTTGACAGGACCTTCCTTTTGTAAACCCATGCTGTCTTGGATCCTGTGCTCCTATGGATTCCAGGTGTTACACGATCCTTTCCTTAAGGAATGCCTCCATAATCTGGCCCACTACTGAGGTAAGACTGATTGGTCTGTAGTTCCCTGCCTCCTCCCTGCTACCACTCTTGTGGAGCAGGATCACATGAGCCCTTCTCCATTCTTCTGGGACCTCTCCTGTGCTCAGAGACTCACTAAGCAGTTCCGTTAATAGCTCTGCTAGTTCCATCTTTAGCTCCTTTAGTACCCTGGGATGTATGCCATCAGGTCCCATTGCCTCGTCCACCCTGAGGTTATCGAGCTCTTGTAGGACCCTTTCTTTTGTGAAGGGACTAGTGCACCCCCCACGTGTCCATGGTGCTGAGATGTGGGCCCTGCCCTACCTTCACTTCAGTAAATACTGAGCAGAAGTATCTATTTAGGATAGATGCTTTTACCTGGTCCTCCTCCTCACACGCCGCCTTATCGCCTTTGATCTTAGCAATACCCCCTCTGGACTTTCTCCTTTCACTAATGTATCTATATAAAGTCTTGTCACCTTCTTTTACTGTTTGCGCTAGTGTTTCCTCGGTTTGGGCCTTTGCCTGCCTTACTGCCTTCCCTGCTTCCCTTAGGGAAGTTTGGTATGCCTCCCTTTCTTCATCCTGCTGTGTTCCCTTATATTTCCTGAAGGCCAGCCTTTCGGCTCTGACCTTTTCTGCTACTGTTTTTGGGAACCAAAGTGGTTTCCTAAATAAGGATATTTCCTCAAACACAGAGGACAGAAGCTTAAAATGCTATGGAAATTATTGTATTAGTACTACGTTTATTTTTGATTTAGCATCTTACAATATCATGAATTTCTGCTTCAAAGTCTAAATTTACAGCACATTCTCCTTCTGAGCAGTACCTTCTCCATGAAAGATAGATGAGGAACTGGGCAGTTTTGAGAGGTAAAATGATAGACGTCCCTTGTAATCGGGAACAGTTGAGGTGTGTGTTTGTCCTTAATTTATGAGGCAGAAAAGCGGGATGGGGAGTCAGGAATCAGTTGCTAGTGATTTTGCCTAGCAGCAGTTCAGAGCATAAAGGTAGATACGTGTAGGACTTTCAGCAAGAGGCGGTCCGATTGATGTCAGTAGGCGGAGTTAATTAAGTCTGCAGCAGTTTTGGTAACCCGATCCTTATGAGCATCCTATCTGCAGCGTTTTACAGCAATGAAAAGAAACCCGGGTAGATCTCGCGTTGTTTGTCGATTTCCTTGTGTTTTCATATGTTTCACATGCTATGCAAATATTTCTGTACCTTCTGGGCAGCAGTTGCTAGGCCTTGTGTAAGCAGGAGGAGCGCATCTCTACCACTAGTCGGACGCCTACCCAATTTCTCGAGCTCCAGCTCTGCAGATAATTGCGACATTTGAAACTTCGCTGTGTGCATCCACGTAGTCGCTACCGTTATCCCAAAGAAGACGCTATTGCACTTCGTGGCTTTGTACAGCGACAGTCATTATGGTGATCAAAGTTTACATCGCATCGTCTTCTGGATCTACAGCAGTAAGAAAGCATTTTCTAAATGAACTATACTGTTTTATGTATCAAGTTAATCATAAAATGCAGCTTTTCATGTTATAGGAAGCGATGTGTTTCAAAGATAAACGTGATCTTTTTATTATAGAAATTAAATTCTTGCCGTCTTTTCAGCCTTGCCAGGATTGTGATCCTTCTTCAGTCATGCCTAACTTTTTGCAGAAGCGTTTTCTGCCTTTTTCATATGGTGCGTCAGAGGGTCAGTATCAAAAGTACCCATGACCGCTCTGTTAATTTCTGTATTACCGATATCACATGTTGGGTATTGCTTTAACCTTTGCAACGGTCTGTGCTTGTAGGATAACCGGGCAGTGCGAGCTAATCCTGTCATAGGCGTGCACGGGGTGGGGTTGGGAGCTCTAGGTGTCCGCAGCCCCTCAATCAACTTTTGGAAAACTTTAAAAGAACATGTTGGGTGGGGAATACGTTCGGGGAGGATAGGCAATTAAAAGGTATTTTTCTATTTTGCCAGCGCCCCAAAAATATTTACCCTGCCTGTCCGACTTGAGCCTATATTAAAACCGGGCAAGTGTGGCCACCCACATGGTCTACACTAAATTGGTAGCATTCGAACTGACACAGACTTGGTAGAACCCCTTCACTAGGTAAGTGAGCATGCAGTTAGCTGGTGGCTGGTGTTCTGTTTTTAATAGAAGAAAAAAATTGAAGTGCTTCCTGGGGCACTGAGCAGTGAAGTTGCAGTTCTTAAACTGCAAGGTATCCAGTGGCAGACACACACACAACATTTGGTGTTCTTGCAGAGCTCACCACTTGGACTAACTTCAGGAATAGGGAGAAGCCAAAAGTAGTAATTCCAACAAAATATCTTTTTTTTTTTTTTTTTTTTCAGTATTGCATTTGAACACACTTTTTGTTGAAATTTTTTTTTCAGTCCCATGGGCTGCTCACCACAACTCAGAAATGTAAGAAGTTCCACAGACCACCATCCTGATACTAGATGTTTCCAGTCTAAAATTATCTTTTTCATGTACAGTTGTAATTGTCTTTGCTTACTGGTAAGAAGTTTGCTGTGATGCTGACTCCTTTTATGTCCAGTTACACCAGGTGTGGGTGATGGGTAAACCTCTTCTGGTTCTAAATTCTTGTCACCTGTATGTAACTATTCCTGCCAGAGTATGTTACCCGTGACAACTGTTGCCTCTTCAGGGACCCCATGAAAATGAGATTATACATCTTCATGGGGTTATCCCAGTTTAAGTAATTTCAAATTAAATAACAGTAAATAGAATCCTACAATGTTCTTGTCAAGTCTTTTTTCAAACATGCTAGTGTGTGTGTGTGTATGTATGTATATGTGTGTGTGTGTGTGTGTGTGTGTGTGTGTATATATGTATATGTATATATATGTATATATATATATATATATATATATATATATATATATATATATATATATATGTGTGTGTGTGTCTGCAACCTCATTCCACATTGCACCTGTGGTGTGGATTAATCTTTGATAACCCTGTCCTGTTGTGGGTTATTGCTTACTGATTATTAACGTGTTGCTGGACGATTTGCATTTTGAAATACTGTAACAGTTTTTAAAGGGAGGTTTTTCATACTAAATGTTGAGATTTTATTTTCAGAACTGGTTCTTTTTTTCTGTCTCTAGCATTCACTAGAGAAATAATCCAGAATTTCTTTGTGCCCATCTCTAGCTTTAACTAGAGAATTTATAATATAAAACACACAGAGATGGTAAATAATGGAAAAAGGCTACAAGTCCATTTTCTTAAGTGCTGGTGTAGTCTGTCTGACTGATATGCAGTTTAATTCTTTCAGACATAATTGAAGTGACAGTCCCACAGTGTGGGTCATGCAGCTCAGAGTTGCACTCTCCTCTGGGCCAGAAGGTTGTGTGTGACACTGCAGCAGTGTGGGGTGGGGCAGGTTAGAGGTTACAGTACTGTCCTGAGGACAAGAATAAGTCATTAATTTTGAGAACTGAATATGTGAACGCATATAGATTCTGGGACGTGTATATACGTCCACAGTCTTCTAAGGGTTAAACTAGGCTTTGCTCTGCTCTCTGCTTCACCCCTAAATTAAATGGAAGTCAGTGCAAAGTGTAGATGTGATCTGCATTTAGCTGGAACGAAAGATCCCATTCGCATTTTGGGTTGTTCGTATAGGTACAGCCAGTTGGACTGAGAGGAGACTGGCCTTTAAGTTCATTTCTAGGTGCTTGGGTGGAATGTAACGATCCATTGAGATCTGCTAAAAACACAAGAGGATTACTCCTGCTCAGCATTCCCATTCGCCACAAACAAAACGCTCTAATGTATATCAATGACTGTTTGGTATATAGCTGAGCACTCTAAGGCTGCTCCATTTGTTTGCATACAGTCACTGCACTACTAGTACAAGTTACATGAGCAGTAGGGAATGGCAGTAGGCAGTGGGGAGAAACAAAACTTGATGATTAGCGCCCAGAATGTTGCACCCCTCTGAAATCAACTGTAAGCCACCATGGCTTACTTGGCATATGTATTCCTGCATCCATGATCTGACTCATTGCATTATAAAGCTCTCTGAGATTGTGTGGTTTTTTTTTTTTTTTTTAAACACAAAAGTGCTATTAAAACCAAATTCTCCTCCCTTGAACTATTCAAATGCTTTATCAACTGATTAGCTCATGAAACTTCATGTCTTAGATGCTGCACGCCTTGGCTTATACTTCATTTCTTAACTGCCATACACCTTTGCACACCCAAGGATGTTGTGGTGTGAAGTAGAGATATATTGGTACGTCAGACCGAACAGGAGAGTGCACTGATGAAGTGATTATAGCTGACTGGTCTGCTACTGTAGACCCTGACCCGGATATTCAAAGAGGGTTGCGCTTGGTGCAACAGAGTTGTGCTGGCACAACCCCGCATTGGGCCCTGGTGGGATATTGAAAGGGCTGCCCTGCAAAGTCAAGTCCCGATGTGTCGGGGCGCAATGTAATCCTATGTGGCACAGATGCTGGCGCAGCCCTGCGCAGGTTAGGGGGCTCAAAGTTGAGCCCATGCAGAGTAGGAGCATCTCCGGCCACCCACAGATGGACTGCAGTGTTACAGGGTGCAACACAGCAGCCCAGCAGTAGGTGGCCACCCGCCCGCCCAGAACACCGTCCAGAGGCACACACTGATCCTTGATGGTCAAGTGAACCCACCCCCACCCATAGCCACGATTACGCATATGTTGAAAGATGTATCTCTGGTAGTCTAGTGGGGGCCCCGTCCCTGATAAAGAAAAAGACATGACCAGCCCTTGGTCTAGTGGTTGCCCCTCCCACCCGAGTCCTCGATTCCCAGTCTACATCAGTATGACCATCCTGGTGATCAAGTGGAACCCTCTCTTCTCCCCGACCTGGTGCTGCGATCGCGAGTAAAACCCGTAATGAAATGCCCTGGTGATCCAGTGGCACCTCCACCCACACAAGAACCACTTGCCGACTCTGCTCTTCCCACCCCCACCATCGGCGGGTGGCAGCATCCCGCTCTGCTGAATGACAGGTAGAGTATGGGCTGTAATCCATTGGTCCTCAGTGGACTAATGGGCTTGCAGGGCATATTGTATTAGATAGTCCCAAATCTGTGAATGACTTTTCACATATTTGGGATGTTCTCACAGTATGCTCCTGCAAGTCCATTGGTCCACACTGGGACCAATGGTCTTACAGCCCATACTGTACCTGTCATTTGGCGGCTCATGGTGCTGCCTCCAGTGACGGGAGGGGGGGTGGACAAGGGGTTCTGTGTGGTGGAGGGGTGCCACTAGATCACCAGGGCATTTCATTATGTGGTTTAACCATGATCATGGCAACGGGCGGGGTTCCACTAGACCACTAGGGACGGTCATGTCTTGTATCTATCAGGGATGGGGGCACTAGACTACTAGGGATATATCTTTCAACATATACCATGCGATCGGCTACAGGGCAGGGATGCCCTGGGATCTCCACTGCCCACGTCATGCTGTGCAGGTTGCCAGGTGCAAGTCGCGGTGTCCTGCAAGGCATGCAAATGGCCCCATTTGTGCCTTGTGTATATATTATGGCCTCATTTACATGTCCCGGCTGAATATCATGGGTGATGCGCTTAGTGCAACTGCACTTGCGCTGGCGTGTCCCCTGTGCTCCCTATCTGTGGCTTGCGCTGATGCAGTGCCACTGCGCCATGTGCAGTATTTGCGCCGACCATGCCATATTCAATGGTGCTGCACCATGGCGCATCACCATTTTTAATATCAACTGGTCCTGGTGCATCCCAGTTGCGCTGCGCCCAGGCTTGCACCACTGCCTGGCGCAGTCTGAATATCTGGGCCCCTATGTTTGTAGTAGGCCCGTAGCCCATACAGAAATTGCAAAGTGGTGGTTGGGGATGCTGGGCCTGGTTTGCTAGATGGAGTATGGCTCTGCCTTGGCCAGACACTTTCTTAATCTGCTTGCCTGCCTGCAGTGGTGTAGCTAGTAAAATATGTAAGACAGGGCTCTTTAGTGCCTTTTTGTGGGCTCCCTGGGTTGTACACCTACCCATATTTGTTACCCAGACCTCTTGTACACGCCATATTACTTAGTTGTGTGTGTGTTTTTTTTTTTTGCAGTTAGCATTATGTGATGCTTAATTCAAAGACAGCACAGTCGTATTGTAACACCTGTAGGAGAAACCAAAATCGGTTATCACGTCCTAAAATGCCACCTCCCCTCCAATAAACTTGAAAGTTTGGGTGGGCAGTATAGTCTAGAGGTTAGAGTTATGAGCTGTGACTGAGCTTGGTACATCCAGCAGACCTGAGTTTGATTCCCACAATCTCCACTTGCATAATGTGTAACTCTGAGCAAGTCACTTAACCTCTAGGGTGCTCCCGGTTCACCCTTGAAAACAGGCACTTATGCCTAGTGGGCGTACCTGGTTACGAGTTATGGCTCACTTGCAGTGTATGCAGGGAGAGAGACAGTTTTGTTTAGGGCGGGAGGGGCTGTGTTTGTATACAAAAGCAGTAATTAAGATGCCATCACATCATGAAGTGTTTGGATTGTACCCTGTGGCAGACATCTGGTCACAGAATGTCTGACTCCCAGAGCACCAAGAGAAGGAATTTGTCCCTGCAGATCTGTTAAACTTTGGGAAGAGGGGGATGAGGGGGGTCAGAAGGGCGTGCAATTACAAGTGCTCGAAGTACCATTAAAGAAGTAGTGTAACAGTTTACAGGGCCTTTCTTTGGCCTATGGTATGTCATATTTCTGGTTCTAAAAGGAGCCTTTGACATTTATGTTCCTGCCCTGATAATGAGGATCGCTATTTCTAAATACATATTTAATTTTCTTCTAATTATTGGCATTTTTAGATGCCCCCAATAACCTTGTATGGTCAGTGTGCAATTTGTCAGTATACAACACACATGGCTTCAGGGGTGCCACTTGGTACAATACAGTTTTAAGCAAATTCTGGCCTAGACCCAAAGGTTATAATTGTCAACTTCAATAGCATGTTGGCCAGTGGAGTTTTATGTGAGACATCTAATCAAATGCCAAAACAAAAAGAAGTATATACTCTACTATACAAGTACAGGAACTGTAAGCACCTGTTGAGGGTATTGTAAGAACTCCCTATCTTTGTATCTAGGGTAAGAGTAAGAAAAGGGTGACAAAGGGCAGGTGATGGGGTGAGATAACCTGGGGGGGGGGCGACGACAAATAAACTTCTTATCTAGGGTAGGGGTAAGAAGGGGGTGACAGAGTGAAAACCTGTGAAACCCTATCTAGGTTCAGGTGATAAGGATGAAATTAAACTTGAAGGGGAAAGCTAGTAAAGTCTTAAAACGTGAAAGTTAAATAGAACCAAGCTATTGAGGGTATAGCTACAACCAGTCAGAAAAGGGAATACTATCTGGGGTAAAGACATAAAGTTCTTAAGGGCATAGGGAGAGTAGTATTGAGAATGATAGGAGAGGTGCAGTGCAGTGGCTGTGGAGTGGCGGTCTTCAGGAAGACCTTTTCTGGAGACTGAGGTGATGCTCTGTTGGCGTGCACCTCTCTGGGTTGAAGGAGGAGGGGTCTCTCCCACCCAGGGGCTACTTAGTCCACCACCGCTGCCCCAGAGAGTGCAAAGAAGGATGGCTGACTGGATTGTAATGGGCTCTGGCAGGGTGGGGTGGAGGGTTGGGAACATATTCCTCAGCTGGTGCCACTACACAACTCTCCCGCTCTTCTGGTGGGATGGGACTGCCAAGAGGAGGCACCGATGTTAGTGGCAAGGGAGGATGTGAGGGTCCTCCAGAGGGGAGGTCCGAGGGTGGGAGGCAGGTGGCTTTTGCTGATGTGCTACCTGTATATGGCTGGAGGGAGGAGAGGGAACATCACATCAGTGTCTTCAGTGACTGGTTGAAGCAAGGCATGGTGCAGGGTGGAGGGGATTTGGCTACATCGGGGACTCTGTCCTACCTGGGAGAATTGAGGCTTGTGCAGAGGAGATGATCTCCATCCTTCCAGGAGGGGTGCGGCAGTCCTGGTGGAAGGTTTAAAATGCTACTTGAGCATTTTAAGCCAGCTAAGAGGGTAAGCAGAATTGTGCCCCTCTGCCAGAAAGTGGAGCATCGGAGAGAAGCCCAGGGGAAATTCCCATGGGGTTGAGGGGCATGGGGACAAGCAGGGGGAAGAGTTGGGAGGTGTGTCTAAGGGTGAGAGAGAAATTGGGTAGGGTGGAAGACAGTACCAGGGACATAGGAAAGGTGAAGAATGGACATGGGGATGGAGAGGAGAGTAGAGCCATGTGCGCCATCGCAACGGGCTTAGAAAACACAATTTGTGACCTTGAGGCAGTCATTGCAGAGGTGGACCTGGATCTAGTGGTAATAACAGAATCATCATGCACAGACAGCCACAGCTGGGATGTGCCATTCCGGGTTATACACTGTTTTGTAAGAATGGGGGTTTCTGTGTAAGGGAGGGTACAAAGGCCAAGGACGCTACGTGGATGATAAAGGGCTAGAAGTTTCCTTGGGTTGGCTTGGAGGCTGGGTCCATGGCTTTGATCCATGTTGGGGTGGTGTACAGACCACGAACAGAGGGGGAGGAGTTAGAAAGGGTTTTTGGGAGAGACCATTAGCAGAATGACAAGGCGGGGTTACCGATTATGGGGGACTTTAATCTGCTCAGTGTAGAGTGGGACAGTATAACCACAGCTACAACTAGAAGCAGGGCCATCTTAGACTCCCTAAAAGGGGCACTATTTTAGGCAGCTCGTTGCAGAAGCCACTAACAACAAGCAGTGCTGCTGGATCTGGTACTTTTGAACAGGGACTGCATTGCAGATGTTGCAGTGGTAGTCCCCTGGATACATTGTGCAGTGTGGTTTGGCATACGAATCAGCCAGGAAAGAGAACACTGGGGTGAGGGTCCTGGACTTGGAGAGCAGATTTTAAAGAAACAGGAGACTGCCTGAGTAGATACTTGAAGGGATGTCATGGTCAGGTGGGAGTGAGGCAAAATGGAAAAGGATAAGGAGGATATAATCAAGGCAACAGCAAGCTGTTTGAAGGAAATGAGCAATAAGAGGAGGAGGAGGCTATTATGGTTCTCGAATGAGGTGGTTAAAGCGGAAAGATAGCTTTTAAGAAATACAAAGAGACCCAGAGTGGGACAGGTTGGTATATCTAGAGAAAGGGGGTGGGGAGAAGGGTTAAGGCAGCAAAGGCTTAAACAGGTGATGTGAGAGGATTGCGTGGCAGGGAAAAAAAGGGATAAGATATTCTTCAGGTACATGAGCCGAAAAGAGGAGGGCAAGGCTAGGGGAGGGATAGTGTGGATCAGGAGAGCAAGGAAAAGCTCAACTTTTTTTTTTTTTTCAAAGTACTTCTTCTTGGTGTTCAGATGGCTTAACCTGCAGTTGGCCGGGGGGGGTGGATGGACACAGGTCTCTTTTTTTTTTTTGGGAAGAGAGTGTCTGCTGGAGATTGGAAGCCCTAAAAGGTAAATGAGGCAATGGTGCAGAATGAGATCCACCTAAGGATGCTAAAGGAACTGAGCACAGTGCTAGCTGCCCCCTGACCAAAATTATTCGGCAACTCGCTGGAGATGGGGGTAGTTTCAGAGGACTGGAGGAGGAGGGCCGATGTCCCTCTGCACAAGAGCAGCAATAGGGAGGAGGCTAGCAGTCACAGACCAGGTAGTGGTGGGACAATAATGGAAACCCTTCTGAAGGAGAGACTGATGGAGTACCTGGAGACAGATGGTCTGCTGAACAACCAGTAGCATAGCTTCACAGCGGACGGTCATGTCAAATCTAGTGGATATCTTTGATTGGGTAACTAGGGAAGTGGATCGAGGGAGGGAAGGGCACTGAATATGGTTTGTCTGGATTTCATTAAGGCCTTTGACACTGTACACAGGAGGCAGATTAAGAAACTTGGCAAACTGGGGTGGGGAGGATGTGGTAAACTGTGTATCCAACTGGTTGAAAGATAGGAGGCAGAGGTGGTGGTAAATGGCAGTCACTCGGGGAGATGGAAGAGTGGTCAGTGGAGTACCACAGGGATCAAAGAGTACCTGTACACTAATGAACTTGAACATATTACACTAAATGACAAACTCTAGATAAGTGCTTTAATGCATAATAGAAAATAGTGTGATACAGAAACTGACTTAGACCACACCATCAAACTGCCCTGGCGCTTCGGGAAGAACCCTTCCGGGGCATGGCAGTGAGAGAAGTGCCCTATAAATGATGACAATTCATAATTATTCAGAATATATGTAAAACCGAGAATACAGTGTCATGCAATCACTATATAGTTAAAATGAACTATGAATACCTTAAGGTCCCTCCTACTCATACCAAAATGGGGGACCGGGACTTTGTGTCATGTGTCCCTAGACTGTGAACTCCTTTCCTGTCCAGGTTCGACCTCCCCCCCAGTCGGGCCTACACACCTCCCTGTGGAACCACTTGAAGCTCTTGTCAGTATGTGACTGTCTTAACCCTCCCTGATTAGCCTGGTCCTCTGCACAGTATACTTGAGTGTATTCATTCCATGTATCTTGCAAATGTGTAAATTTTGTATATATCTGTGTATATATATTGCTGGTGACGTGTCAGTGATGCTGTACGTTAGCATTTTGACTATGATCACTGTCGTAACCTGAGATATCTTACTATGTATGTTATGCTTCTTCTGACATCTGTGTATCTGCCCTACTTGCTTCAAATTGTACTCTGTATGTTCTTTGATTTCCAGTACTCTCCCGGGTCGTACCTGAAAATAGGCATGTGTTTGTCTACTGCAGTTACCTGGTTAACAAAAGCTAAATAAATAACGAGGTGTGACTGAAATAAAACAAACTTCAGTTTTTGGCTAAATACTATCATACTGTTGTTCAGTACTAAGTTACACAGAAATTACCTTAGATCATGCAGACTGATTCATTCTCGGGGAGTGTTACTGAACATCAAACCACACAAGAGAGACTGAAAGAGATCCAGAGGCTGCTGCGATCAGCATGCTGCCACGAGTAGCAATCTGCAGCAGCTTCAATTCCTTTCAGTATTTCTGTGACTTAGTCATGCAATCGGGGTTGGAAACCCAGTGGCTGTGTAAGATTGTGGGGTGGGGTGGGGAGTACTTACTGTCACCAAGCAAGAGAGTGACTTTGGGGTAGTTCATATGTGAGATGGAGAGAGACGGAGATAAAAAAAAAAAAAAAAACCTTTATTTTTGAACAAGATAAAACCTTTTTAGGACCAGAGGCCCTGTTTAATGAGGTTGTGAGCTTGGAAAGGTTACCTACATAACACAGATCACAATCATTGTGCAAGACAATACAGATATACCAGATGATCTCAAGGTTGGCAGGGCAGTGCGACAAGGTAGTAGGCCAGGCTAGCTGGATGGTGGGTTGCATAGGGAGGGGGAGTTCTAGCAGGAGAAGGGAAGTGGTGTTGTCACTGTATCGCTCAAGACCCCGCCTGGAGTACTGTTTCTACATCTACCAGGACCAGTCTTCACCATTGATTCACACTGATGGATTCTGAGCTGGAGGTGCTAGGACCCTGTGGAGCCAGACATTTTCAGGAGGACCGGCACCAAGGTAGGCTGCCCACATGCTTGGCACTGTGAGACTAGATTGCGCTCGCATGGCTTACTTCAGCACTGGCCCACAGCCACCTCGGTTCCTTTTTTCCCCTGCTGTTGAGTGCGCTTCACTTTCGACGTCGCTCGTCCCCCGGGAGTCAGAACTTCACTTGTATACGACAGCAGCATTCAGTTTGTTCGAGTTCAGTGTTTAAAGTTAGTGTTGGTTATTTCTGTGTCCGTTTTTAGTAATTTTTTTTTATATGTCTATATATGTATATGTTTGTTTCTTTTAGCTGTACTGAACAGGATGGTGTGGTACCAGAGGACTGGAGGAGGGTGGATGCAATTCCCCTTCACAAAAGTGGGAGCAAAGCAGTGGCAGGAAACTACAGACCTGTTAGTTTGACCTCGGTGGTAGGGAAAATGATGGAATCACATCTGAGAGAAAGAATTGTTGAGTACCTAGAGGCCAGCAGGGCACAGGACTCGAGGCAGCATGGATTCACAGTGGCAAGGTCCTGTCAGATGAAGCTAATAGATTTCTTTGACTGGGTGACCAAAGTAGTAGACCAGGGAGGGGCTGTGGACATGGCCTACCTAGACTTTAGCAAGGTATTTGCCACAGTCCAACACAAAAGATTAATAAACAAATTAGCTAGCCTGGCAGTGGGTCCCAGGGTGGTAGCCTGGGTAAAAATTTTTCTGGACAACAGGACACAGAGGGTAATAGTAAACTGAGTCGACCCCGAAGAAAGGGGGGTTACTAGTGGGGTACCGAAGGGTTCAATACTGGTACCAGTTTTTTTTCTAATGTCTTTATAAGTGACATTGCAAGAGGGACTGGAGGGGAAAAATATGCCTCTTTGCAGATGACACAGATCTGCAACAGGGTTGATGCAGAATGGGAGGTGGAAAGGATGAGAAGGGACTTGGCAAGGTTGGAGGAATGGTCAAAGGTATGGCAGCTTAGAGTCAGTGCAAAGTAATGCACCTGGGAAACAAAAACCCAGGGGAAAAGTACATGGAGGGCTACTAACAACAACAAATAGGACAACCCCCAGGTCCCTTTCCATATCAGATGACCTAAAGGTAAGCAAACAATGTGAGAATTCAGTAAGGAATGCAGGGGGGGATACTGGTATGTATAGGGAGAGGCATCACCAGTAGAAAACAGGGAGTTGATGAGACCTCGTCTAAAGTGGTGTGTGCAGTTCTGGAGACCCCACGTCTGCAAGGACATGGACAGGATGGAGGCATTCCACAGGAGGGCAACTAAATGATGCAGGGTCTGCCCAGAAGCCATACAAAGAGAGACTAAAGGATCTAATAAGTATACCCTTGAGGAAAGGGGGGGGCATGGAAACCTTCAAGTACCTCAAGGGAATCAACAAAGTCCGAGAGGATATCATCTTTCAGAAAAGAGATGTACAAGAACAAGGGGCACAATTTGAAGATGGGAGGGTCTCAGGAGCAACATGAGGAAGTGTATTTTCACAGAGAGGATGGTGGATGCATGGAACAGCCTTCTGAGGGTCGTTGGGTCAAGGACAGTGGGGGAATTAAAGAATGCATGGGACAGACATAAGGCAATTCTAGTGGGGTTAGGAAAGTAGGTTGTTGGTTAACTAGGCTCTGCAGCCTATCCAGTAGGTAGGGAAATGGGCAGACTGGGTGGGTCAAGGGGTCCTTCTCTGCCATCAAAGTCTGTTTCTGTGATGTTGACAGTAAGGGGCCTCTTCATGCATGCTACTTGGGCAGCGGGGTCATGTCCAGTCCACTTCTGTCACTGATGGAGGGTTCTGACGAGGGATGCATGTGTTCAGGAGCGAGGACAGCCCTCCTGTAAACACAGAAAGAAGCGGGCCTGTTTCCAATCCTGGATGGGGACCTTCCTGCTGGAAGGGGAAGAAGCTGTACCGCCGAGGTCTCTCTGGTACATGTCTCATGAGGTCTTCGAGGTCTGGGAGAAGACCCTGTCCAGCACCATCAGTTTCCTGCTGACTCCTCTCAAAGGCAGTTCAAGGTCTTTGTCCCAAAGCCCTTTCCTGCTCTCCTGTAGGGACTCCAGTGGGTAGTTTCACCACTGGGTAGCTCTTATGGAACAGTGGGTAGAGCGTGCCTCATGTGCTCGTCCCTGCAGTTCTGGGTCTCACTGGGCCAGGGACACTGGAAACGCAGTTGGGACATTCTAGCCAAGTGGGCATTTGGCTCCTACAGCGACCTCTGAGTCCTTGCTGGTGACCACACCCTGATGCCTGTCTCACTGGCCATACCCTTGCAGTGTCACTGTCTTAGGACTGGCCCAGGTACCTTCTCTGGTTACTTCTGTGCTGGCTGGACCTTCGCTGTGGGTGGTGCTCAGCCCGGTGCCTGGACTGGGCCTTTTGTAGCCTGTTCCAGTACCACCTCCAGCATAGGGGATTCCTTAGCGCAGGGCTCTGTCTCTTTGGCAGTGCCTTCCTGGTGCTGGCACCAACTTCTTACTTACAGCACTGGACTTGGTGCCAGTTCCTCCTCTGCTGCCAGTGCGGTGTTGGCTGTCTTTCCGACTTCAAGAGCTGGGCTGGGCTCTTCTAGACTCACTCTTCTCCCAGCTCTTCTTTCTGGAGAGGAGTTGAAGGGGGATGAGTCTAACCTTGATGGCACAGTGTCAAAATGACTAATACAAATAAACAGCGTGGCAATTAATGCCGTAAGTAGAATGTCATGCTCCGATACAGCGTTGGGCAAAACAGCGACCACACAACAAACGCACACACCTCGTTGAAATCGGTGGGACCTTTTCCTTTCTTGTTGGGGGGGCATTGTCTCCGCACCCCCTGGACTTTAAATAATCAATTCCAAGGGGTGTGTGGACTTCGAGGATGGGGAGAAACTCTGAAAGGGTGGAACTTTGGGTGTGTGTGTGTGTGTGTGTGTATATGTGTGTGTTTTTTTTTTTTTTTAAATCCTGTATATGTCACCGGAGACCGGGGGGAGGGGGACCAACCATGGTCCCAGGTTTCATTGCTGCTGTGTGCTGGTGCTTTAGCCACTCCACTATGGGAGCAGCTTGACCAGGGACAATGAACAGGCTTCTTCACCATGTCGCAGTGCGACAGGAGTAGTAATTCCTTACTGGCTTTTTTTTTTTTTTTTTCCTTGCCTTTTCTCTTCTCTGCTGGCTATTTTGCTCCTGCTGGAGGTTCTGGTCCCTGCTCCGGCGTGACAGCACCCCCCCGCCTGGATGGAGCCACTGGGTGGGAACCCCCCACACACACAACACTGTCAAAGCCTGGCTTGCCCCCCTTGCGGGATCACTGGAGCAGGACCTCCCTGGAGGACTTTGGTCTGGGGCAGTCAGCATCCAGTGATTTATTTCCCCCCCCTTTTTTTTGCAGATTTTTTCCCTGGAGATGGGGGACATGCAGTGATACCAGTGTCTGACCTTCTGCCCGTTACATGTGGTGCCAGTTGCGGCTGTACCCCCAGCCTCCACTAGAGGTCCGCATTGCACCAGACACTCTTCTCCCTGGAGAAGGAGAGCAGTTCATGGCAGTTTTGATCTTTCTACATGGCCAGCCCTTCGACTCCCAGGTCTGCCCCCGAACCTGAGACGTCGGTGCCACAGATGAATGCCTTGCCACTGCACCTGCGGGCCAGCTCTAATTCCCTACCGCTCTTATACCTCTGTCACTCTAAATGCTTTATATGCTTCACACAGACCAGTTCTTGCTCTGTTTCTGAAGTGACATATTGAGCCGGTACCAACCTAGACCTCATCTCTGAGGGTGGCAATGTTGGCTCTCTTCTCCCCAACAGCCTGTATAATTGTAATCCGGGCCACCCTCCTGTTTCACAAGAGGGTCTTTCTAGACTCTGCTTCACATTATGCATGCAACTCTTGTTTTGAGCCCTCTGCCACTGACCCAGGCAAACAACTCCACCTGGAATGGCTCAAAGTTCCCACCATGCTGATTTAACCTTGTATCTCCTATTCCCTTGTTTTGAAACACTCTCTCAGAAGTAGTGTGGGCCAGGCTAGGTCAATTCCTCTGTCAGCATATAGATCATAAGTGTACTGCCAGAATGAGAAGGACCTGCAGAAACTGAAGAATGGTCAAGGGTTTGGCAGTTGAAATTCAATGCAAAGAAGTGCAAGATAATGCATATGGGGCACAAAACCCTGGCACAATATATCAGTTGGGGGTGAGGATATAGCATGCACCAAGCAGGAAAGGGATCTTGGGGTTGTCATCTCTGATGACCCAAGGTAGGGAAACAGTGTGACAAGGCATCAGGTAAAGCAAATAGGATGCTGGGATGTATAGGCAGGGCATCACCAGCAGGAAAAGGGAGGTCATAATTCCGCTTATACAAGACACTAGTGAGGCCCCACCTGGAGTACAGTGTACAGTTCTGGAGACCATACCTACGTAAGGACAGACAGGGTAGAGAAGGTTCAGAGGAGGGCAACAAAGATGGTGCATGGGTTGCATCACAAGTCCTATGAAGACAGGTTGAAGGAACTGAACATGTACTCCCTGGAGGAGAGGAGGGAGAGAGAGGATATGATAGAGACATACAAGTATCTTACAGGGAGGAACAGGGTGCAGGAAAACACTATTTTTAAGCGAAAAAGATGTTTCAGGACTAGAGGGCATGGGATGAAGTTGGAGGGAGGACGATTCAGAGGAAACATGAGAAAGAATTTCTTCACAGAGCGGGTGGTGGACAAGTGGAACACCCTTGCCAGAGGAAGTGGTGGGGCTGAAACAATCACGGGATTTAAGAATGCATGGGATAGACATAAAGGAATTCTAGAGGTCAGGGGTGGGAAATAGACTTCTAGGAAAAACAAACTGAACTTACAAGCTCAAATGGCAGACTAGGTGGGCTCATAGGCCTCTATCTGCCGACACTGTCTATGTATCTATGTATCTATGCTCATGAAGACAGATCTATTTTGGCTGATCAGCCCATTGGCAATAAGATGATCATTCTGGCTGAGAATGACAAAGCCATTCTCTCTCCAGAGGTTATGGCACATCCCATCAATAAGGAGTCTTGCAGGACAGACACATTGGGAAAGAGCGCTTTAGCTGCATTGTTCACTTGGGAGCTTAAGCAGCAGCCAGGTAGGAAAGAGGGCTGGAGTTATATTCTGTTTTAATCTGAAATATTTGAATAGTTTGTAAGTGAAATTAGTTTTATGTGTTAAAAATTATTACCTTGAATTAGAACTGTTACATTGTAACTTTGGTGGCTTGTGGATAGTTGTTTGGCAGGGATACTTAGAGGAAATTTAAATGTGTTGTTTGCCTGGTGTTTGGGGATGGGACATTAGCTGCAGTTACCTTGTCTCTAAACAGGAATTAACTTGGCTTTCATTGTTCACTTGGGAGCTTAAGCAGCCAGGTAGGAAAGAGGGCTGGAGTTATATTCTGTTTTAATCTGAAATATTTGAATAGTTTGTAAGTGAAATTAGTTTTATGTGTTAAAAATTATTACCTTGAATTAGAACTGTTACATTGTAACTTTGGTGGCTTGTGGATAGTTGTTTGGCAGGGATACTTAGAGGGAAATTTAAATGTGTTGTTTGGTAAGAGCTCTCCCACCCACCCTGTTTTGTATGCATTCTTAATACTGAAAAGCCACTGGGGGTTGGGATTGAAGGGCTGAGTATTTCTGTTTGGGACTGAAATTGAAGCAACAGGAGCTGGAGGCCTGTGACATCATATGGTACCTGATGTCTGCTTACATACACTGTTAGTGGGACCCAACACACACTGGACTGTATGTGTTTGTGAGACTTGGGAACGTTATTGGTGGGGTTGAAATTGGTTTGTAAATAACTACAGTCAGTATTGAGAGAAACTGTACCGGGAAAGGGACTGAGAAAAGGGGTGTGCTATTATAAACAGGGGAAAATCAGGTGGCCATATTCCACCATGGCAGGCATCTTGGAAGGGTTGTAGGCTGCACAGGCTGTGGGATGGCAATAATTCTAAACTGGGCCTGAGAGAGGAGGCTGCCCACCTGTAGACAGCTATCTTGTATCAGGAGTGAGGTATATTGGTTAAGGAGTAAGCTGTGGGAGCTGGGTGGGGGTGTCCAAGGATAAGGGGTGGATATGGGCAGCAGAAGGGTGGGGCTGAGGGGAGGCTGGGCAACGCTCTGAAATTACAGGACGTTATGTTACAGCAAGCAGGAGGGGATATTAGGGACAGAGGACCCTTAGATAGGAAGCTGATGCTAAGGGAAAGCGACAGGGTGAACATTCTGAATACAAAGAGACTGGAGGGGAAGAGTCAGGAGGGGCTGTTGTGCGGAAGCCTAAAACAGCAGACTGTGGGAAGGAGCTCCTAAGGTGAACAGTGCAAGAGAGGAAGAAGAGGGTCAGTTTAGAGATGCAGTCAGGGAAACTCGGTTACTTGATGGAGGCTGATATAGAGTGTCACAATAAATTTGAGCTACTAACAACCTAGAGGGGAGGAAGGGTTGGTGAAATGAGGAAACTTATACAGAGGCGGGGAGGGAGTCGGATACCCATAGGGCATCACAGACCAGCTATGGAAAGGATAGACATAGTCCCAGAGGGAGAAGGAAACATATATGTTAAGCAAATGGGGAGATGCAACATATTCCAGACATGAGGAGGAGAGCATGATTGAGAGAAACTGGGAGACAAGGAGGTGGGAGGGCCCCTTCAGCTGGGAGGTCAGTACCAAGGATGGGGCCCTAGCTAAAGGGGACCCACAGAGAACCTCTGGAAGCAGGTACTATTACAAGGGGAGGATGGTGGTGTGGGGAAGGGAAACCATCAGGGCCAGGATAAATGGTTCAGATAAGAGAGGGTTAAAGGGGACACCTATTCAGAGGGGGTTTGAGTTAAGTGGGCAAAATAGCAAGGGAGGCAGAAAGGGGAGGGTGACAAGGGGGTCTCTAATAAGGCAGGAAGACTCCCATGAAATTGAGATCATGAATAAAGGGGGAAGGGGGCTGAGAGGGCATAGTGGAGGTAACCATAAGGATGATGGCGGTGTTAAGGTTCTGTTACTGGGAGACTCGATGATTAGGGTATCCATTGGGAGGACAGGGGGTGGATGCCATAGCCAGGTGAAGGTAGTGAGTATCTCTGGGCTGACAGTGCACAGAGCAAAGTTCATGGTGTATGAAATGGTTAGGATTGTGAGGAAACCGGATTTCTGGTGCATTTGGGAACTAATGATCTAGAGGAAATAGCATTTTGGAAATCCAAGCAAGGTGCCAAGAACTTGCCAGAGTCTGTCGGGATAATGGATGCAACATTTTCTTTTGAGATATTGCCAGTACCAAAGGCCCCAGTGGAGAAAAAAAGAAGACTCACAGAGGTTAATGACTGGCTCAGGAAGTGGGGTGAAGAGAATGGGTTTGGGGTGTTAGGGAACTGGAATGGAGTTTGGGAGGATAAGGGACTATATGCCAAGGACAGGTTTCATCTTGCCCCATTAGGAAGGAAGTCCTTAAACAGGGATGGCTGACTACATACAAGAAAGGTGGGGTTTAAACTTGTAAGGGGGAAGGGATGAGGGAGGGGTGACCAGAGTCTCTCTCCAGATGAGGGAGTAGCTGCCAAGCCCAAGAGGGGAGGGGGAAACAGACTGAGGTGGAGGTTTCAGGAGGAGCAGGGGAGGATGGAAGTATAAGGAATCTGGGTGGGGTTCACAAAGAGGATCAGGGATAAGGGTGGGGTTGGTGTTAGTAAATGCCAGGAGCTTGGGAAACAAGTTGCGGAGTTCCAGGCCATGCTGTTCGAGGGTGGATGGATGTGGCGGGGTCACGGAGATGTGGGCCAACAAAACCACGTACTGGGACCTAATGTACAGGGGTACACTACGCTTAGGAAGGATAGAAAGGAGGTCAGAGGGTGGAGTGGCTATGTTCATTAGAGATGATATAGAAATTGCATGGTAGAAGAGGCAGAGGAAACGGGAGGCCTTATGGGTCACCTTATGATCCCAGCAGGAGATAAGATCAAGCTGGGAGTAGCATATAGGCCCCGGGATGAGTGATGTTCTAGAGGATGGTTTGCTGGACAACATCATTGCCCAGTGTGGTCCCAAAGGGAAGGAGGGTGTTGATGGGGGACCTTAATATGCCAGGTACAAACTGGGAACCATGTCCTCTAAGGTGGCCAAGGAGCAGAGGCTGCTGGATGGCTTCCAGGATGTGTTCTTAACACAGCATGTGATGGAGCCCACAAGGGAGGGGCATGTCCTGGATGTGGTTCTGGCAGATGGGGATCTGTAAGGACATAGCTGTCAGGACCCCTGACTGGGAGTGACCACAATACTGTCTGGTTTCAAATAAGCATGGGGGAGTGGGGTGAGATCTAGGACACTGGCAGTGGACTTAGGGGGCAGACTTTATGGGCATGGGAAATATTCTCAGGATCACTTGAAGAGGATTACCTCAATGACAAGTGTGGAAAGGAGATGGGAGGTCATAAAACAGGGACTTCATGAAGCAGTCAGGATCTGCGCTAGGTTGAAAGCGTAAAGGGAGCAAGGTCACGTAAACCATGCTGGTGGTCCAGTGAGGTACAGGTAGCAGTCAGAGAAAAGAAGGCGTGCCAAAAAAATATAAACAACAAGAGGATAGGGATAAGGAAATGTACCAGCTTGCATCTAGAAAAGTCACCCGTATGGTGAGGGGAGCAAGTCCAGTAAAGAGCAGCGGCTGGCACAGGGATACATGGAGGGAAAAGGGTTCTTCCTGCACATTGGGGAGCGGAGAAAACTAAGGGCCATCTCAGCAGATTGAGATCAGAAGGAGGGTGGGTGGAAGAGGCGAGGACCAGGCAGAGGTATTTATAGTACTTTGCCTCTGTGTTCACTAGGAGGGGGATGGGATATCTACAAAACAAGGCATGAAGGGGATGGGCGGCAGGGAGGTGGGATCAGGGAGCAACAGAAATGGAGCAAGAGGGAGGGAAAGGTACCCCAGGGGGTCACATCTGGATAAGGATAAAAGACCAGTAAGGGGAGGGACGATGCTGCTATCTCCACCAAAGGGTGTGGTTAGCCCTCAAGGCCCTAAAGAAAAACAAATCTCCTGGGCGGATGGCATTCATCTGAGAGTACTATGGGAATTGGCGGACATACTGGCTGCACCCTGGCGGAGCTTTTCAGCAGGTCACTTGAGACAGGGAGGGTACCTAGGGATTGGCTAGAGGCACATGGTACCAATCCATAAAGGGGGTCGAGGAAGTACCAGGTAATTATAGACCCATCAGTTTGACCTCGTGGTGGGAAAATTAATGGAGAGTATTCTAAAGGAACGATTGGGGTGTACTGGAGGAGGTGGGAGGTCTGGATAGTCGGCAACATGGGTTTGTGCCAGGTAGATCATGTCAAACCAACCTTGTGGAGTTCTTATGAATGGGTAACATCAGAACTGGACAGGGTAAGCCTGTGGATGTATTATTCTTGGACTTCAGCAAGCGTGCTTGACTCTGTCCCCTACAATGGTCTGGTGGAGGAAACTGATGGGGTTAGAGAGGCCTTTGATGGTCAGATGGATTGAAAACTGGCTAGCTGGACGCACTCAGAGAGTAGTGGTCTGTGGGGAGCTCTCGAACCCCAGAGAGGTTGGTGGGGTACCACAGGGCTCGGTCCTGGGTCCGATCCTGTTTAATGCAATATCGGACATCAGGAGGGTAGGGGTGAAATGAGTCTCTTCATGGATGACTCCAAGATGGGAGCAGAAGTTGAGAGAGAAGAGGGAGGGTGGCCCTGCAAGGACCTGGACACCCTGGAAAGCTGGGCTCACATGGAAATTAAATTAATATCACCAAGTGCAAGGTGTTGCATCTTGGTCGGGAAACCCTAAACACAGGTACACCCTGGGAGGGGAGGCAATGGAGGCCTCAATAGGAAAAAGACCTAGGTCATGGTGGATACATGTATGAATAACTCTGAGCAGTGCAGGAGAGCAGCTAGCAAGGCAAACAGGATGTTGGGATGCATCGTAAGGGGATCACCTCAAGGAGCAGGGAGTGATTCTGCCACTGTACAATGGACTGGTTAGACCACACCTTGAGTACTGTGTACAGTACTGGAGACCACATTTGAAGAGGGACATACAGCTCCTGGAGAGGGTACAGAGGGCAACAAAGATGATACGAGGGCTAGGGATTTGACTTATGAGGACAGACTTGAGGAGCTCTGCCTGTTTTCATTGGAGGAGAGAGAGACAGCGGGACATGATTGAGGTCTTCAAGTACCTCAAGGGAATAAATAGGGTAAACATGGAGGGATCTTTAGACTAAAGCAGGGAGGTATCACCAGAGGGCATGGTTTGAAGTTGGAAGGTGGAAGGGTGAGGGGAAGAGGAGGAGGTTTTTCACCAGAGGGTGGTGGACCCTTGGAATGCACTGCCTGGTGAGCTGGTTCAGAGATCCACAGTGGAGGGCTTCAAGAGAGGGTGGACAGAACAGTGGATGTAATGATGATGGCCTGTCCTGGGGGGTGGGATGAATGATAGGGTTTCTAGAGAACAAGGGATGGGAGGATCTCGCACCCAACTAAGGATCTAGGTTCGAGCAGACTCGAAGACCGTGAAGGCCTAATCTGCTGGCAAATAGTATGTTAGTATGTTAGCTGCAGCTACCCTTCATATGCAAATAGCTAGCTACCAAGGGCATTTCTCCCAAGTACAAGTATGCCCCATGGACCTCTCAAGTCTCTTGCAGAGGCCATGCCGATTCTGACACTAAGCAGAAAATTCTTCAGACCATTACTTGTGGTATTGAGTTCAACAATTGACAGTTAATGGCAGTTATGGAAGATAGACACTGCTTTTCGCTCAACTGCCGAGGGAATCTGCATTTGAGACACGCTTGGCTTCGAACATCTGGCTTCTCCAATGATTTTCAGCAGCAAGACATGAATGTCTCCTTCAGTGGCTTCTGCCTGTTCAGCCAACAGGTAGAACAGTCCTTTGAGGCCTATCGCAAGACTAGAAAAGCAGACTCTTGGCCTGCCTCAGCTCGCCCTCAAAGAGGAAAGGGCCGAGTCTTTTATGACAAACCTGTCCTTTCGTGGCAAAGGCAAGAGAGTCCAAGTTACATCCCAGCCTCCACAGCAGCAGAAGAAAGTGCAACTGAAGGCACAGGCCCCAAAGGCTCCTACTGCCACCTTCTGGAAGCTCCTGCCCCAAATGCCTGAGGCAGATCTCTCTCCTCCTCTCCTCTCCAGTTGGGAGGGTCCTCAGACTCTGTTTTACCATCAGTGGAAATCCATCAGAACAGACAGGTGGGTTTTAAAGATTGTATGAGAGGGTACTCACTGAATTTCTCAGATTCCCGCTGATTATCCATCCAGGAGGCAGTACTCTTTCAGTTGTCATAGCTGACCTTTTGTCATGGAGATTGCAGGCCTTTTGAGCAAGGAAGAAGTACCAGAAACGTGCAGTAAACTATTCTACTCCTATTACTTTCTCATTCTGAAGAAGTCTGGGGGGCATGTTTCCATTCTCTACCTCAAGAAGAAAAAAAAAAAAAAAAGTCCTACACCAGGAGAAGTTAAAGATGGTCTTCCTAGGGGACCTGCTGCTGCCCCTCCTCAAGCTGCAGGACTAGTTGACTTCTCTGGACAAGCAGAATGCCTGCCATCATATTCCGGTCCACCCCAGTCACCACAAGTTTCTCTGCTTCGTGGCTCTGGACCAGCATTACCAATTCTGGGTCCTGCCCTTTGGGCTGTCCTTGGCACCTTTGAATCTTTACAGTGTGCTTTGTGGTTCTCACTGCGCACTTCAGAAAACTTGGACTCGCAAGTTTTTCCCTTTATTGACAATTGGCTATTGGCCAGCCCATCCAAGCAAGGCACGGAACATCCACTGACCATAGGAGTTCTGTTGAATTTAGACAAGTCACAGCTTCAGTCTTCTCAGCAGCTGTTTATTGGAGCCCTCTTGAACACCACCAAGGTGAGGGCCTTTCTCCCAGAAGACTGAAGGAAAGCCATCCTTTAGATGGCTTATTTCATCATGAAGAACAAGTCCATTCGGGCTCACTCCATGCAGTGGCTGTTAGGTCTCATAGCCGCCTCTGTTTTCATAGCACCTCTAGCACACCTGCACATGAGGACGACTCAATGGATGCTCAGCACGCAGTGATTTCTAACAATGCATCCTCGGTGTTACCCCCATCAAAGTGACAGAGCCTCTGCTGCTTTGATTGCTTGCATGGTGGACGAGGAGGACAGTCTCCAAAGTCTCCCTTTCTCCCTTAGAGACTCGGGTTACCCTTACATCCGGACATGTCTCTTAGGGTGGGGAGCTCACTTTTGAGGCCACCACACGGGGAAGAGTCTGGACCCCAAAGGTGTTCCATCCTCCACATCAATATCTTGGAGATGATAAGCTGGCCCAGTGGCATGGAGGGCTGAGGCATCATGCTTTGCCTCTTGCCACCAGTGACCCGTGTTCAGCGATGCGGAGTGGGCTGCTGGGGTCAGCTGGGAGGGAGAGGATCAGCGTCCAAGAACAGAACCCCTCCCGGGAGGGTGGGACTGAGTCCACTGCCTGCCTGACACCTAGTGGTGGTTGGGGGCTGGCATAGGACCCACACTTAGGAGGCTGTTGTGGGGCAGACACCAGCTGCTGCGACAGAAGTGTGCGCTGTCTCGGCCATTGGTGGTCCTTGCACCCTGCCACTCTCTGGGGCGGTGGGGTGGGCAAAAGCAGGAGAAATGTCAGCTGGCAGGATGAAGCCGCCCTTGCAGGCTCTGCACCCGGCTATCTGGCACCTCGCTAGTGTAAGAGGTAAGACCAGTGGACGCTGGGGGGGGGGCAGGATGGAAGGGGGCTGGGTGGCAGGAGCATAAAGAACAAAACAAAATCTTGGAAATGAGGGCAGTGCTACGCCTTTGAGCTGTGGTGGACTTTTGTTTGCCAGAAGGTGGTCATCCTTCAGATGGATAGTAAATCTTCTCGTGTACTAAATCAACATGCAAGGGGAGGGGTCATACTGTTATCCGCTCTGCAGGAAGGCCATGAGAATGGTGCATGGAGAAGGGTGCTCTGATCCAAGCAATTTATCTACCAGGGGCTCGGAACAGGGAGTTGTTCAATGTCCTTGATGTTCTTGGTTGGGAGGACGATGTTGGGGAAATAAAGTATAGCATTAGAATGCCATCATCATCTGGTTCAAGTATTTCCCAACCCATTTATTTATTCTAATATGAAGTACGTGGGGGGATGCAAAGATACAGTAGTTCTATAAATGTCTTCAGTAATTAAGAATATATACAGTCGTCAAAAATATTGGCTTTTGCAGTTTTTCCTAATAATGCACCATTCCTTCCAGAAAATTGTTGAAATTAAAAATATTTTGGTATCCACATATGTATTTCTTTGGTTTGCAGTGGAATAAAACACAAAAAGCAGAAAAATTTACTACGTCTTGGCTTATTCCACACAGAAATCCTTAAATGGCCCAGACAAAATTATTGACACCCTAGCGTTAATATTTGGTAGCACAGCCTTTGGTCAAAATAACTGTAATCAACCGCTTCCTATAGCCATGGATGAGCTTCCTGCACCTCTCTACTGGCAGTTTGGCCCTCTTCTTGTGCAAACTGCTCCAGTTCTCCAGATTTGAAGGTGCCTTCTCCCAACTGCAGTTTTCAGATCTCTCTACAGGTTTTCAATAGGATTTAGATCTGGACTCATTGCTGCCACTTCAGAACAGTCCAGCGTCTTGTCTTGAACCATTCCTGGGTGCTTTGAGGTGTGTTTGGGTCATTGTCCTGCTGGAAGACCCATGACCTTGGAGACCCAGCTTTCTGATACTGGGTTCAACATTGCACTCCAAAATGGCATGGTAATATCCAGATTTCATGATGCCATGCACACGCTCAAGGCTCCCAGTGCCAGAGGCAGCACAGCAACCCCAAAACATCACTGAACCTCCTCCATGTTTGACTGTAGGGAAGGTGTTCTTTCTTTTGAAGGCTTCATTTTGTTTTCTGTAAACATAGAGATGATGTGCTTACCAAAAGCTCTAATTTGGTCTCATCTGTCCACAGGACCTTCTCCCAGATAGGATTTTGGCTTGTTCAGGTGCTGCGGCAAACCCTAGTCGGGCTTTCTTGTCTGTCTCAGCAGTGGGTCCTCCTGGGCTCCTACCATATAACCTCTTTCATTGAGTTGGCGACGGATGGTGCGAAGTTGAAACTGTCGTATCTTTGTGTCTGAAGGTCAGCTTGAATCTGTTTGGCAGTTGATCGAGGTGCTTTCTCCACCATTCGAACAATCCCGCGCTGCAATCTTTGATCGTTTTCTTGCGGCCATGTCCAGGGAGGTTGGCTACAGTGCCATGGGCCTTAAACATCCTGATAACATTGCGTACGGTGGAAACAGGAACATCAAGGTCTCTCTGGAGATTGATCTGTAGCCTTGAGATTGTCCATGCATGGCTACAATCTTCTGTCTGACCTCCTCAGACAGTTCTCTGGTTGTCTTTCTTTTCTCCATGCTCATTGCGGTACACACAGTGACACAAAACAGGAGAATGAGTCCTTTTCTCTGTTCAGACTGGTTGAATGAGTGATTTTTATATTGCAGGCACATGCAACTCACCACAGGTGAGTTCAGTTCTAAAGTGAAGGAGAATTACCTGCTTGAAATCTAATTATTTCTAACTACTTCAAAAAGGTGCCAATAATTTTGTCCGGGCCATTTAAGGATTTTGTGTGGAATAAGCTAAGACTTAATAAATGTTTCTGCTTTTTATGTTTTATTCCACTGCAAACCAAAGAAATACATATGTAGATACCAAAATATTTTTAATTTCAACAATTTTTCTGGAAGGAATGGTGCATTATTAGAAAAAACTGCAAGGGCACCAATATTTTTGGCCATGACTGTGATAGTGTATGGTAGCCCATATAACACGCTATTCTTACACCTTGTGGTTACCAGGACATCAAGGGAACTTCTAGAGCTTCACCTCAAGATCCTTTAGGTCCTAGTAACCACTGTGAGAGAAGCTCGAGCAGTCTCTGACGCCATGGTAACCACGAGGTGTAAGAATAGCATAGTTATGTGGGCTACCATACACTTTTTCTGTACAGTATATGGTGAAATTGTTTAAAACTCCTTACTTTTGTGCTTCACAAACTTTCCTTGCTTTCAGCAGCCCACGCTCACCAACTACCTGCCTGACAGCTCACTCAGCCGCTCAACTGTCCCAGCCCAAACGAAATACCTACAGAAATAGATGAGAAGTTTACTTGATTACTCCACTGAAGTCGAATTGCTTTAAAAAGTTGTAAAAAGAATAAAGTACCTGGTCCCGATTTAATATAGTAGTTGATTGCTATTTAGAAGACATAGATTGGTGGTCAAATTTAATAATGGATTTCTTCAATAAATCTCTACTGTGTGGTTATATACCAGCGACTTGGACAGGTAGTCATATTTTACCAATCTTTAAAAAAGTGACGGGGTTTTAAACCCTGTCGTCCAATTAGCTTGATACAGTAGCTAAAGTCTATGCAAAAATATTATTAAATAGGCTATTAGAGTGTATTACGAAATATGTAGGGTTATGTGTTCTGCAGGCGGATTTTACTAAAGGCTGTGGTACAAGAACTCAAATATATTTCAGCATCTATTAGAAAAAATTGTGTA
Organism: Neoceratodus forsteri; assembly: GCA_016271365.2. Lineage (NCBI taxonomy): Eukaryota > Metazoa > Chordata > Ceratodontiformes > Ceratodontidae > Neoceratodus > Neoceratodus forsteri. The sequence goes on from JADMNL010000023.1 coordinate 320,040,452, forward strand.
ATAAAGAAACTGTCTTGTTTGTAGATTTCAATTTGCTTATGATTCGATGGATAGAAGTACATTATGGATTCAGATGTACAATTTGGGCATTGATCTGAATTTATTAATAATTCGTAGGTTTCATAGGTTTGTACAGAGCTCTCAGACTAAAGTCCATTATAGCTCGACAGCTGATTTGGCTATACCCAAGGTTTTTATTGTCAACCAGGTGTTTATCTAGTTTGCTCTTAAAATCTGACATTTGACTACTGGCAACTACCTCCACTGGAAGTTCGTTGTACACACCTTCACTGCTCTTTAAACTAAACCAGTGTTTCCTTTGTTAATATGGTATCTTTCTTGGTGTACTAGGCACTTATATTCCAATACTTGGTCTAAAATACAGTATTCTGATAATGGTCTGTTAACACTAGAAATTCCTACTGTCTATGGTGTTCGTCAAGGCGGTGTATTGGCATCTACTTTATTTAAACAGTTATATTGATGAATTAATAGTTATTATGACAAGCGCTGACTTTCATGCTCCTAAATTAGCTCAAACAATGATTCCATTGTTGGTTTATGCGAATGATTTGGCTATCTTTTCATTGACTAGATTAGATTACAGAGAAGCTTAGAGAAACTTAGCTTCTGTGCAAGAAGCTAAACTTATTGCATCATCTACAGAAAACTAAGGTAATATTTGATTCAAGGAAATAATACAAGACTTTCACAGGGTGGTTCCATATTGATTTTGTTGCAGAATTCTGCCACATTTTCACAAATATGAAGTGGATAAGCATATTATTTTACAGTGGATAAAATGAATAAAACGGCATCCGGTTTAAAAGGGTTTAATGTTGGATATGGGGGACATAGTAGCACCAGTGATTTAAGCGATACATTTTACATTCCTCAAGGACTATATTCTGCTGAAACTTGGGGTACTGCAGATTTACTTAACAATAAATGTAGTTGTACGAGGACTCTCAAACACATGCTGGGGCTCACCTTTAGTTCTTCTAATGTACTAGTTAGAACACAGTTGGGACACATTTCTGAGAAAACAATTGATCCATATTCGTAGTTCTATCTTTTGGTTAAAATTGCAATTATCGGATCACACCTTATTGAAAATGTGCTAATAGAAAAGAGCTGGGTGGAGAACAAAATCTAATTGGCTTTACAGACAGAATAACAAACTAACAAAGTTAAAGCAATGGTTGGACAATGGGATTATAGTTAATCTGTTTTAATTTAACGCTATAAAATGTAGTAATTACTAGAGCCAAAGAAAATGATCTGTGTTTAATGATTTGAAAGTTTCAAAATGGCTTCATGGCTTGAAATAATGGTCTGAACAGCACATTTCTCTGAAATGTAGGTTGAGTAGCATACATTTCAGAGCAAATGGTACATTTCCACATAGAAAATAATAGAATGTATTAGAAAATAATGGAAAGACAGAGTGGTCCAGGGACACAATTTAGCCTCCAATCACTGTCTCCCTTAGATGAAATTATCTACCACACGGCAGCTCAGAGTTGGACTCCCCACAAGGGCTTAACTTTTCCTAATCTATGGGGAATGTACTTGGATAGTACAGTCAGGAAATTTTATTTAACCACCACACAGGCAGCTCACACAATTTTCCGACAAAGGGCTTCCCTAAAGAACAATAAAGGACTCGTCTTTCCCAATACTACAGGGCAACTTTTGTATGCAGCAGGAATTTATTTTTTTATCCATCAGTCACTGCAGCTCAGAAAGAAAGATCAGATCACTCCCCGCAAGGTCTTTCTCCACTGAGCAATGATGTGCATGCAGGAATTATTTTTTTTTTTTTTTTTTAGCCGCTGCACACTGCTGCTCAGAGATGACTCGACCAGGACCTTCCCTAACGGTTAGGGCAAGGGTCTGAGAAAATTCCGAAGTTTTTGAAAGTCAAGAATAAGTTCAAATAGGACACAGTCAAGTTCTGTGGTCTAATTAATTCCTTGTTCAGCAGGCTTGACTGAACTCAAGCTGTCCGAGAAGATCCACATTTTCCCCCAGGAGTCAATGTTTTCCAGCAAACAGCCTGCCTGTGCATGACTACACTCAAGCTCACTGTTGTTCATTTGTTCCCTGACCCAAGCCTACTTGTCACAGCCTTCCCACTTAAATCTAAAGATTATTTTCACAGTGGTACAGGAACTTGTCTGACTGTACCTTAGCCACTCCGTTTTCTTTCACTTCTCCCCAAACTATTTGCCCCTTACCCCACTCCTTCCCTTATTGTCGGGGGGGATAAAGGTGGTTTTCTGGACAGTACAGCTACTGACAGTTTTACACTCCATTTTAAATTGTGTTTTCACTACTCCTTGTTTGTACCCTGACACAAGACAGTTTAGTTTAGCTCACCAGCACAGAGCTCCTTCCTCTATCATTGCAAACTCGCAACTTCCCAAAATGCGCGGTCAGCATAGCATGCGGAGGTCCCAATCAGTCAGTCAGTGCAGTAGAAAAGCAGGGCACAGGCTATGGTATGTCCAGGACCCTACAGCAAACGTAAGGAGCTTGATTGAGTCAGCCTCGAGACCTAGTGATGGGTCTCAGATGGTGTGCTGAGAAAGAGATCGATGGCGGTTTTCTCCCCTACCCCCAACCCCATTCAGATACTGGACACTGCCAGAGATGTCAGCACAGCACGGAGTGAGGAGTCTCACTCACTCAAGCACTCCACCACCAGTCGAGAAACCGTACTTCTGCAGGTAATTTAAGGGGCATAGGCAGCACAGCATTTTTCAGCAGTAATGCATCATTTCCAGATGGAAATGCGGATCCGATATTTACATTTCCTGCAGCCTGACCGCATTTCCACGGAAACACGGAAAGGCTATATTTCGAGCCCTGGGCTTGTTTAATAATACAAAAGAACACAGTTTAAAGTTTTACTTAACTAATTTACATGATCCTGATTACAAAAAAATTTATTACACAGTGTAGATTAGAGTCCTTTCCAAGTAATGTTCTAATTTTCCAATGACCCTCAAATTTCAGGGCTTTGTAACTGTGGTATGAAGGAGCTTGAGGATCTACATCGTGTAATATATAAATGCTCCTGGAATTCTGATTTAAGAACAACATTTCTTGGAGAAGTTATCTCCATGGTATTACCCAGTCTATACTTTAGATGTGGTGTTTAATTCAGAGGAAATTCCATTCTGGAGAAACTATCATTGTACCTCTTACAGGCGTTACAACGCAGAAAGAAGAAGCTTGCTGCATGGACTGTAAAAGTCCTTGGATATTTATGAAATTGTAACATTTGTATTAACGATAGACAGCCCGATTTGGGTCTGGATTTCTGATTTTATTAACGTACTTGTTATACTGTGTTTTTATTTGTGTATTGTATGTTGTGTTCATATTCTGTTTATATTGTAATAGTTTATTGTTAACAAAATGCTATATCAGTGCTCATGGGCACACTTGCATTGTAACAAACATACTAATGCAGAACGAAAAGTCGTTCTACATTAGTATGGATGTCACTACTGCAGCAGAACGAATTTTGTATGGTGTATGATTTTCCATACACAGCATTGTTCCACCATACACTATAAGAACATAAGAGTGAGCAGAAGAAGCCCTATTGGTCTAGCAGGTTTACCAGATGCAGAGGAGACCACTGCAGAATGATAAATGAAACATAAAGTGAATTATATCTTATTGTATTTTAAAAGTTTCTTCAATATTGGTAAATGCTTTCTAGTCTAGTTTATTCCAAAGTAGGAGTCAGCACTTTGGAATGGGTAATGCTGCTTGGCTGCAGTGTGTTGTGATACTGCAGTCCAGCAAGAAGCATACTGATCAACACATCTAGAAAAAAGATACAAGTAAGCAATAACTGGCGACTGTGTGTGTGTGTGTGTGTGTGTGTGTGTGGTTATTGGAGATTAACATGGATTAAGCAACTGTCGGGTCAGGTGACAGTTCTTAACCAATGAATTTACTTGCTGAAATCTTCTATGTTATAAGTGTTACTCAACACATCTAGAAATAAGCGAATGTTACTTTTTATTGTAACAGAAGTTAGTTTGGCAACAAGGTGACAAACGGAATGCAGATGTTCTGGCCAGATTTGTTATTTTTCTGTAGGAGGTCTCAGATGTCCGCTGTTGAAATGTTCAGCAGCCGTTTCTCTTCCTATCCATCCATCCTCTCTTTCTTTTTGCTGAGACTGACATAACCCATAACCCAAAACCCTGGCCCAGTGGCCATAACTAGGCTTTACTCTGAGACAGACCTCTACACACAAATAGGGCACCTGGTTCTGTCTGCTGACACAACACGGTCTGGGTAAGTAGCAGGGCTGTAGCTCCCCTCAGGTGTATCTGGCTGGGTCACTGGAATTAGGCGATGGCTCTGGATCACTAGACCTGCTAGAGTTCAAACATTTCTTGACTTGGGGAAATGGCAAGCAGAAATTTAGTTCCAAAATGCCCTAGGTTGGTGCCTCATAGAAGACAATGTAGTATTTATTTATTTATTTTTTTGTTGTAATGCAAAAGTTCTTGCACGGTTC